>VDFB02105785.1:547557231-547620109 GCA_007258455.2 Sequoia sempervirens | reverse complement strand
CTTCTTCTTATGTACTAGTGATTGACTTTTATAGAAATTTCTATGGACTAACTAGTATTCAAACTTAGGACCTCCCATTTTGTGTTAGGATGCTCTACTATTGAGCTAATAGCTCACATTGTGATGAGTCTTTTTATGACTTAGGTGTGTATCATTTCTCCAACACACTCCCTTGAGCCACAACATAGGTGTCAAATGCACCTAGCTTGGCTCTAATACCATACAAGAATAACAATTATGAGGACCTCCTATAAAATATGACATGAAAAACCGTGAACAATATTTAAAAGATAATCCATAGTCTATCTTATTATTTATGCATATTTTCTAGGACCACCTATGCCCAAAACACAAAATAGTTTTTGTAAATACACCAATTAGATCTTATAAAATGCATTACTTATATCAAATTATATGGTAAATTAAATATAATTAATGATTACTTTTTCTTTTAGTATGAAAGAGGTTAAATTTCAATATATGTTCTAGTGGGCTTGATTGAGTGACAAGGTGGAGTGATTGTTGTAATGAAGAACTTGCTAGGAAAGCCAACCAAGTTAAAATGTACACCTATACATACATCATTGTGGTAATATAGACCTATGTCATAAAACACAATTGAATCCTATTAGTTCCAAAGTATTTTAGCAAAGAAGAGATAGAGAAATTTCCAACATGAGGCATAATTCAATCATAATATAATAAAACCATTAATCCATAGTTCCATGTATAAATGGAATGTTGTAGAGGAAAAGATACACATTTAATTTGCAAGGCATAACTCAACAATATGAAAACATATAGTAGAATATTGTACATTATTCTCAGGATTTTTTCTTATTTGTGAGAAATGCAAACCTTCCATGCTAATTTTCTCTAAAACACACAAATATAGGGTGCAGTGTAATATCCCACCCTTTCCTAAATTTTTCCATAGCTAGTGATATGATAATATCCCAACAACTCTATGAATTTTAAAATTGAATGTTATGGACTATATTAAAATTATTTTGTGGACTAATAAACTAAAGAATATTCTTGATAGTTAATTACACGTCTCTTGAGAAAAACAATGATTTAATATCTTATGAGTATTAAATTAGATTATGAGTATAATTTAAAGAATTATAGTCATGATTTTGTAATTGTCATGTAATAGACATAAATATCATTCATTTTGTTGGTAAAACTACATATTTAGAGTAATATTATGAAGGCTAAATTTAAATGGTTTATCTAACACTCAAATAATCATTCTAGACTAATAGTTGATTTAAAATTTCTTTTACAATGATTATTGATTATATTTAATAAAAAATACTTGATATTCCCACCAAGTTATTAAGGGTGCAAATCAACTATTGACATGGAATAAACTATTGCAAACAAGGTAAATATATATAGTAGGAGTATCAACTAATGGTGAGGCACTTTAAGTCTAATCAAACATACAATATACCAAATAATATTAATGAAATAGTGGAGAAAATAAATAAATATTAAAACCTCATGAACACTAGAATTATAATATGGAGAAACCCTTTCAAAAAATCCCACTACTAAAGAGATATGAAACTTTTATTAATATTCATAACAAGATTATAACAATCCAATCCACTCAATCTTCTTTAGTCTAATGTTTTGGCTATTCCTACATAACACTATTTAAACCTTATGTCATACATTAAATTATATATAGAGCAAGGGAAACAAGAAATGATCAATTAATTTATGTAATGAGTGGAAAAAAATCATGGTCCACAAGAAAAGAACCCATGCCCCACTATGCATTGGAACATGTACACAAAATATAAACGAACTAATGATAGAGGACCTTAAATCCCATAACCTTGATAGTAACCACTCCCAATACTAGTGCTTTATGATGAAGATGTCAACTACAATAAATCTCATCTATTATGAAAAGATGCTCCACTCTTCCCAATGTAACTCCTAGTACAATAATCATCACGATCTCCTTATTTAATTTTATTATAATAATATCTTGATCCCATTGCTTACCTTTTCATTTTTTCTCACATATCACACTATAAAATTTTGGAGCTCATTTTCACTTTGTGAGAGTCTCTTGAGGGTTTTAATGGTGTCCAAATTGATATTTTTTAGCTTAATGCATAAAACTCATTAATATTTTTAATTTTAAGAAAATATTAAAATCAAAGCTCTATCAACTGTAATTTATGCCCTTTAGAAAGAATTTAGAAAAAAAGCAACATTATAGATAAGATTTTAAGTGAATGGAACACTAATCCCAACTTACACCAACCAAGTACAAATGGGTATTTAGCTTCATGGAGATTCATTCATGGTTGGTGATGGTGCATGAGTAGGCTAATAAAGGAAGAAAGACCATATGTTCATTAAGAAGAAATTGGGAGAAAAAATAAGCTAAGTTTAAATTTGTAATGATAAGAGGATCTTGATTGAATTATATATATATAGTTCATATGAGAACCAAGGATAACATACTAGAGGAAATAAGCTTCGATAATAAAGGAATCTTGTAAGTATGGGGAAGAAAAATATATCAAACTAAATGCACTACCAAAAGATAGATCAATTGGGATTTTTTTATAGGAAAGTATTTAACAAAGTCCTACCAATGCCAATCAGCCAATCTTGGAATGAAGTAATTTGGATGCTCACGTTGTCAAAAGATAGCTGTTTATTTCACTATTGCTCTCCCTCATGCTGAAATTTCCATGAACTAGTTAGGATGCAACTTCCACCACTAAGCTGCCCACCCACTCCCTTTGGCGAATGCAAGCTCAACAGGTGTACTAATTTCGGAAACCTTCATACTAGCAGATATTAACAACAATTATAATGGTCATTTGTTCTGCAGTGGATCGCAGGAACCATGGGCAGTGTGTTTATTGATCTTACTCACCAATAAAATGTATACTTGAATAATTTTGTTTTATCATCATTTATCAACAAGACATGCATATTTCAGAGTGTCATATTTAAAACTAATGAATGATATGTTGATTGAAACCGTAGGTGGATACATTATTTTTACCTTAATTTTTGGTCTAGGTGCAAGATGAGGGAAGTTCTTTATTCTATGTCATATTCTTTCTTCTTTTTAGATGTAGTCTATATTTTATTTGGGTAGTTCAATGATAAAGTACATCAAGCAACATCATCTATGTCATGCCATCAAGGTATCAAATGTTTTGAACACTAGTAAAGAGGTTACAATTGCAAGAGATCCCTAATTGCCTTTATTTCTACTTTCAAGTCATTTAACCTTAAATAATTTTAAGAACATACATAAGGATCCTCTATATAAGTGCAAGGATTCTTTTCCTAATTTGTAAAATTTTCAAAAGGAATAACAATGGTGGGAAAATCAAGACAAGATGCAACAATTTAGAATTCCCAAAGGGTTTACAATTATTAGAGCCAAAGTAGGTTAGCATTTTAGTTTTATATTATAAAATGATTCAAGAATCTATAAGGCCAAAAGAACCATAAGCATTGCAAACCTTAGCTTTTAGAAGCATAAGGGATAGGATATTTTCATTCCTAAACATGGTTTTCATTAAAAAAATTACTCATGTACTATACATACATATTCATGTATATGTGAATATATCTACATATGTATACATACACATGCACATATCTAAATATGTATATATGTATATATGTATATGTAGATATATAGACACATTCATGTATACATACATATGTATATATGCATGTATATATGTATATACATACATTTATTTTCTATATGTATATATATATATATGTATACATATATACGTATACATAAATACACACACATATGTATGTATGTATGTATGTATGTGTGTATGTATATTTATGTATACGTGTATACATGTATGTATATGTATATGTGTATGCATACATGTATATATATGTATATATGGATACACACACATTTTGGTTTTGTTTTGTAAGCATCCTCTTTTGAGGACAACCCTTTGTTGATGATGTTGAGTATTAGTTTGTTGTAAGTGTGTTTATTATCTTAATATCATTTTAAAACAATATTTTATTTATTTATAAATTTTGGTATAATCACTAATTTTATAATATGTTTGTGTGTGTAGGTTGAGTTGCATAATTGTTAGGGGCACACACAATCAACACAATGCAAGATAATAACTAATTCAAGGGATCGAAGTTCAGTTTCTAGTCAAGCAAAGACAGGCAGAATGTTTCATTAATAGCATTTGCTACACATACATAAACACTTTTATATCTTTATGACACATTCATAACTATTTTCATGAATATATATTGGTGATATTTTGTAGTCTAAGAGACAATGTTGGCCTCATGTCACTGTATATGATATTCTCATGATGTATTATGTATGTCTTCATGACCTTATCAAGATCAATATATAAATATTTTGTGCATATTCATAGCAAATGGTTTGTGATTATTCTATCTATCTATATTACCCTTTATCTCTATCTCTCGTTATCACTATCTCTCTCACATATATATGATGTGCATGAATGTTGAATGGCATACATGTAATGAACCCATACTAGTTTTAACTCTATTTAGCCTATCAACAAATAAAGATTCAACATTGGTCTTCTAAATTTACATACATCTTAAGAATTTACTACCATAATCCATAAGACAAAGCAACAATAACCCATATGGTTGTTTAGACTCACAAGTGAAAGTCAAAATGTTATAGCTAGCTATCCCTTCACTAAAAAATAGTAGGTTTTTTAGTTCAAACAAGGAATTACCCCATTTTATTGTATGGTTCTATACACTAAAACCCTATCTCCAATAACACACATAAAGTAAAAAAAATATCTACTATGTTTGGCTTCATGAATGCAACACAAGCTTCTAAATGTCCTAGGTAGAGCAATAGATTTCCATTCACATAGTAGAAATTACAAGCTAATGCTTTTTAACATGATTTCTAGAATTTCATATGTAAGAATAGCTTTTTCTCTTACATTACATATAAAAATACTAAAAAGAACCTTCATAAAAAATCATACCTCATTACCACCAAGTAAAAACAATAAGGTTTACATACTCGAATTTCACAAGCTTCAAAAATGTATAATTTGCACTACCTTCTTCCTCCTTTTGCCTCTATCCTCCCCTTTTCCCTCTTTCTTTTCCTTTTAATCTTTCCTTGATTTTCACCATTTTTGCCATATTCTCTACATGTTTCCCATTTCCACTTCCTTTGCCTTTATTTCTTCCCACTTTTTGAACAATAAAGTCCCACTCTCTCTTCACTTACTCATCATTCAAGTTTCCTCGAATAGTGTACCTCAACATTAATGCTTGATACTTAATATGATGGGGCCAAAAGGTGGGGTGGCCACTTTTTGGCCCCACATCTTTTTTCACTCGCTCTAATAAGGTTTGTCCTTTTGATAATAGTAATGTCCAAGGTGGCTCTTGTTTGCATGTGGGTACATTTATACCAAACATCAACTTTTAGTGATATGTGTGAAGATTTTGTAGTGGTTCTATATATTGTTCTTATTCTCTAAATATAAAGGAGGATGAATAATCAAGTCATGATGGACTAATGAAAGAAGATGAATTGAATAGTGATAGAAACTAGTCTACTATAGTTAGTGATGATGAAAATACATTATATAAAATTATGAAGGGATTCTCATATTACTTAGAATCTCTAGTGTTACAATATGAATAGTATTCTAAACACATGATAGACCTTTTTCTAGAGTGTCTCTACAAACTTGTGACCATTGAATTTGCTTGGTAGTATAGAAAATTGCATTATAATACATCAAATAATAGGCTAGAGAATGTAATTGTTAATTTTATGGTTTCCAAGACCAAACTTTGTAAATGATATTAATTGAGGGCATGAAGACACAATCAAGTCTTTGTTCTTGATGGTTTGATTTATATTTTCAATCAATGGTTCCATTTATACACACTACATGAGGAAATTTTTCAATAAGAGTAACTTATAGTTTTAGTCAATTATATTTCAATTTGTACACACTACATGAAGATATTGAACTAACTTCATTTGTTATATGGAGATATTTTATTGTAATGTACGTAATCAATGATATGATTCTTGATTTTTTATAAGATTTAATATTATAACACCTTAACAAATCAAGCTATGACTTTCACGGTTCACTCCTACATGTATGAAATTTGCATTTTCATCTACAAGTTTGACCCTAAATTTGTAGTTTTAAAATTATTTTCTGAGCTTAACCCTACATTTCTAGTCTTTAGGAATGTATTTATCTCCATTTTTTAGACTATGTTGAAAGCTATTATAATGTTTTTTTGCACTAATTTTCGGATGAAACTCATTTTTCCTTACTCAAACCCTTGGATTATGAAAAACAGGGAAGCAAAATACTATATTAAAAATGCTTTAAAAACTTTCAAACAATCAAACAAGTGCAATTTGAATTCAACAAATTTTTAAAAAATTGCATATAGGGTTTCGAAATTAAACAAATACATGCATTTTGAACTAAAAAAAAAAGGAATTTTAAATACCTCATGCTCAATAGTGGTCGATATGCGAATTGGAATGATGAAGTTTGAAGAGAGGACCCGAAATTTTCTTTCGCCGGTGAGAAATTTTGTTGGGTCGCCGTTCGGATTATGTTCGCCGCGCGCAGGGATAGTGACTGACTGGTAATTCACAGTGAAAGTGTGAAAGTGAAAGCACTTTTTTTGGTTTTGTCATATTCAAGGGGTTCGGCCGAACCACCTTAAATATGATTTTTTATTAGGCTCGATGACTGGTTCGGCCGAGCCACGGGTTCGGCCGAACCATATGGCTCGGCCGAACCAGTTAAATGGTTCGGCCGAGCCAAATGGTTCGACCGAACCACTTTGCTATGAAGAGTGTGGAAATTTCAAAATTTCCTTCCTCCACAAAAGTGTAAACCACTTATGTGGCTTCACCCAAATGTAGTGTTTAAAAATGTATCCCTTTACATTTTCACACTTGTTTGGGCCCTCCTTATTAAACTAGACTTATAATGCATTAATTTAGTGCTGATAAATGTATACCTTTACATTTTCATGCTTATTTGGACCTCCTAATTTAAAATGGACTTAATTAGGCCTTAATAATCCCCTTTATTCTTTTCCAAGCCTAATAAATTACATTTTTCAAAGGGGAAACTCAACAAAAATTAATTCCAATACATAACATTTTACTTTTAGCATTGTATGTTCTAGGAATAAGGATCTGGGATGGTGAATGGGTCCTCCCTAGACCTTTGGACCTAAATTTAAATTATGCTTTTGGTGGTATTTGAAGATCTCCAAATCTATATTGCAATATTGGATTGTGATATTTGAATTTTGGGAAATTAAGGATACATACCTATAAATACAAGGTTATTTCACTAAGTTTCACCTTTATTTAGAAGATATCTTAAGAAAATTTCAAGAGAAATTTCACAAGAGCCAAAGTTGATGATCAATAGCATTCAAGAGTAGATATATTAGAGATTTATTGTAGCATTAAAGATCTAATCATCATGCCAAAGTCTTCTTGCATCTTGCATGTTTTTGGAGCTAATATTGTGATGTAGGTTTCAAGATCAAGTTCTAGCATTCAAAGCATTATTCAAGTGTCAAGATCCACATCCAATTCAGCCATTTAATGAAAGTTATAGACTTCCTAAGATCTCCATTACCAAGGTTTCATACAAGGGTTTGTTGAGTGGTAACATAGCTTTGTTCATTCTTCATTCCCTCTTTCATTACATTATTTCAATTCAATGTTTGATTACCAAAATAGGGTTTGACCAAGGAAAAATCTCATTCATCCAAAAACAAATATTTTCGTCTCTTATATGTGTGATTGCAGATTTAGGTTGAAGAAGGATTGAAGACTTTTTGAAGTGTAAGATTGAAAAGTTTTCAAAGTTGCAAAAGGTTTCAAAGTTGTTGTCAAATCATTCAATCTAGCCTATAGATATGATTTCCAACTTTCCAACACTAAAACCTAGACAAATCAAAAGCTAGAGATCAACATCAAAGGCTCTCGAAAGTTGCAAAAAAACCTTGAAAAAAGACCTATTCATCCATGGGTAGAATGAGTCTTAGTCAACCTTCAAAACCTACCTCTTGGTGACTAGTAAACACATTTTTTCCCTTTTTAGATCTGCAATCTATTTTTTGGTTTTGCAAATATTGAGTTTAATATTGTTGTTTCAAGTGTTAGATTTCATTTTGGAGTAGATTTGCTATTTTTATTTTTTCTCCCCAAAGTGTTGTTTGATATTGACCCTCATCCTTCGAGCATAAGGAAATTTGAAGATTCTCGCATTGGGTTGATTCACCTAAGGGCTATTAATAAATTTATTTTGGGTATCTCATTTCCAAATGAAATATTGAGAAATAGGTCCCTCATTGTTCATCAATCCACATATTTAATAAAAACCCTATTTTTCTATGTTTCAGTCTAAAATATTTTTATCAATAGAAAATTTAAACATGAAAAATATTAAACTAAATGTAATTAGAAGGGATCATCCTGATGGACTTGAATTCCCACTCATCTCACTCTCCCACTCCCCTATGCTTTTTAACCAGTTGCATGTTTTCTCTTTGCTAGGGTGTGATTTGGTTATAGACCTGTTTACTAATGATTTACCTCTGGTTACACACCTTGTGTTTTCTTTGGCAATGAAGGCCTTGGTTGTCCCTCAATCTCCTATTTTGGGGGTGTTTGAGGGATCTCCTACCTTGAATGGTTCTATTATCGCTATGGGTTATCTATCATTTGTTGAGGCTATGCATTCCAGTAAGGTAGGGGTGGGATCTATGCACCTTCTAATGTGTGCTAGGGTTGCTCCAATAATTTCTCTTGGGTAGGAAGTCTCATATTGTATTGATCTTTTCTCCAAGATGGGCTTAATCTATAGGTTATCGCATTTGTGATATGCACCTCTAGATCTTAAAGCATTGGACACCTTTAGTGGAGGGTAAGTTTGAGATCTACCCATATGTTAGATATTTTTTGTTGTTTTCTTTAATTCTTCTAAGGATATCTAGATAGACTGTCTTAGATCAAAGTTTGTAGGAATGAGATTCTCATCCCTTGTCGATGAGGCCTTGGGTTCATTCCTTCAACCCCTTGAAGAAACCCATTGATGTTATGCCTGTTTGGATAAGACTGCCTTATCTTCCCTTATAGTTCTAGTGCCCCTCTACTTTTGAAGGAATTGGTAATGCTCTCAGTAGGTTCTTGAAAGTGGACATGTTGCTTCCAAGAACTTTACTTACACTTCCTATGGTCAGATTTTATTAGAGGTTGATTTAACTCAGGAATTACCCAGTAAGGTTGTGCTTCAAGTTAATGGTTGGTCTTGGTCTTAGCTTCTAGACTATGAATGAATCACATTTCATTGTAGACATTGTTTTGCTACTAGACACTTGGCTCGTGACTGTCCTCATGGCTCTCACCCTATTTCTTCCTTCACTTGGTGGAATAATTCTATCTAGGACGATCTAACAGTGTACCCTAATGATGTCTCTCCTATTGATAGTGAGGACTCTAGGCCTTCTTCTCCTTCTGCTTAGACAAATAGTCCTAGTCTTGGTGATGTTACCTCTCCTATGGCTCTTATTGCTCTCATCTTGGAAAAGGTTGTTTCTACTGTGGTTCTTATTGTTGAAGGTGTTGCCTCTCTTGTGGTTCTTGGTGCTCCAATTTTGGACAAGGTTTTCTCTAGTGCAACTCCTATTGCTTTGGTCTTGGAAACGGATTGTTCACCCAAGGTTCTCTAGTGCAACTCCTATTGCTTCTCCCCCTTCCTAGTTCTATTTTTTTTGGAGAACTGTTTTGTGTTAAAACAAAAGCCAGATCGAGTCTTTTGGGAGGCGGTTCGGTGGACGGTTGGCAGAGGAGAAAATGATTGTTTGAAGGGTTTGGCACCTGGGAGGAAAGAAATGACCTGGTCACTTGTGTATTGGATTGAAACTGAAACTTTGGAAACGATTTAACTGCTATTTACCATCCTTTATTTGCTGGGAATGGTCACTGGCAGGCATTTGGAGTCGTTGGTTTTGTAAGCAGCTGGCATTATATTTAATCTTTCTTGTATGCTTCTAGGATAAGTTTCTTATGCCCTGATTTGGATCCTTTTACTGCCAATGTGATTAGTATTCGACATTGGTTTCTGATTCTGGCGTCCCTACTCAGCTCAAAATACTTGTGCCAAGAGCAGCAGTCGTTAAAGCACAGGGACAAGCGAGAGTCAATGGCGTGGTTTGTTAGAATGTGGGGCTTTGTTTTCGTTATTCTTTCAGTTCTGATTGTTTTTCCTTCGCAGCAGTCGTGGTCACTGGTAGAGGCGATTCGATCTTCTCACTTCGATTTTTATCGAGAGGATATTCAGGTGGGTAAGTCATCGTCTGTGACATTTTCGTTTAAAGAAGCTCTGGCATTTCGAAACGAGAAAGAATGCGGCCTAATAAATAGAACCAGAAGGGAAATATCCTGCGATCCTGCGTATGTGCATATAGCCATTACGCTAGATGCAGAGTACTTGCGAGGCTCGATGGCCGCAGTTCTGTCTGTTCTGCAGCACACATCATGTCCGTATAACATTTTCTTCCATTTTCTGGTGACGGAAATGGAGCTAGAACTTCAAACCATAGTAAGGACTACATTTCCTTATCTGATATATTATTAAATATGGTGTGCTTTAAGTAGCCTCGATGGAGAGAGCGAGTTGCCAAAATCAGGTGTGTGTGAAAAGAAGGCTTTAGATGTGGGTGTGGGTGCTGCCATGAAGAAGCAAAGAAGCAAGTCAGACTACACTAAAAAATCTCATGTCAATGAAGAATGGGAAATTTTCCCTAAAATGAAGGGAAACGAGGACAAGTTGATGAAGGTAATAATAATTTGCACACAGGGTCCCTATTATCAAAACCATATGCTTTTATCAAATTCGGTGAGTAACATTTTCCTAATCTTTGTCAATTTTTAGGGAAATTGGTGCTGCAATATTTTCTATTTGGTCAACCAAAGAAGCAATAGAATACTATGTTTTTGCAATGTCATCCCATAGAAAATCAAAGAATGCAAGTAATGTTCATAGAATTCTCAGTTGACATTTAGGTAACTAATCTTATACAGAATCTAGGAAAGAAAAATGAAATCTTTTGTTCTTAGTTCTGAATCTGAAAAGTGAATTAGTATGATCCTTTGATCTGAATATTTTCAAGAAATCTAATTGAGTTTCAATAAAAAAAAATTGGGCAGTAGATCATTATTATTTTTTTTATAATTTGCCTCCACAAGAGAACCTATAGGATCTATGGACTATAGTATACAATTTAAAAGAAAAAAATAAATTTTATCCTAGCCCAGTCCTATAGAGTGGCCCAACTTATGTCTTTGATGGTCTCATAATACTTGAATTCTTAAAAATGAAAAATAATTTTAAACAGTCTATTTCCTGAGAATCCATAGAATTCTTTGAAATTTGAAAGCATGCCACTCAACTATCTATGCTGTGACAGATATTTACAGATGGAGACAAAGTTCATGTTGCAAAAGTGTTGAGTAGAATTGGGTTGGAAGATTGTTTTGAAGGTGTGATATGCTTTGAGATACTCAATTCTTAACCAAAAACTATTGAAAATAGTGACACATGGGACACACCCATTTTGTTGTCCCAAGACACCCATTCTTTGGAAGCCCTCAAAAGAGGCTATAAAGTGTGCTCTCCTTGCAAATGCTGATGCCAAAAGAACAGTAGGTGTTTATGGTCCTAATGATCAGTTTTCTTCTAGTTTGTGTTGCCATTTTAGCATTTTTTAAAGTTTATTAAGTTTGTTGTTTTACTTGGCATATTTTATTTGATGATAGTCCTAGAAATATAGCAACAAGAAACCTTGTGGTCTTGCATACTATTTTGGAAGGATTCTTTGACATGAATTTAATAAATTATTTAAAAAATATTGTTCTTTTATTCAGCTATATAAATTTGATGTCATTTTTGGATGTTAATAGGTTGACACTCCGATTCGGACAGAGGGAGCATACTTCACACTTGAAAGCACTCACAATATAAAGGGAGCCTTTCTTGAGATTTGGGAGGAAAATAAGCAACTTTGAAAACATTGAGCGCTTAGGAAGAGTAGCTGCTATTGAAATTGTTGTAAATACATAAAATATCTCATTGTAGAGAATGGATCATTGACATTTAGCATTTTGTATTCCTATTAGAGGAACATATTCCTTATTTATATGATCTTGAATTGTATAAAATCTTTGGGGATGATAACCTTTCCATGTAGCATGGATTTTTACATATAAACTATGTAAAATTAATGTGATCAATAGATAAACTTTTCATGTACAAAATTTTATCCTCTTCAAGAATAGATCAAATATCTTTTGCCCTCTCTATTTTATGTTCTCCCCAAAGCATCTTACCACATGGTGGCCAAATGTTTTGTTATTTAACAAAATAAAATTGTTTAAATTTTTAAATATGGTCGATTGTGCTCTATCTAACATAAGATAGTTTGCAGTGCTATTAAAAAAACAAAGTATGCACTTAAAATTATAAGATGGTTTGTAGTGTTATTACTAAAAATAAAGTATGCACTTGAAATGATAAGATAGGTCATAGCTTGCTATTACTAAAAACAAAGTATGCACTTGAAATTGTAGGATACTTCATAGTGCTATTACTAAAAAAAAAAGTATGCATTTGAAATTGTGTAACTACTAAATGGAAACGAGTAAAAGAGAAAATAAGTGTCACATAACAACTAACAAACTTAAAGATATGTTGAAATAAAATTTCATAACATAAAGAAGAAAGCACATGGCTGAAAATGGAGAAATAGAACACTTAGAGCAAAGAAATGTTATGATGTAAGTAATCTTATTGTCCTATATCAGCATCCAAAGCAACATGAAACCATGGGTGAAAAAATAGAGTTAGTCTTAATTTCATGCACTAGTATCCAAAGTATTATGAAGAAATTGAAATTCTAAAATGTTGGATTCACAAGATAGTGGTAATTTTTAATTTTATGCATCATCCTCAAAATGTACAAAAATGCACTCAAAACATACCTAGATGGTTATAAATCACCTAAAGTATTAATAAGATGTGTATACATTAACACAAAGTCTATGTAATAGGTAGGCAATAAATTTTGTATTGTTGACAAAAGATGTGCCACGAATTGCTGAGGTTTATCTACCAAATTAATGTCATCATCATATGAACAAGGAAGGGGTACTAAAGCACCCCTAAATCTACAAGTGATCAATCTATTCCAACACTCATTAGTGGGGTTAGTTCATGCACATGCAAACTTATGAACACTCCTATGAAATAACATGTCAATGCTTAAAACATGCAATAAATAACAAGGATTAAAAGACATATTAAAGAATTGCATGTACCTATTCCATAGTGGATTGGTGTCACTTGTGCAAAGTGACCCTTTCCCAATCCTTGCTAAGCTCAATGATAGATGCCTTGAAGATGGAGTGAAATGGACAAAATTAGCTCTCAATTGATGAGAGTAACTTTGCATGAAGGTTGTGGATGGATTTTTGAAGAATGAGGCTTCTACTTATAGACTCTCAAGTTGAAAGAGTGCTCAAAAGAGAGCAATGTGAGACAAAGATTTAGCCAATGAGATGGAGCCACTTGTCACTTTGTGAGTGGTTGAGGAATGTGCAAGTTTTGGTCAATGTGCTAATAAATGGGATTGGTTGGCCTTTTCAAATTCAAATTTGGCTTGTTGGAGGGAGAAAAAAAGACTTTAATGCCAAGTGGGGGACATGTAAGAAGGAAGTTATTGCCATGTTGGAAGGGACAAGTCAGCTCACTTTCAAATTCAAACTTGAGGAATATTCTCCAAAGATGCTTTATTGAGGGAAAATGATGATTTTAATAAATGAATTAAAATGCTTTATTTGTGCAAGTGGGAAAAGCTAGAGGATGTGATGGGTGATTAAACTAGATTAATCAGGATTAGATTAATTAAGATGATGTTAGATGCTTTGTACCCATTTGACTTAAATACTTTGATTTATTTAAATCAAAAGGGATGGAATATGAATTTGAGATTTAATTAAATAAAAATTGGTTTATTTAATTAAAATGATGATGCAAGATAAAGGTTAATTAATTTGAAGGAGATGAATCTAGGAGACGATTTATGAAAGATGGAATGTTAGGATGTGATTAAAATTGATTTATTTAATTGAAGGATGAAATGTTAGATTTAATTAAATGAAGGTTATTTAATTAAACCGGTGGATTGAAATGCATGCGTATTTTGCGCGTCTACATTTTTCCCCCTCTTTGAAGCAATACACATGTTGCGTTGGTTCAAAGAATAAACTTTCTGCGATAAAAATTCAAAAAAATTCTTATTTTTTTTGAATGCCTGAGCGAAAAGAAGTACACTAGTACATTGCCCCCTCGAGAGATCGAGCGAAAAGATTCGATTTGAGGGTCGATCTGGTGATAAAGAGGTTCAAGATGGACGTATGGATGGTTACAATGACGATGCAAATGAGATGGTTTCAAGATGCTTAGAATAACCAATCTATATTATCCTAAACAACCTTAATGATGATATTGTTGAAGATGTTATGATGCAATGATGCCTACATGATTATGCAATAGATTTTTTATGCAAATGTATGACTTATAAGATGCTTATACTAACAGATCTATATTGTGATGATGAACATGCATGTGAGATGATGTGCAGAATGTTGATGGTTTGTGGATGCAGGATGGATGCACTGGTGATGATGATTAACTATTGTTGGCGTGATGTTAGTGCGGGAAAGAAGAAATGAGAAATGAGATGATGATAAGAGCATCCAACAAGCCAACTTTATGAGCTATGATGATGAGAAATGGATGATTTTATTATCAAGAATTGGGATTTTAAAAGGGGCACTTACCTTATGTTTGATGACACACATAAGCATAATGCATCAAGGTATAAAAAACCAGGATGGCCTTGCACTTAGTGTGATGGACTTTGACTCAACAAATAGATAGGAGTATTCATGTTCATACCTAACATATGGAAACCTTGCTAGGATGCACTTTACAAGATTCAAACATCTTAGAACAAAACACGGAAAGGTATAACCTATCAACGCAATAGTCAACAAGCTGTCCAAAACACTCTCTATACATATCTAACAAAGCAAGTATTCACCAAGGTTATTTTACGAGAATGTCTAACAAGCCCAACAGAAAAAAGATAATGATTGTTGCCCCATTCCTATCTCTCTAAATCCATTTGTTTGGACATCATCGAGAGGTTATTGGATTGATCACAAAGAGATAAGTCAAAAGAGCAAGATAAATTAAACAAACAAGTTGATGTTCAATACTGCTAACCAAAAGGAAATGCATTTTTAAGGATAAGAACTGAAACTATTGCCAAAAGATAATGCCCATTATAGGAAGGATGCATCCTAGGACGTGTTAGTGGATGGCGGCCCATCATTTCGTTTATCCAAAGTGCTCTTTCTGATAAACAATTCCCATTGTAGGAAGGATACATACTAGGACATGATGTTATTAGATGATTGAAATAGGACTTATTGGATGATAGGCTATTGACACAAAGAGTTGACCGACTTGTTTACGTACTAACTTAGACCTGAGACTTGACATTTTGAGTTTTACCTTTTGACTTGCTAGACTTGTTTCTAACTGTTTCACCAAAGGTTGATGATGACGATCATTTATTATGAGTGGTGTTTATTGCGAGTGAAAGTGTAGTACCCCACCATTTATGCTTATGTTTTATGTTTGCATGTTTTCACATTGTTAGACTTTGGTACTTTGGTTTGGATATTTTGATCACTAATTTTGAGTGACAGTGGATTCACTTTGTGATATGATGATACATTGTATGGTGATAATTGATTTCTAACATGCTTTGTATTAGCGTAGATATTTTTTTTCAGATGTTATTGCTATATATATGTTTATGATGGACTAACTATTATTTAATTTGTTAGTCTGATGTGACGTGTATTGGTGTGGAGAACGAAATTGTATCACTCGCTTGCGAGTGCCTTGTGATGTCTGTGATTTTCTCCGCACGGTGTGTTTGTACAATGGATTATATATATATGTATGTTATTGGTTTGATTGTAGGATTGCAGGTACATGACACCGACTCCACCTGGTTACTCAGGTCTGAGCATGTCAAGACTCAATGGAAATGTTGATTGGGAGGTAGTAACATGGTTCATCCTAGTCTAGTCTTAAACCCAGTCATAGTACATTGTCAGTTTTAGTTTGGAGTCTTTGGTTGTCTTGTTTGTCCCTAATTGGATCAATTGCTTGAAAGGAAATTTTTGTCAATTTTATGATAGTTTGTTATTCTTTAATTTACCGATGTTTTAAATTAATTTTAAATGTTAAAAATAAGTTTTACATTTTATTTAATTAATTGATTAGTTTGTTTGGTTAAGTAATTTTATCATTGCGATTAAATTATTTAATTAAATAGATTAATTAATTAAATTAAAGTTACCTTTATTATTTGAATGGATTTAAATTTTAAATTGGTTGATATGATGGAAATGGTATTTTTAATTGTTAGATAAATAAATAAAATAAAGAAAAAGGAAATTTGTATTTTTGAAAATTGAAAATTGAAAATTATTTAAAAGCATGCAAATCTTGAAAGAGGAAGAAATGAAAGATTGTCAGGAAGTTGTTAAAAGATATTTGTTTCTTCTCAACATGTGTGCCAGTTGAATTAATTGCTTTTGTGGGTGGAGGATTTTCTTGGAGGTTATTTGGGTTTTGGGGAAATACATAGGATTACCTTTTTCTTCACGGAAAGTGAAAAAAATAGTATGCTATTAAAAAATTTTTTGGTAAAATTTGTGATTGCTTTGAGAATTGTTGTATATTTTTGGAAGTTCTCTGGTTTGGCATATTGGGAATTGGTGTTCAGGAAAGGCTTTGGAAGCTACAGGCAAAGATATTCATCACCAGACATATTTCTGAAGCTAAGGAAAATAGGTATTTCCCTTGTGATTTATAATTTGTTTGCTGTTGAAAAGAATGCCTGTAAAAAGAAGTTTCATATTATTAAAATCTCTATATTTCTCAGGAAAAATTGTTTACTAAATAATTTATGTAAGGATTTGTAGATTTTTTGAAAAATTCTTTCTGTTTGTAGAAAATTTTGAGTAAATTATTGTGAGGGAAATCATTTGTTAAAAAGGAAATTGAATCCTCAGGGAATAAATTAAAATTTGATTGGAATTGCTGTGCATATTTTCCTTTGAAAACCCTGTTGAAATTTTATAATTTCCCCATTGAAACCCTTTTGAAAATTTATTTCAATGCAAAACTCTGTAGAACTTTCTAAATTTTCCCACAGAAAAACCCCGTTGAATTTGTATAAATATATATATATTTTATACATATATATAATTTCATATATAAATTAGATTCTAAAATTTTTGTATTTAATACATGGTATTTTTTTTTAGAAATAGCCGTACAGGTGGATTTGTGCATTGTATAAAGAAATGATGAATTTCGAATAATCGTCGTACGACGAAATTCATAGAAAAATCATTTAAAAAAAAAAAAAAATTAATGTTTTTGGGGAGGGCCGAAACCCTCCCCTCACTCCATATGGTGGGTGCAGCCACCATGGCTGCGCACAGCAGCCAGGGGCTATTGGGCACAACCCTGGTTGGGGCTGTGTCCTCCCCATAGGGAGGTCGTAGCTGGAAGCTGCGCGCATTACCAAGTTTTGTTTTATTTTAAATGAACAAATATAAATCTATGTGATGTGTTTTAAATTTGAATTCATTATAATGTATATATATATATATGTATATATGTATGTATGTATATATATATATATAATAATTTATAATTAATTGTAAGTCTTGTAATTTATTAAGTTTAAAAAATATAATTTTGATATTTTAAAAATTTAATGTAAATTTCAAGATTAAATATTTCTGAAATAGTAAGATTGAAAGAGAAAATTTGGAATAGACTTTTATGTGAATTTGAGAACATCAAAGAAATAGATTAAACAAAACAATTTCTTTTATTCTATAAAGAATAGATCTTTTATTAAGTTGATTTATATTCGTGTTATTCTCAAACTAATTCAAGTGGATTTAGTAAATACAAATAGTAGATGTTAAGTCTTCTTGATTTGCTTTAAATTGTGTTTTCCTTTTTATTGGGCAAATTGGGCAAGTCTTAGATGTACAAGTCTTCCAGAAAAATTGTAAAACATGGGAGTTGTGATTGTTTAAAGTTGAATTCTTGTACTGGCTAAGGTTGTGTACATGGTATTTGCATGGTGTTTTAGACACCTGATTTGTGAACATAGTCTTTGATGTTCATTTTGAAAAGTGTAGAATTATATGTTGTGTGTTTGTACACCTTGTTTACCTTAGTCAGGGAAACTTAGAATTCTTTTGTTATGTTTAGGGGAGTGGCTCTATGTGAGGGCCGACACACAAAGTGGTGTCAGGGTAACTTACAAAGAGTTGGTAAGTCAGTGATAACTAAATAACACAGTAGTTAGATTAAAATATTTAATAAGATTATTATGCCTCGCTTATACACTCTAGAGCTAGTTCAGTCTTGAGTATTAGTTGAGAAGGCCTGGAATGGAAAATCAATATCTTGTTACCTTAAAAGATATTCAATATCGCAATAGTATGCAAATGGGGTTGGGTTTCATAAGAGGTTACCAGGGTAACCAAAGTTGGGTGCCGGAACCTAAGAAGAAACACCAGGGTAATCTTTACAACGTTGTGATGACACTCCACCTAAAATAACAGTTTACCTTGTGTACTTAGCATATTTGATTGTCTTAATTCTGGAAGCAATGTAACCATCAGTTAGTTATATACTTGTGTCTAGGGTGAATAGGTTATGTCTAGGTTACCATATTACTATCTCCTAGCATGGGGGGTGGATCTATGAGTACCACATGGTTGGGTGGAACGTGCACCTTACTCCGTTGGGTCCCCAGATTATGTTTGTGGCAACAAGAGCTTCATGGATGGAGAGCTCGTACTTGGACATATATGTACTTTCTTTATTGTATCATTGGAAATCTTGTATTTGTAACATCCCTCAATTGTTTATGAGGTGAATATTTGTAAAATGTAAATTGTAACTATTATTGATCTACCTCATCAGATGAATGAGTATTGTATGTTATTTCAAATGCAATGTAAGAAACATATTTGTACTTTATACTATCATGAATGGTATTCAAATGTTGTGCGATGTTTATTTTTAAGTTTATGTTAATTAAATATGTGCAATGCTAAATACTAAAGTTGTCTATGGAATCTCAAGTAGTGTAATGTTGCGTAACTTAGTGAATGTATAAAACTAATTAAGTTAACCTTAACACTCTAAAAAAAAAAAATATTACACTTACATAGACAATTGCAACATTCCTTAGGTTATAAGACGGGGCATTACAAAAAGTGAGATGAGACAGATGGATTTTTTTGAATATTTGGATGTTTCTAAAGTTTTGCAATGTTTTGAGGTTGTTTTCGGTATTTTTTGAGATTTTTCAAATATTTTGATTTTTTTGATTTTCCAATGTTTTTGGGGTTTTCTGAGATTTTGACCAAGAGACTAACCTAAGGACCTATCCTGGGGGCCTCAGGGGCTAATCAACAGATTAGCCTTGCCTACGTTATACACGCAGAGACCACATAGTTTGACTGACGACTTGATCGATTTATAGATGAAGATATAAATGATGAAATGTTAGTTTATTATGATGAACTCCTAAAGGACTGACCTAAGTGTCTCGGGGGATGATCAAAGATCAACCTTGCCTACGTTCAAGGCTCAAAGACTTGTAGTTCGACAAGACGACCTTGCTTTTGATTTTTTGACTTTTTGAACTATTTTTTGAGATTTTGATATGCTTTTGAATGTTTTTGGATTTTGGTGATTTTTTGATTTTTTTTTAATTTTCTAATGTTTTGATGTTTTTTGATTTGTTGATTTTAGGACTTCAAGAATATACACGAGTCTGATCCGATGAGAACATGCCCCCAACGTGATGCAATAGAATACTCTGATAAAGGAAGGACAAACTGACCTTGAGGATGGGTCGAGTAGTACTAGGAGGGATCATGATATAAACATAGGACCAAGCTATGGTGCAGATGCGGGTGGATGAGTGATGGATGGAGATCTGAATGCAATGGATGATGCAGAACAAGCTGTGAATATCCTAGTGGATGGAAAGTGCTTATTTACACAAGGTGCATGTTTGCCAGGTTTTCACCAAGGTACTTGTCCAAAGTACCACCAAAGTCATTTTCACCAGAGGACGATTTTTTTCTTTACTATTTTTTATTCTTTTTGTGATTATTTTGGATTTTATTTTTTTACTTTTTTGATTTTTTTGTTGTCACCAAGATGCCTGTTTGCTAGGTTTTCACCAAGGTAACCATTTCTTCAAGACATTTTTTAATTTTTTTTGGAGTTTTTGGTTCTATACCTTGAAATATTAGGCATAAATTTTTTTGAGATGAGATTTGTTCATGGGCTCTTATAGAGGTTCCCCTATGGGTGTTGATAACTGATATGCCCCTGACTTATAGCTTGCTATGATAAAAAATGGTCCCAACCAATTGGGTTCAAATTTTCCTTTGCTGTTTGGATTTGGTGCATTCTTCTAATTCTCCTTTAGTACCGATTCTCTGACTTGGAAAGTATTACTTTTGATTTTCTTGTTATAGCTCCTCTTGAGTCTATTCTAATAGACTTGCAAATCATTTAAAGCATTTATACAACACTCATCCAGTAGCTCCAACTCATTTAGTCTTGATACTCGGTACTCTTCATCTGTGATGAGGTTTTGCAATGATATTATTAGTGACAGGAGCTCGATCTCAATGTGAGTACTACTTCTGATCCGTAGACCAAGGAGAAGGGGGTGGCATCGGTGGGTGTGTAGATGCTAGTTTGATAGGTCCAAAGGGCAGGATTGATTTGCAGATGCTAGTAATGACCTACGTCATTGATTGTTTTCTTGAGGATCTTTAAAATGGTTTTATTTGTGGCTTCTTCTTGGCCATTGCCTTGGGGATAGTATGGGGTGGAGAAGCGATGTTGGATTTTGAATTTTTCACACAAGTTGTAGACATCCTGATTCTTAAATGGTGTCCCATTATCTGAGATAATGGCTTGTGGGACACCATAGCGACAAATGAGATAGTTCAGGATGAACTTTGATATCTACTTCCTAGTTATATATGTCATGGGTATGGCTTCCACCCATTTGGTAAAGTACTCAGTGGTGGTTATGATGAACTTGTGACCATTAGATGAAGTGGGAGTGATTTTTCTAATGAGATCAAGTCTCCACTGTGAAAAGGGCCATGGTGTGATGATGGGATGAAGTTGTTGAGCTAGAGCATGGATGAGGTCCCCATGTTGTTGACATTGTAGACACCTTCTAACATAGTCATGTGCCTCTCTTTCCATTGTAGACCAATAATACCCCATCCTCAACAATTTTTTAGCTAGGGTCATTCCACTCGAGTATGAACCATAGATGTTGTTATGTACTTCAGATAAAGTGGTCAATGCCTCCTTAGCATTTAAACAACGTAATAAGGTTCCTTCTATGCTCCTACGATACAAGGTATCTCCTAGGATGATGAAGCGGGATGCCTTTTTGACAAAGGTTTGTTTTAAGGTTGAGGGTAAGTCAGCATGGATGACACCTATTCACAGGTGGGTACAAACGTCATGGTACCAGGGATCATCGGGACCAATGATTTCACACACAAATTCTGATTCTAGTACCTCAAATGTGGGCACAAGAAGCTGCTCTACCAAGAATTCATATATTTGGGACATTGTGAGGGATGTCTAGTAGGGATCCAATCCTTGCCATGGCATCTGCTGCTCTGTTGTTGGCTCTAGGTATCTGCTCAAATGTGATCTCAATAAAGGATTCCTTGAGAGTTTCTACGAGTTTCTTGTATGGAGTGAGATTTTCATCCTTAGTATGGTACACACCATTCACTTGGTTTATTATTAGCTGAGAGTCTTTGTATACTTTGAGGGCCATGATGTGCCACTACACTACTATTTTGAGACCTATGGTTAAAGCCTCATTTTCTACAATGTTGTTGGTGCAGGGGAATGCCAATTTATAGGACCTTGGTATGTAGTCCCCTTGTGTGATGATAAACAAGACACCGACTCCTGATCCATGTTGTGTGTATGAGCCCTCAAATTAAAGTTTCCAGTGGTTGGATATGTTGAGATTAAAGATGGATTCATCTAGAAACTCTGAGATGAGAGGATTCTCTAAATAGATTGGTGCTTCACCAAGCTAATCTGCGATGACTTGGCCTTTAATTCATTTCATCTCTGTGTATTCAATTTCATACTCTGATAGTATCATGACCCATTTAGCCATCCTTCTAGTGAGAATTTCTTTTGAAAGTAAGTATTTGAGGGGATCAATTTTGATGACGAGTTTGACTTTGTGTGCCAACATATAATGTCTAAATTTTTGTGATGCAAACACTACTACTAGTCATGCTATCTTCATGAATGAGTAATTTAACTCATGCCCAACCATTTTTTTTTAATATAATAGATGGCCCTTTCTATCCCCTTTTCATCATGCTGAGCTAGAAGAGCTCCAAGGGCTACTGTTGTTGCTGACACATAGATAATTAATGGATTTCTTGGGATTGGAAGCATTAGAACAGGTGGTGAAACTAGATATTCTTTGATCCTATTGAAGGCTTATTCACACTTGTTAGCCCACTTGTATGCTACTCCCTTGTGAAGTAGGTGAGAATATGGATTTTGTTTATCTGCCAGCTGTGCTATGAATCTTCAGATGGATTGAAGCCTACCTTGGAGACATCTTAATTGTTTCAATGTTTTGGGTGCTTCCATCTCAACGATTGCTTTTACTTTTGATGGATCTACCTCAATACCTCTCATTGATACTATGTATCCTAGCAACTTTCCTAATTGTATGCCAAAGACACACTTCTTTGGATTTAATCAAACCTTGTATTCCTCTAGCCTGTTGAAAATAGTACTCAAAGTTGCTATGTGATCCTTCCTTTTTCTAGATTTGGCTAGTATGCCATCGACATAATATTTGACAATTTTATGGATCACGTCATTGAAGATTATTGTCATGGCTCTTTGGTATGTTTCTCCTACATTCTTCAAGCCGAATGGCATCATATTCCACAATAATTCACCCATGGACAAGTGAAGGTTGTTTTGTGTTGGTATTCTTTAGCAATAATTATCTGGTTGTATCTCGACAAACTGTCCATCAAGGAAAGAATTTTGTGTCTCGCTGTCATGTCTACAATAATGTCAATGTTGGGTAATGGGAAATCATCTTTTGGACATGCCTTGTTTAATTCCCTAAAATTTGTGTAGATTCTAATGCCTCCATCAAGTTTTGAGATGAGAACCAGGTTTGAAACCCATTTCGGATAGTCTATTGGTCGAATGAATCCTGCATACAATAGCTTCTTTAGTTCCATTTTGACTAGCAGGGCAATATGAGGGTGCATTTTCCTGAGCTTTTGTCTAACGGGCTTTGCTTCAAAGTATACTACTAGGTGATGAACTACAATTTCTAGATCGAGCCCTGGCATGTTTGTATAGCTCCATGAAAATTTAACTTGGCTCTCTTTTAAGAAGGCTACTAGGAGTTCTTGTTCTTCTGGTAGTAATGATTCTACAAAGAATGTGATGTGCGGGGTCAACTCTATTCCTAGATTAATTGGATTGCACTTTTCTGCTAGGATTGTTGATTTTTCGTGATGGAGAGCTCTGAAAGGAATATTGAATCCCCCATCCTCAGGTGCCTTGCAGAGGTTTCCACCATTGGATGTGTCCTTTCATTTTACTTTTTTCATGTCAGAGAGTGCCATAGTTTGGTTTTCACTCAAGGACTTATATATTATTCTTAGTTTCTCACTTTTGCGACTAAGCAATTCAATCATTTCTTCATAGTAGGCCTATGTATCTAGCTTAATGATGAATCCACCTTTGTGATCCCCATATGGAATTCTATCCCATAGTCCCATGAATTCTGAGAGCACCTCATCATTTTCGAATGTTTCAAGAATTGGTGGTCCTCGTTGGTCGTAATCTATGATTTGGGGGTAACTAGGCGAATTTCATGATTTTGATTGTCTGACTCAAATGATAAGGTGCTAATCATGAGAAGGGTGGTATCCTTAAAGAGCCTAGGTAGGTTGGTTATGGGATCCTCATCATCACTACTACTACAGACGTCAGTTATGTCAAATGTAAAGTTTTCTAAGACTTGACTTGTAGATATAGGCAAGCGAAGTTCAACTGTGAATAGCTGAGGAGGATTATTGACCTTTCTAACTAGAGGAATTTGACCACGTATGGTTATAATTGGAGGGGTACATCCGAGGTCAGTATTTATCATTCGCGTCTCTGAAATGATAGGTATTATAAGCCCATTGTCATTTTTCCCAAGTCCTGGGTTTCTATCATAACCCATTGCAAGCATCATTTGCAAACCTTTGCTTGTGTCATCCATTGGTAGATTGGTTGTTGGTCTATCATCTTGATATAGGAGATGAGATGGATCCTCCTCTATGAATTCTTGACCGAGATCTCCCCAACTTCTAAAGTTGGGATAGTCTTCAGGGGATGTTTGAGATGTGGAGGCTTCATTTTATTGTGAACTCCCTCATGATCTAGGAGATTGTGGTAACTCTCCTACCACAAAACCATTTTTTGGAATCGTGTAGTTTCCACAACCATTTCCTAGATGATGAGTTTGATATTAGAGATGGTGGGAATGGTGGGAGTGGGAGGTGTCTATATCGCAGAAGTGGATGCGAGAGTGGCTAGATCAATGTATGGTGTTGATGGGCCTTCATCATTTTTAGGCACTTGAGGTATTTTCTAGTATTTTGACTCAAGGTTCTTATAGTAGGATAATGGTTCAGGATCTCCATGGATGGTGACCTCTTGTCCTTGATATGTAAATTTGACACATTGATGGAAATTTGATGCTACCACTTCCATTGCATGAATCCATGGACGTCCTAGGAGAATGTTGTAAGGGAAGTCGAGGCCCAGGACCTAACAGGTGGTTTCCATGATAGTTGGCCCTAATTGAATAGGGATTTTGATTGTGCCTTGGGACACTCTTTCCTTATCATCATATGCTCTGATTGTAATTCATTTTACTTTATCAATGGAATCCTCTGATATTTTTAACTGCTTAATGAGCTTGAGGGAAAAAATATTCAAGCCCACACCTCCAACCACCAAGACTCGCTTGACTTTACTTTTCCACACTAGGACCTCTAAGTGGAGTGCATGGTTAGAAGATGGTTGAGTGGGAAAGTCTTGATCAAAGAACATAAGGATATTTGGAGTGATGATTTTGCTGACCATAGCTTGGAATTGTTCTGCATCAAGATTTGCAAGGATGGTGGATGAAGCCAATGCTTCCTCAAGGATTTTCTTATGGGTGCACTGGTAGATTTTGGCTCATTTTTCAACGATGGACCATCAGAATTTTGACGGCTGTTTGTTGCTATTTTTGCGTCAAAATTTTGACAGCATTTGAAATGTCAAAATTTCTGCCCCGTCGTCAAAAAATGGGTCAAAATATACTAGTGGCGAATGAGATCTTTAATAAATCCATGACGGATATTTTTTTTGGTGTTATTTTTAACTAATCAGGGATGTTGTAACCATTGGGAATGTATCTTGAATTAGACATGAAAGTTTTGTTTGGTTGGGATGATCTTGCGATAGTAACTTTTTCGCCTCTTGTGGTGACTCCACAATCAACTTGAGCTCCTTTAATAGTGATTACTATGTAGTATTCATCTAGGGAGGTGACAAAATTTTCATACACATGATTCATGTTTCTGAAGATTCCTTTTCCCTTATCAGTGTTATTGTTCCCTTTATTGTTATTGTTAGGCATCAGATTCCTATATATTTTGAGGTTTTGGTTTCTTGTTGGCTATTCCACATTTATGATTCTTTGACCAATGAGGTCTTGGACTATGTTCTTTAACCTCATGTAGTTGTTTGTGGTGTTCCCTTTGATTTTGTGGAATTCGTACAGCTGATTTTTGTTATACCAAGGAGGTTTAATGTTTGGTTCTTGGTAGTTCTTGTAGGTGGGAATCTTGATGAGTTTTTCATTTAGCAATTTCTTCATGATGACTTCAAGTGGTTCCCCAAGAGCAGTGTACTTCCATTTGGTGAAGTTCTTGTTTTGCTGGGGCGGTCCCCTTTGATCATTGACGTTATTGTTTTATTGATGTGTTGTGTTCACTTGATGGTTGTTTTGATGATGGTTTAGGTCTTTTTGTTGTGGGGCAGGTTTGTTCTACCGAGGGGCATTGATGACAACTTTGGCATCGATGACACCACCATTGGTAATATTTTTGTTTCTTGCCCATGTGTGAGGTTTGTCATTGTAATTGGTGGGTGGGAAATTATATTTTTGTTCAAGATATGAATTTGATCCTCCAGGTTGTGTCATAAGGGCTCGTTCGATGCTGAGCACCTTGGAAATCAACTGGTTGTATGTGGTGATCCCTTGGACCTTGAGATGGAATGCCCAGAGGCTGTCAAGGTTTGATATGATACTGCACACTTGTTGTTCTTCAGGCATGACCCATTTGCTCTGATTGGCCTTGGATCACCATCATTGTAGGAATGAAGCAAATGATTCATTCTTACCTTGTTTCAGAGTTGATAGTTCTTCAAGATTGACATCCATGGTGATATTGCATGCATATTTTTTGATGAATGTGTCTATGATCTCTCGTAATGTCTTGATTCCTGTGGGTAGGTGAGAGAACCATTCCATAGCATGGCTAGCCAAACTCCTAGGAATTAGCCACATCAAATAGGTATTGCCATATGCAACTTCCATGCAATGAACTTGGAATTCCCTGATATGATCTTTAGGGTTTCCCATCCCATGATACTTATCAAATTTGGGGATGTCAAATCCCTTTAGGAATGGTTTCATTACAAGGCTTATGTCAAACGGATAAGGGCATAATTTTCTATGTGTTTTCGTGGTTCTCCCTGATTGAAGGTCAAGCACTTCTTGCTAGAGCAACCTGATTTGTGTTGTACACATCATTTTTCAGATCAGGGGGTGGGATGAAAGTGTTCTGAGGTGGTTCAATGGGTGGATTGGTTGGTATGTTGATGGATGATGTTTGTATGTTATTTTGAGCCAAGTGTCCTTGCAACAAAGCTTGTTGTTGTTCCTGATGTAGTTGTGCTATTAGTGCCTATTGTTGAGCTTGATGTTGCACTTGTTGTTGAGCTACTAATTGGGTTGCTTCCTACTATTCTTGATATTGATTTAACACTTGCTGATATGCATGTTGTTGAATTGTGTGTTTTTGTGCAAGATACTGCACTTGGGCTTTGGCTTGAGCATGCACTTGAGCTTGGGCCTGAGTTTGTGCAGCTTGAGCTTGTGCTTGTGCCTGTGGAGCTTGTGCAACTTGAGCTTGTTGTTGTTGTTGTTGCAATAAGGCTTGGGCTTGTGCAGTCTATTGTGCTTGTTGTGCAATTTGGGTAGCTTGAGCATCTTGTGCCGCTTGAGCAGCTTGTTGAGCAGCTAATTGCACGACTTGCTGAGTAGCTAATTGTGTGGCTTGTTGAGAAGCTAATTGTGTGGCTTGTTTTTTTGTACTTGTAGGAATTCCTTTTGATAAGTATCCTGTTGAGAAGCTTGCAATGCCATACTATATTGGCTTGATGTATTGGAACTTGGTGGTGGTGGAGGTGGATGTGGATTTACAATGGTGCTTGTTATGGAGGTGAGTGGTGTCGTCATGTTGGTGATTGGGATTTGATTGGTAGATGGTGTGATAGATGTGATTGGTCCTTGAGAGACCATGCTTTGAGATGATAGGGGGGTGGTTTATGATGTGATGGTGGTTATTGCTTGTGTAGTTGTCATCTGTTGTTCTGATGTCGATGACAAGTTTTGAGAGTTTGGCGTGATGTTTTGATTGATGTTCAAGATGTTGGTTTGATTGATATTTTGTAAAGGGGGAATCCCTAAGCCAAGAAATGGTGTGTATGATGATGACAATGGTGGAAGTGGTGGAAGTGGTGGAAATGTGAGAGATGTGATCTCTTGAGGGAATGGTGCAGTGTCAAAAATTTCCCCTGGTCCGAACATGTCACCCTCTCCTTGCAAAGTTATGGGGAGAGAATTTTGGGGTGTTGCACAAAATGAAGATGATGATAGATCATTTGGATCGTGAAAGGTGAGAGGTTCATATGTATGAAATGGTATGGTTTGTCCCAAGATGGTGTTTGCATCCAAGTCTTGATTGTTTACGAGAGGATACATTTGCAATGCATTGAGAAATGAACTTCCTTTGTTAACAATGGGTTGTGTTGGAGCAATGGATGAGGTGATTTGTAGGATGTTTTGAGTGATGATTTGAAATGAGGGGGTAGATGAAATGGGGATGGTAGATGAGATTGGAGGCATGACTTTGAAATATGGTTCCACAATAGTGCTCACATCGAAGTCGGAGGGGAGTTTAGGCCCTTTCTTTTCTAGTTCGAGCATGTCTAGTGAGGGATTGATTCTCATCATGATGTTAATAATCTTATGGTTCTCTTGATTTTGGATTATTTTAGTGATTTTCTCATGTGACATTCCAAAGGGATTATTGGTGAGATCCTCCATTTGGATACCTTCCTCTTGATGGTCTTACAAAAGTGGAGGGAGGTTAACTTTGAGATTTCCAGATCCAATGGGATTCATTTCTAGAGCAGTTTGACTTAAGTCACTTGAAGTAGATGTTTCTTTGTTGGCTTCCATGTTCCTCTTGTGTTGTGATCTAGTTTGCACCATAAAATAGAGATCAATCTTTGATAATGTGGAAGGTGAATTCCCTAATTCTTTAGATTGACCTATCTTTAAGTACAAAAGAGAAATTTTAGGATGATTTAGGGATCAAAGGGTGATAATGATATGGATGTAAGATGGATGTTCGATGGATGATTGGAACTCTTGCGAGAATCTTGAAGGGGTATGCTAAACTTTAGGACTTGATTTAGGATCAATATTTGTTTCGGATTCGGATTTTGGTGGAATTATAAACTCTAAGAGGTTGGATGTTGTCCTAGAGTTAAATCATTCACAAGATAATAATTTTTCTAGGTGTGAGAAGAAGGATTCATCTAAACACTCCTATGCAAACAAGATGATATTGATAATGAACTCCTAAATCCCAAAATGTTGGATGTTGTCAAGGGATGAATTTGTTCACAAGTTTTGATAATTTGGTCAAATATGTGGAGAAGGATGCATCTACACACATTCAATCAAACAAGGTGATTTTGGATTGATTTTAAATGCTTTGCCTAAAGTTTAACATGAAGGATTTTTCCAAGATTTTTGAAGAGTTGTTGATGAGATGATTTTGGTTTTGATGTTCAAAGATGGATGAAGATTTGATTTTGATCCTAGGATGTACCTAAAAAGACACTTGTTTACTTAGACCTTGATATTGAAGAACAAGCTTTTCTCTAAACAAGATGTTCAAACTCCCTAAAAATATTTGGCTTTTGATAGTAATAGAATGAGTACAAACCAGGATTGTTTCTTGAAGCCTTTCTATAAAAGTTGAAAAGTAGTCTTCATTTGAATTCGTATAGCGTTGAGAGATGCTTTTGATGGGATTTTAGACTAAGGGCTTTTACTTTTGGTTTCTTGATCTTGATCTTGCATGAAATCATTGGAGACACATGTGTGGGGTCTAATTTTTTTTAGTCTTTGCTTAATGACTTTGTTTTACCACAAACACTTCTTGATTAGGTTTTCAAACTAGATGTCCAATGTCTCAATTTCCTCTCATTTCACAAGGTACATTATGCAAAAATTGGATGAAATTAAGGCAAGGGTTACCTATTGTTTAACTTTAGTAGACAAATTGAGATGTAAATCCAAGTGTTTAGATACCTCTAAGGATGGAATCCCAAGGGTAAACAATAACACATGAATTTAGTCAATTGTATTTGCCTCCTAAAGGGTTTGAGATTTTGATGATGATATTAAATGTTTGTTTTCAAATGTTTTGGAACAAGAAAAGCATTTTGTAACCAAGAACAAGCACAATCCTATGGATATGAAAGACAATATTTGTTGAGTCCCCACTTGGACAAGTCCAACTATGCTTATCTTTAGCGAATGGTTAGATGCTTGACCCCACTAGCTCCCCTCCATGAAACTCACTTATACGAGGCAACCAAGCATCAACACCCATGAAAATCCCATGGCATGCTTTCCATTTCTACTAAAGACTGTAAAAGTATGGGGTGGCTTCAAAATGACCGTTCTTGCACCAACAAATAGATCAAGGATTTTGGCAATTCTAAAACAAGGGTTTTAATTTGAACTTTCCATTCGTAGGAGTTGAACTAGCATGGCAAGAGACCATTGTTTCCCTTCTCATCGGATTCAACCATGTGATATTGGTGTTTACTCTAGTACCCACATTTATATCTCGACTGGAAATACTCTTGGCTTTAGAGTGTTATCGGTTGAGTTGTTCCCTTGGGTGAGTACATTTTCCCCAAGGCATGCCCTCTAAGATAGACAAAAGCGAGTAAACATATTCATTGTTTGATCAAGCTTCATTTAGAAACAAAGGGAGAACACATGTAATAGGTTTAATCACACTCACAAAGTTTTTTGTTCAATTTTTAAACCCAAAATGAAGTGTGGAGGTGATCACTTTATCTTAGCCTAAGATCACAAAAAAGGCCTTTTGATTCTCAAGATCACTGTAAAGCATGAGAGAAGTGCATACGTCCTTTTTGATGATATTCTTTTAAGTAAGAAATTACAAAAAAGAAGTTACACATGTTCATTTTAAGTCCACAAAGCAATGATTTTGGTTCATTTTAAAGCAAAAAAATGAGATATATGAAAGTTGTTTTGTTCACTTGTTACCCTCAAATGAAATCTAGTCAATTTTCCTAAAGTTCATTTTAACCCCTTTGCAATGAAAATTGAGACCTTTTGAAATGTTCATTTTAAAGCCCAAGGAACAAGTGAGTTAGTCTAAAACAAAAAATTAAAGCATACGACGGAATCTACAAGCATTAAAAAACACTTTATCAACTCCAAGTTTAATGCTCAAATTTCCTCCAAGTTTCTTCAAAGATCTCTTGCAAGCTTCTTGTGCAACGAAATGCTCCTCACTTTTCCTTCCTTTACACCTTCACACCTTACACTTTCCTTTATTTTCAGGTTTGTTTCCCTATAAACATGTCAATGCATAAAAAAAATATAAGCAATATGGTGATTCAAGGAGTCAATGATAATTTAACATAATGAATGCATTTATTTTCCCTTCCTTGAAAAAAAGAAAAAGAACTTTACCAACATCTAAATCATCAAACAAAAGGTTAATTCATTGATGATCCTAAGTGCATCTCATTGTTTATATTGATTTTATTGGTAAATCACTTCATAAAACACAAAAAAAAAAATTCTAAATCTAAACTTTGAAACTTCTATTTAAATTGATATTGTTTTAGCTTTATCAAAGGAAGTTTCCAAACTTAGAATTTTAAATAGAAATGATGATTGGATTTTCTCTTGAGTTAGCTGAGTTATATTTAAAACAAGCTGATATCCTGTCACTTCTTAAAAACATGAGAGGCAATGCACACTTAACCATGTACTCCACTCACCATTACTACCTATGACAAAGACAACATCTAATTTTAATTTAATCAAGGACATGAAACAAAAGATACTTCGCTCAGCTGTTGCAGAGTGCGTTTAATTTCTCCTATGGTAAATTCAATGTTGTTAATCAGCATATCCTTCATGGCGCGATCTACCATAAACCCAATGTTTTTGTTTGATGATACACTCAATAGATTTGTGGCAGATTTTAATATATCCTCAAGAACATCGTTCATTATGTCTCTTTTAATTAAGATATCCTCCATCTAAACTCTCGGGAAGTGGTGTAGAGTGAGCAGCACAGTCATCAAGTTATACCATAAATGAATATGAAGGTGGATAGAGCCATCTCTAAAAAAAGTCAAGAGAGGCTACGCAGGCTTTGAAGGAATCACACAAGAAGTATCTGCAGGCCTACATAAGTAATATATATCCATCATGGAATTCCACCATGAAATTAAACATGATAGGTGTGGTATTGTTGTTACTAGTCCATGGCCAACACGCAGTCACCTGGAACAAAATAAGAAGCTCCCCCCTCTTCATGTAACTCCATTGAATGACTCCCCCCGTACAACATTGTCAAGGAGTGTGAATTGTATGAGATTCATTGCTACAAGCAAATTGTTTGGATATCCACCTCCTCCATTTATAACGTCTCCTTTGTGGATGCCACAAGGACTAAATTTCTCAGCTTGTTTGATAACATCTAAGGAGAGCATGCCAAGGTTCTAAGGATGCCTATGTTGACAAACATATTCCTGACAAGTGAACCACATAGACCAAGTAAATGTAAATGGCAGATGTAAAGCCGAATTCAACCACCCCACTAGTGAATTCTAATGACACTATTTAATGATGTCCTCCCAAACAGAGGTAGACAATATTCAAACCATTGATATTTGACCTAGTTACTCTTAGCTACTTCTCGGGCATTTGGAAGTGACGAATATTAACTAAACTTAGAAACTATAAAGAAAAATTCAAACTGTGTAAGAAGACTGAGTATAAATCTAAGAAGAAGGCAATAAAATCTTCTCAACAGATATATCTATTTCAAAAACAACAAAGATATTTTAATCTGACATTTAAATCATATCTTATTGATCCACTATTGGAGGAATGACTTCACATCTCAAGTGAGTATTTAATGCAACAAGAATCTAAGATATGTTTTTAATGCAATATTGGTAAGACAACAATATTGAGCAATGTTGAAGTACTTACATCCTTATGTTCCATATTTGTGCATCAATAAGATGCACTCATGTACATCTTTCAAAGTCAAATCAAGGATATTATTCATATTAGCAACTTCAATGATCTTTTATCGGCTTGTACAGTGCATACAAGTTGCATCCTATACATAGTTGGAGCCTACACATATTATAATGACAATTGAACTCCAAATATTACTCACACAAAGATAAAGAAGAAACACGCTAAAAGGACATGCATAGACATTAGAAAATTGTAGAGGCTTTAGCTTGCACCTAGCAAGGCTGTGACTATACTCAATAGAAACAATGGATAGGGTGCAACTTAATACGCATTTGTATGTAGATGGTTCTAGAGTTGATCAAGACTTGGAGAAGGTAATTATCGGGAATGTAATGCCTACATTGGATTCTAAAAATATGAGCTAAACTAATAAAGCTCAGGGTAATGATTTATATCTAATGCATGTAATATGATGCCTAGACTAGACTAAATGAGCAGACTCATGAAGCATTACCGAGCCTATTGATTCAAGATTTGAGCTTTGAAAAAAAAGAGCTTGTGTAGTTTGGCAAGGTTTTGAATTTGGGAACACACAAGAAGACACACAAAATGTGAACACAAGTATAGTTAGGTATGGGAAAAAAAAATCGTTATTTGCATGACAAAATGAAATCATAAAAAAAATGAAAAGCATAAGAATGTGGAAGCATAGACAATGCACATAAGCTTTTGAAAATTTATTCAAAATGCAGAAGCAGCTAAACACTTTAGTTTCTAGAAACTTTCCAGCAAATTAAATCTAATACTAAACTATCATATTAGTTATAATAGCAACTTAATACACAGTTTTCCCTCGCTCTAGTGCCATAATGAAGCACCCCTAAATCTGCAAGTGATCAATCTATTCCAACACTCATTAGTGGAGTTAGTTCATGCACATGCAAAATTATGAACATTCCTATGAAATAACATGTCAATGCTCAAAAAATGCAGCAAATAACAAGGATTAAAAGACATATAAAAGCATTTCATGTACCTATTCCATAGTGGATTGGTGTCACTTGTGCAAAGTGACCCTTTCCCAATCCTTGCTAAGCTCAATGATAGATGCCTTGAAGATGGAGTGAAATGGAAAAAAATAGCTCTCAATTGAAGAGTGTAACTTTGCATGAAGGTTGTGGATGGATTGTTGAAGAATGTGTCTTCTACTTATAGACTCTCAAGTTGAAAGAGTGCTCAAAAAAGAGAAATTTGGGACTTGAATATTTAGCCAATGAGATGGAGCCACTTGTCACCTTGTGAGTGGTTGAGGAATGTGCAATTTTTGGTCAATGTGCAAATAAATCGAATTGGTTGGCCTTTTCAAATTCAAATTTGTCTTGTTGGAGGGAGAAAAAGAGACTTTAATGCCAAGTGGGGGACATGTAAGAAGGAAGTTATTGCCATGTTGGAAGGGACAGGTCAACTTGCTTTCAAATTCAAACTTTAGGAATATTCTCCAAAGATGCTTTGTTGAGGGAAAATGATGATTTTAATAAATGAATTAAAATGCTTTATTTGTGCAAGTTGGAAAAGCTAGAGGATGTGATGGGTGATTAGATTAGATTAACCAGGATTAGATTAATTAAGATGATGTTAGATTCTTTTGACCCATTTGACTTAAATACTTTGATTTATTTAAATCAAAATAGATGGAATATGAATTTGAGATTTAATTAAATAAAGTTTGTTTTATTTAATTAAAAGGATGATGCAAGATAAAGGTTAATTAATTTGAAGGAGATGAATCTAGGAGATGATTTATGAAAGATGGAATGTTAGGATGTGATTAAAATTGATTTATTTAAATGAGGTAATCATAAAGTGAATTTATTTAATTGAAGGATGAAATGTTAGATTTAATTAAATGAAGTTTATTTAATTAAATTGGTAGATTGAAATGCATGCATATTTTGCGTGTCTATGGGTACATCATTAGAATATAGTGACAACACACTGTCCCTTGTTAGCTATTTCCAATGTTGGAAAACACACTATCCCGTGTTAGTTATTTCTAGACATCTTACATTCTAATGATGTCCCTTTTCCACTTTTCCTACACAGGGGACAGTTTGTTTTCCAACATTGAAAACAATGTCATCATTATTTTTTTCCAATCATATCAATAAAGTGAAATGCTATTTTTACTGTAACCAAAGAGTTGTTCTTAAATTTGAAGGTGGACTTCATTACATAACAGACATGGGATAGGGTGTTTTCCAACACTACAAATCCATATGGAAATAATTGACAAGGGACAATGTGTTTTCCCACATTGCAAATAATGTGATCATTTTTTTGTTCCCTATTGGAAAACACACTGTCCCCATGTTGGAAAACACACTGCCCCCTATTAGTTATTTCAAATGTTGGAAAACACACTATCCCCTATTGGAAAACAAATTGTCCCCTAATAGTTATTTCTAGACATCTTACATTCTAATGATGTCCCCTATCCACTTTTCCTATAAAGGGGACAGTGTGTTTTCCAACACTGCAAACAATGTGAGCACTTTTTTGTTCCAATCATATCAAGAAAGTGAAAAACAAACTATCCCCTATTAGTTATTTCCAATGTTGGAAAGAACACTATCCCTTGTTAGTTATTTCCAATGTTGGAAAGTGGAAAACACATTGTCCCCTATTAGTTATTTCTAGACATCTTACATTCTAATGATGTCCCCTGCTCACCTTTCCTACATAGGGGGTAGTGTGTTTTCCAACACTACAAACAATGTGAGCATTTTTTTGTTCCAATCATATTTCCAATGTTGGAAAACAAATTGTCCCCTGTTGGAAACCACATTGTCCCTTGTTAGTTATTTCCATTATTAGAAAACAATTTTCCCTGTTAGTTATTTCTAGACATCATACATTCTAATGATGTCCCCTGTCCACTTTTTCTACATAGGGGACATTGTGTTTTCCAACACTGTAAATAGTGTGAGCATTTTTCCCACACAAGGGACAATTTTTTTTCCAACACTACAAATTCATAAGGAAATAATTGACAAGGGACAATTTGTTTTCCAACACTGTAAATAATGTGAGCATTTTCTTGTTCCCTATTGGAAAACACATTGTCCCCTATTGGAAAACACACTATCCCCTATTGGAAAACACATTTTCCCTTGTTATTTATTTTCAATTTTGTTCTAAAATTTGAAGGTGGACTTCATTACATAACTCACAAGGGACAGTGTGTTTTCCAACACTGCAAATTCATAAGGAAATAATTGACAAGGGACAATGGTTTTTCCAACACTATAAATAATGTGAGCACTTTTTTGGTCCAATCATACCAAGAAAGTGAAAAACACACTGTCCCCTGTCAAGGGACAGTTGGAAATATCATTTTTACTATAAGTAAAGAGTTGCTCTAAAATTTAAAGGTGGACTTCATTACATAATTGACAATAATGTGAGCATTACTAATTATTGTTTTCTTATGGGTAGTTTTATTCTAACGAGCTTTGTGTTTTGCTACTAGGAGTCCAAAATTTGATGGGTTGCATCAATAACAATGAAATAAAGAAGACTTTGAAGAAGCAATTTTTCATATACAAGAGGGTTGGTTGATGTATTATGTGGTGAAAGATTTAGGTGAATCTCACACATTTGAGATCTACAACAAGTGTTTGGCTTACAAGTGATATATAGGAAAATTTCTCAGTGTTTCTAGTAGATCCCATTTTATAGTCATATTTTGGTGTAATGGTATTTGGATTAGAGTGCAATCCCATTCTTACTGATCCCCCTTGGAATTCATTACATAATTGACAAGGGACAATGTGTTTTCCAACACTGCAAATTCATAAGGAAACAATTGACAAGCGACGGTGTGTTTTCTAACATTGCAAATAATGTGAGAATTTTTTTGTTCCCTATTGGAAAACACTTTGTCCCCTGTTAGTTATTTCAAATGTTGGAATTTAACACACTATCGATTGTTAGAAAACACACTGTCCCCTGATTTAAAACACACTATCCCCTGATGGAAAATACATTGTCCCCTATTGGAAAAAAAACTATTCCCTGTTGGTTATTTCTAGACATCTTACATTCTAATGATGTCCCTTGTCCACTTTTCCTACACAAGGGACAATGTGTTTTCCAACACTGCAAATAATGTGAGCATTTTTTTGTTCCAATCATATCAATGAAGTGAAATGCCATTTTTACTATAACCAAAGAGTCATTCTAAAATTTGAAGGTGGAATTCATTACATAACTGACAAGGGACAGTGTGCTTTCCAACAATGCAAATTCATAAGGAAATAATTGACAAGGGATAGTGTGTTTTCTAACATTGCAAATAGTGTGAGCATTTTTTGTTCCCTATTGGAAAACACATTGTACCCTATTAGTTATTTCCAATGTTGGAAAACACACTATCCCTTGTTGAAAAACATGTTCTCCCCTGATGGAAAACATACTATCCTCTGTTGGAAAACACATTGTCCCCTATTAGTTATTTCTAGACATCTTACATTCTAAAGATGTCCCCTATCCACTTTTCCTACACAAGGGACAATTTGTTTTCAAACACTACAAACAATGTGAGAATTTTTTTGTTCCAATCATATCAAGAAAGTGAAATGTCATTTTTACTGTAACCAAAGTTTTGTTCTAAAATTTGAAGGTGGACTTCATTACATAATTGACAAGGGACGATGTGTTTTCCAACACTAACATGGGACAATGTGCTTTCTAACACTGCAAATAATGTGAGTATTTTTTTGTCCCCTATTGGAAAACACACTAAAAAATTTTGGAAAATAAATTGTCCCCTATTAGTTATTTCCAATGTTGGAAAACACAGTGTCCCCTGATGGAAAACACATGGTCCCCTGTTGGAAAACACACTATCCCTTGTTAGTTATTTCTAGACATCTTACATTCTAATGATGCCACCTGCCCACTTTTCCTACACAGGGGAAAGTGTGTTTTACATTACAAACAATGTGAGCATTTTTTTGTTCCAATCATATTAAGAAAGTGAAATACATACTATCCCTTGTTAGTTATTTCCAATGTTGGAAAACACATTGTCCCTTGTCAGTTATTTCCAATGTTGGAAAGTGGAGAACACACTATCCCCTATTAGTTATTTCTAATGTTGGAAAACACACTATCCCCTGCTAATTATTTCTAGACATCTTACATTCTAATGATTTCCCTTGTCCACTTTTCCTACATAGGGGATAGTGTGTTTTCCAACACTGCAAACAATGTGAGCATTTTTGTGTTCCAATCATATTTCCAATGTTAGAAAACACAATGTCCCCTATTAGTTAGGATATAATCGATAGGGGATAGTGCAATACACCCTCTTTAGAAATTAATATTAATTTTTATTACCATTAAGGTATGGTAGTGAAATTATTATTCTATTTTTTGTCATGTATTAAGGTCTCAAGAATCACCCTCATAATTTCTTTACAATCTAAATAAAAAATGGATTCACTCTCTATATAAATATCATTGGTCATCACTCAAAGGTGATTTTTTAATAGCTCCAAAAGATATTTTTTGTTAATATTGGTGAAGTTTAGTAACACATTGCGAAGAGTTTACATCACATATCAACTCAAAATATTATATTCTATATAGTGGTTGTGTATGTGATTCATTAACAGTTGAGGTCTCATTCTGTAAGCCCTTAAGACAAGATAGTAAATGCAATTATATGAATTCATATTTTTATTAATTTATTATGTCATTGAATTCTAATATGATAATTTTTGTAATTGATACAAGTATGGTTGGATAATCCTTAAATAGATTCTCTAGTCACAATTTTATCACATGGTATCTAAGTAGTAGTTTTAAATTCTAAAGGACCTAAGAGAGAATGAGTCGGAGAGACCTGAGAGAGAGAGAGAGAGAGAGAGAGAGAGAGAGAGAGAGAGAGAGAGAGAGAGAGAGAGATAACGGGGAGGTAGGAGGGAGGGAGAGAGAGAGAGAGAGAGAGAGAGAGAGAGAGAGAGAGAGAGAGAGAGAGAGAGAGAGAGAGAGAGAGAGAGAGAGACCTAAGAGAAAGATGGAGAGTGAGAGACAAAGAGACCTAAGAGGGAGAGAGAAAAAGACCCAAGAGGGAGATAGAGAGTGAGAGAGAGACTTGAGAGGGAGAGAGAGGGAAGGAGGGAGATAGGAAGTGGTAGGGTGGGAGGGATAGATGGAGGGAGAGAAAGAGGGAAGGAGAGATTGTGGCTTATTTAATAAGATATTGTTGTATTTGGCATTTAGTATAACATTGTCTTCATTCTTGGATGCATATTAGCCTAAAATAAGAGAGACATGGAGAGGTAGGTAGAGAGAGGTAAGGTTGAAGTAATAGAGGGAGAGATAGGTAGAGAGAGTGAGGAAAACATGCAACAAAAAAATTTCCTCATCTCCATTTCTCTTACTTGTTAACACCCCCTACTATTCATTGTCATGATCTTCTAACATTTTTTCATATCTTTTACTAGAATATTTAGATTAGATTCTCCCTCATCAACCCTTAGGATAGAAACATCCCTTTCTTGGATAGAGTTTTGAATGTCTTGAATAATTTTATGTAGCTTTGTAGCCACTTTTTTCTCATCTGTGAGAGTGTCTTTATGATTAGAGAATGTAGATATGTCTTTTATCAAGTTTTTTACAAGACTTGTCTACCTTTTTAGATAATCCTTTCATGTCTCCACCCAACTGATTCTCTTTTTTTGCACTTAGATCTGATTTTTCCTTTTCCTTGTCATTTATTTCCAATTTTATTTGTTCCATACAATTCTTAAGTTAAAGAATCTTTGAGTTTATTTGTTCAACTCCACTTATAGCATCATCTGTCACATTATTTACTTGAACAAATTCATATGCAATGCAAAACCTCTTGACTTTATCCACTTCTACATTGCCATTTTCCCATTGCACATACTTCACATTCACCTTCCTCAACTTCTCAAGAGTGGGAAGAATCTCTTCAGTCAATACACTATCTATCTCATTCACTTTGGTCTACTTCTTTAGATTCCTTTTCCATTTCAACTTCTCAAGAGAAGGAAGAATCTCTTAAGTCAATATGTACATTATGTGTTATCATTATTCCAAACCATTTGTCACCATCCCCCTCCATTATACTAGCTCAAAAAAATTATCCCTATCCCTATCCCTCCTTAAAGCTATAAATCCAATTTGGGTGCCTATGTACCATAATCCACCATCACATCTCCCCCTCCTACTAAGTCTATTATGGTTCCTTCTATCCCTCCCACCTTGCCACCCCTTATCTACCTCCTTCCCTCTCTCCCTCACATACACCCTTACCTCTCTTCCTACACCTCACTCTTGCCCTCTCTCTCTCTCTCCCTCCCAATCTCTATCTCCACTCACCCTCTCCCTCTCTACCTACCTTTCCCTTAATCCATCACATCCCACCTCTCTTTCTACCTACATCTCCCTCCATCCCAACTTCCCCCCTCTATCTACTTCTCTCTCCCCTTCCCTCTCTACTTTCCCGATCTTTATCTACTTTTGTTTTCTACCATTTTTTATGATGAATTTATAGCACTTATATTTATTCTTGTAAATATTTCTAAAGAGACTTCTCCTTTGTACTAGATCTTTATCAATACCATCATTGTTTTAAAAAACACTAGTTTATCTATCACTTTATTCTTTAATAATTCATAGCTTCTATAAGGAATTTGAATATTTCAAACTCTCATCCAAATTCTTTATAAACACATTTGAGGAAAATTGTGAATGATTACATCAATTACATGGTAAAAAAGAGCCTTCTTTAATTGTTTAATTAATCAATTATAGTGTAAATATGGATAACATTACTCAATTATAGTTTCATCAATTCATTATTCAATTTATTCAATTAATAATTTATAATGCAAATATGGAAAACATGGGTAAAAAAAATGTATTAACTAAAAATCCATATTGAACTTAAGAATTCCATGGAATAAATGCATTCCTCTATACTTCACTCTATCGCTCCTCTAACCTTCACCTTCCCATAGGTGGGGAGAGGTATAGATGGATAGAGGGATAGGGGGAGGGATTTACATGGAGATGTAGGTAAAGAGAGGTAAGGTAGAAGGAATAGAGGGATAGGTAGGTAGAGAGAGTGATGGGAGATAGGGAAAGTAGAGAGGGAAGAGGAGATAGAAGTAGATAGAGGGGGGAAGTTGGGAAGGACAAAGAGGTAGGTAGAAAGAGAGGTGGGTAGGATGGATTGAGGGAAAGGTAGGTCAAGAGGGAGAGGGTGAGTTAAAATAGAGGGAGGGAGGGAGGGAGAGAGAGGGAAAGAGGTGTAGGTAGAAAGAGAGGTAAGGTGCAAGGAATAAAGAGAGATGTAAGTAAATCTAGATACAAAGGTAGGGTGGGATAGGTATAAATTGAGAGATATTGTGTGTAAGAGAGAGAGGGGGGAGGGAGAGGTAGATAACTAATTTTCAAATATTTCTCTCCCTCCCTCTATTATGATCTATTGATAAATACTTTTCAAATCTATCTCTCCCTCCCTCGATCATTGACTAGTACCTTGTGTTATTTCTGCAATTGTGAAATTTTATCTGGACTTGGATATTCTAACTTTTTCAATTTTAACTAATCAACCATCTCTTTTGGTGCTAAAATATATTTACTACCATTGTTTGAATTTATAACACTTATATTTAGTCTTGTATATATTTCTAAAGAGACTTCTCCTTTGTAATAGTTCTTTATTGATACCATCATTTTTTTTAAAAACTCTAGTTGCTCTATCACTTTCTTCTTTAATAATTCATAGATTTTACAAGGCATTTGAGTATTTAAAACTCTCATCCACATGCCTTATAAACACATTTTATGAAAATTTTGAATAATTAATTATGATGATTGCATCAATTATGATGGGGAAAATTTTAACCTAATGGAGAGAGAAATAGATGAAGTAGAGAGATATGTAGTGTTAAGGTGGGAGGGATAGAGGTACACATATAGAGAGGGGATGGGAGATATATGAATAGAGAGAGTGAGAGAGAGGGAGGGAAGGAGGGTGGAGGGAGGGACAAAGGGATAATATGAGGGGTAGGTGGAGAGAGGTTGAATGTGTGTGAGGGAGAGAAAGAGGGAGAGAGAGGTGAGATAGAGAGAAAGAGAGTGATTGGACAAAACTATGGTTTCAAATTTTTCTTGTAATGGATTTGAATTAATTATTAGAAATGGATTCCTCAGCTCATCTTAAAGTGTTAATCTGGGAACGTAACCTTTTGAACCATGTTGTAGTAGTATGTCAAAGGGATGAAATCAATAAACTAAGGTTTGATGGATGAAAACTAATGTAATTTTTTTTTGAACAAAAGTCTATTTTGTAGACTTCCTATCACATCTGTGATAGGAACCCATGAAATGACTCTACAACAAAGAATATATCATTGGCACACAATAAAACAAAATAAAAAATCTCTAATAGCATGAAAAGCTTTCTAAAAATAAAATAAATAGAATTAATTATGCAATAAATAGAAGTAAAATCTCTATAAGTTATGCTATTAAATGTAGATATACTTTCAATATCAATTAACTATTCAATTCTTCAATTACACTTAATCGATTATGCAAATGGATAAGTATTAAACAAACCAATAGAGACTGAATACATTCATAGATATTAAGTAAACTAATAAGAATCCGATAACATAATAAACAATATGAAAAAAATTAAATAATTAGGAAGCAACATACATTACCACACACAAAAATGAAAATATCACCAACAACTGAGGAAGTGGGCCTTTCCTTCATTGGCTATTGGGTGATTAGGAACTCACAATCATAGAACTATTGCACACTACTTAACATTCCTTCAAATCACAACAACAAATTATAAACACATATTTAACACAAATATGTGATTTCTATTGTCTCCATATCTATTTGAGTTTCAGCATACACACACACACACACACACACACACACACACACATATATATATATACCGATCACATTATTAGTAAGTAAATAAGTTTTTTTGTTTGTTTGGCCTATTGGCCACTCAAAACCAAGAGTTTATGAAAAATGAAAAAGAGTCGCATGCTAGCTATAACGTTAAAACAAAGCATCCTAAATAAAAATGATCGTTCACTAGCAAAGTCTTGCTAATTTCATTCCACTGATCTCGTCAGGTCCTCATGCTCATAGTAGCTTCAACTTCCTCTCTAACTATTTCCTACCATTTGGACACAAAACAATAAGAAATATCATGATTTTTCAGCAATTTATTAATCATAATTTATTTTCCATATTTTATTAAATATTAATGTTCCTTCAGCAAATGGTGACATGAATATGGACAAACACAATGGTAAAGAGGAAATTATAAGGGAAAAATATTGAAATATTCTACCCTCACCATTTCCCCTAGCTGGATAATTTGCATGTCCTCATGCAAAGGTTACAAACTAGGTAGAGTTATGAGCTTTTATAGAGTGCCCTTATTCTCATCAGCCCATTAATGTTGCATTGCCTGAATCTTCTGCTTGTGTTCCTAAATAGACATCTAAGAAACTGTTGCTCTATTAAGTTTAGCCTTGAGTTCATGTATCTCTTTTTCTTGTGAATTGGTAGTGGAATGAGCTTCTTGTAACAACCTATGTAAGGTCTAATTTTCTGTTTGTACTTTAGCTAATTCAACTTTTAGATCCTAAAATTCTTTTTTGATTACACTTTGAGGACCTTCCCCCTTAGCTTCATGGCTTTTAGATTGAATAATTTTATTCACATCACCAATCAATTCATCTAATATATTTTCATGCTCTGTCTTCTCTTGTTTTGTTTTATGGATAATGTCTTTTGCCATGGTTTGTGTTTGAGAATTATTACCAACATTGTCCATTGGTTCCTTCGAAACTTGTGCTCCTATCTCTGAGGTCATTACATTTTGTCTCCTATTCTTGATTCACTTTTGGTGGTGTCATGACCCTAGCATCCTCCTTTTTCCCCTATTGATTTTCTATTGGCTCATTTTCTAGGTTAGTAGTAGGTGAATCTTTTGGAGACTCATTGGCTTGTTTCCTGATTTCTCTTTCTTCTACCTTCTAGCATTTTTCCCTACTAAAATCCCTATGGAATTTTCCTTGTTTCCCAGTTACTTTAGAAAAAACTTCTATTTCCTCATAACCCAACACATTACTAGCTACCTAAGCTAGGTTATCTAACTTAATTGAAACATCCAATTTTGTTCCCCTTCCTATCACCAAATTGATCAGTGAGTGGTGATTCCAAGGATTTATTTTTCTCATAGCCCTTCTCACTTGGGGGTGAGGATTTTGGCTTGTTGGAATTTGTTACAACTCGCCTTGTGGTATTCCAGGTTGTTCTTCTCCCAAGTTTTGGGGTTTGTACAAAGGATTCACCAAGGCTTCCTTATTTTTATTTTCACTAGCCTGCTTAGGTGATCTATTAGAGAAACAATCTTCATCCAAGGAATTGTCTTCAGAGGAACTGTCTGTGAAAGATTCCTCTTCCTAAGAGAGTTTGGTATCCTCATCGTCCTGAGAATGGACAAATGAGTCCCAATCATTGGGAGGAGACACTAATTTCAATTCTTAGACTACCAACAGTTTTATCAAACCATGGTGGGATAGACAATGGGGTTTACCACTTCTCACCATTTTAGAAATTTGTTGCAGGGCACGATATAGACAATATGGAATATTAATCAACAACCATTGTTGCAAATGAAAAATTAATTTTAAATGTTGGGAAAAAACATATTGAAACCCACCTTCAAAAGTGATATAATGAAAGATGTATCTAGCGACTTCCCTCTAATGTCCTAGGGTAAGGATTGTAATTTGGTGCCCTGCCCAACAACCATTTCCACAGATTCATCCCTCTACCAAAATTTATTTCGTGTTGGTTGTAACTCTATAGACTACTTGGATGTCTTGGGGAAATATTTTTCTCCTTCTAGTGGAAGTCCAAAAACGTCAGTAATGGTTTCAATGGTAACCATAATATCGAGCCCTTGAATAGTAGCCTTTTGGTTGTGAAAATTACGGGAAAATTCTAGCGCAATTTTCTTATCGGCCCCTCTCAACCATTTGAAATAAACATCCCAATGGGCCTTCTTAAATTTTTCATATGCTTCAGCATGCATTTTTAAACCTTGCAAATGGTGGGCTCATGACATGGGTAGTGACCTTTTTCCATGTTTGCAAAAACTCACTTTACCTCAATACCAATGACTCAATCAAGTATGGTTTTGGTAAGGTGGTTTTTAACAGTAACAAATGCTAAGTTTGGTAATGAACACTTAACAGAGAATGACGATGAATGTAGTAATGATGGGTTCATGCAGAAATAATAATAGTGACAAACCCTTGGAAGAAAAGATAATAGTGACAACCCCTCCCCCCAGCTGATTGGTTGAACCATCCATGAGGAATTGTGTCATTTGAAAAAATGAAACGCAAAACATAAAATAAAATAAGAAAAGAAACTAAGAAAAAAAAATTACCAATCACCACAAGTGAGAGAGGAATGTGATAAGTCTGATCAGGAACTAGATATGTCGCATGCCTCGAAACAATGGAACATTGTACACTAGAGATGGAAGATCTATAGAGATGTGATAGGAAATAAGATGGATGGAACAAGTGGGACATCATACAACATGGATGATAGTCACCGAGAGTAGATCATTAACAATGATGGAGAGACATGTGGTGGTATGGAGGACGGATGTTGCCAAGTAGGAGATCACGGATCAGGACAGGTAGGAAGAGTATCCATTGGTGAAAGAATATAACCAATTAGGGGTGACCATCTGACAACCAACCATGTGTGGGTATGTGTAGGATCATCATGGAAAAAATAGGCCCTTAAGTGGAAAAAAATCAAAAAAATCAAAGTTAGGCAACTTGACGTAAAAATTTGAATATGTTATCTATATTATTTAAAAAATATGTGAGAATAGAATCTATAGAAAATTGAATGTAGTTTCTAAACTACTAGGTTTATTTATTTATTTTTAAATCTATTTGGTGAAAATTTGAAATTTCAATAGTAGTACTTAAATTTTAGGGAAAAAATAAGAAGTAGGTGTCTGTCTGACCACCCTAACCACAATAAAATCATAATATTTTTTTATAATATTTTTAGAAATAAGTAGAGGACTCATGTCCAGATGTGATGCATATTTTTTTGTTATTTTTTCCAAGTAAATAATTAATTATGATTTTTTTATTACAACTTTAAAAAAATATAAAAGCTCGTATGTCTAACCACCTTAACTTGGTAACAAATTCATAGAATTATTTTTTTCTTTTTTTAATCCTATAGTATGTGAAGCATAGAATGTGATGTAGGTTTTGGATTCCAAAAATGTGATACCATTTGAAAGCTATAGATGTTTTTCAATCAGCCTATCAATCAGGACTTTAGTCGTAATTCAAATAGAAAATGAATAATAATTATTTATTATTAAATTCAAAGTAAAGCATAATTTATATTGGTGGAAATCTAAGAATCTCCTTTAAAAACCCTTTTCATTTCATCACTTTTGAATTAAAAAAAATTCATTAACCACATACCCTACAAATACCCATCATATCGCCACTTTTTGGCCCATCCTGATCCTGCACATACCCATGTGAAGAAAAATCACCGAGGCTACCAAAGATATGTGAATGGACCATGAGACCAACTGCAAGAAAGAAAGGTGAATATCTCATAGCAGACACAAAAAGGATTCTGGGAAATAAAAGACATGAACTTAAGCTAGAATATATGCACAACAGTTCCTATCACCAAAAATGATAGGAGGGTCAAGCATGTGTCCACCGACATTGTTGTCCCCGAAGAGAGGCACAAGTCATGGGGAGGAACAAGAGGTCAAAATGGAACTCCAAATGATGTTAGGAGGAACTTAAGCACCTCGAGCTCAAAGAAAAATGGTCCTTGGCAAGAAAGTGACTGTAGGTTTTTTTTTTCTATTTTTTTTAATCACGATAATAGATTGTTGATTAGTTGGTTTTGAATCTACCACCGCTTAGTGGCACTAAAAAATTAGTTTTCACCTCAAAGTTTATTCAATAGTTAATGCTCGCTAGAAATCAGTTTTTGAACAATAACTGGCCAACAACTCCCAAATGTTTTTTCATTGTTAGATCTTTTATTGATTTTTGTTTTTTTGTTATATATATATATCGGTAATACAAATCAATTTATGAGAAGGTCAAAAGGAACAATACTAAGTTCCTTCACTACATCACAAAAGAAGGTCTCCTTCAAGAAAGAGGTCATTTGTATATTTTTAGATGGTTCCCATTAACAAGAAGAGTCGTGTGTTTAGTATCCACAATACATAGTCAAAAATACCATTATCATACACATTTTGAATTTCATAGGGACCAAGCTAATGAGTGTGGAACTTCCCCTTAAAATCCTGAAACCATGAGTCATAGAGTAATTCCTAGTCTCTTGGTTGGAATGTTCATGACTCGATGAAGCAATCATGCCACTATGCTCTTTACTTCTATACCACCTCTATATGGAAAAGAGCCTCTTGACTCATTTCATCAAGTGAATGGAGTTGAGAAAGTCTCTCCTTTTGTGCTTCACTGAGGTTCATCCTAAGCTCAAGGGTAGTACAGAGAGTCTTCACTTCAAATTCAATGGGAAAGATAACCTTCTTGTCATCAAAAATCTCATATGGTGTCATCCCTATAGCTGTTTTCCAGGTTGTGTGATAGGCCCAAACTACTTCAGGAAGTCTTTATGCCCAGTCTTTCTGGTGCAATGCCACTGTCTTTGTAAGAATTTTCTCTAGTTCTTGGTTGGTTACTTCAACCTATCCATTGGATTGCAGATGGTATGGGGAAGACTTCTGATGCTTAATTTCGTACTCTCATACCAATACTGAAATTAGGTCAGAGGTGAACTATGCTCCTTGGTACGTGACAATTTCGCAAGGCACACCATACTTGGTAAAAAATCATAATACAAGAAGTTAGCAACCTTAGTATCCCTAGCGTGCTTTAAGGCTACTACATCTACCCATTTAGTGACATAATCCACACAAACCAAGATATATTCTTTATTTTAAGAGGGAGGATGAATGGGCCCTACAAAATCTAACCCCCACTTTTCAAATGGTTCTATAGATAACTAAGGATGTAAAGGGATTTCATCAGAGCAAGTAGGCCACCCCATATGTTGGCATTTGTCACAATGTTGAACATAACACTTATTGTCCTTGTGGAGTGTGGGCCAATAATAATTAGGGGTGAAAATATTTTGGGCGGTCCTATGGGTAGCAAAATTTCCTCCAAGTAGCAAAACTTCCTCCGCAAGGTTATGTATGGAATGTGCAGAATGTCAAAGATATCTTCTTTAGGTACACACCAATGCATGATATTATCAAGGCCTCAACAGAAGAGCATCCCATTAATCCATGTGTAATCACCATTGGGTCCTACCAAATTTTGATGTTCCCTTGGAGAGAAATGAGGTGGGAACCTACAAGTAACCAAGTGATTTTCTATGTCAACAAACCACATACTCTTTGCGGATATAGAAAAAATGTGTTTGTCTAGAAAGGTGTCATCCATTGGGGTTGGTTCATCTTCATGCTATAGTTCAAAAAGAAAATTAACCACCACATTATCTCGCTTGGGTTTATCAAGGATAGTAATATCAAACTCTTGCAAAATATGTAACAATCGAATCACTCGCCCTATAACAATAGGTTTTTTCATTAAAAATATAATAGTTGAATGATTCGTATGTACAAAAAATTTATATCTAGTGATATAGTGGCGACATTTATTTATTGCATAAATGACAACTAGGAACTCTTTTTCAGTGATAGTATAATTTACCTCTACACCAATAAAATAGTTACTAATGTAATAAATAGACTAAAAAAGGGTTTCTTCCTTTTGTCCAAGGACGATTCCCATCAAATTATCTGATGCATCGGTATGTATATGAAATGGAATTTCCCAATTTGGTCCTCATGGCACAGGTGTTGTGATGAGCTTACCTTTGATTTCCTTGAAAGCTTGCTGAAATTTTGTTGTCCATAAAAAATCTGCATCCTTTCCTAGCAACAAAAAAAAAGGTGAGGAATTCCTACTAAAATTTTGAATAAACCCATGATAATAACTAGCATGTACTAGGGAACTACGTACATCCTTCGGAAAAGTAGGAACAAGTAAGTCTTCACTAATCTTGATCTTTTTCAGATCTACCTCAATTCCTTTTTCAAAAATATAATGACCCAACACAATACCTTTAGTCATTTGGATGTGACACTTTTCATGAATCAAGGAAATATTAGTATTGATACATCACTTAAAAGTACCTTCTCAATATTTTCCTTAGCTTGCTCATATGTGTTACCATAAACAGTAAACTCATCCATATACACTTCTAGACAATCATGAATTAAATCATAAAAAATGCTTAAAACAACTCATTTGAAAGTAGCAGGTGTATCGTACAATCTGAAAGTTAACAAATTGTAGGAAAAATTTCCCCGAGGGTAGGTAAAAGTAGTTTTTTTTTGGTCCTTAGGAGCAATGCGGATTTGGTTGTACCCATTGAAGCCATCAAGAAAGAGAACCTTTTCCTAGCTAAGGTGTCTAGGACTTGGTCAATGAAAGGAAGTGGGAAATGATATTTGTTAGTGGACTTGTTAAGGGCCCTATAATCGACACATATTTTCCATTTTCCATTATTTTTAGGTACAACCACAAGTGGGGACACCCACTGGCTATCTAATATGGGGTAAATGAATCCTAAATTGAGCAATTTATGAAGTTCTTCCTTAACTATTTCTCATAACGTTGGGTTCAACCTTCTTTGGGGTTGTCGCACAAGTCTACTCCCTTCCTCTATATAGATGTGGCATGTACAAGTAGCGGGGTGAATACCTCTCATATCTTGATAATCCCAAGCAAAGGCTTCTTTATGGGATGACAACATCTCAATGAGTTCTTTCAACTGGAAAGCATCTAATTTGGGATTGATGTTAAGTGTTTTACCAGGTAAGACTTTAGTAGCTTGCGATTGTATAGGGGTATTTATGGCAAGTAGTTCTGAATTAGACAAAGATGGATCAATATCCCTAGACATAAAAAATGGATGGTATATACAATCATGTGGTAATAATTGGTGCAATTTAGTTATAAAGTGTTGAACAGACTTTGAAGTACCCACTAATGGAAAATTTCCAAATGGGTAGTTATCACCCATATCCATAGGGAAAGTCATTGGTTCAAGATTACTATCAATTAAATAACACTTTTTTAATAAATGATTAATAACAATGTCTTCTGAAACATCTTCAAATCCCCTATTTTTATCTATTATTAAAATAAGTAAAGTCTCTTCTACGTCACTATCGAACCACAAAGGATCCTCTGTTTCCAATAATGGTTGCACTGGAGGGTACAATTTCAACTGCTTTGTTTGCTCCCTTTTTGAGATCACCATATTTTTAGACCTGTAATCAATGAAGGCATTAATAGCAGCAAACCAAGTTCTTTCTAAGATCAGGGGATACCCCCAGCTTAATCTTTGGCTGGAAAATCATAAAACTTGTGGGATACTCCCAAGACTCAATAGAAATAATGATATCTTTGATCATACCTTTTGGGTTTACAAGGGAACAATCAGCCATTTGCAATATTGTTGGAGTAGGTATTAGTCCTTGAAGGGCCAGCCTCTCCTTAGTCTCGTTAGTTATTACATTTATAGTTGCTCCTAGATCCACAAGTGTATTCAAAATATTTATGTCACCAATACGTACCTTAATCATAGGACTACTAGGATCCACATACTTAGGGACTGGAATATTTCCCTGGATCAATTCTACGAGTTTCCCAATGACTTGGACTATCCTGGGGTCCTGCTTCTTCTATTTCTTCCTTCCACAAAGTTCTTTGACCACCTTAGTGTACACAGGAATATCTCAAATAGCCTGCAATAAAGGAATCTTAATGTTAACATTGCGTAACTCATTCAAAAACTCAAAATCATATTGAAATGTTTCTTGTTGCTTAGGTGGATCCTGCAACCTATCTAGAAATGGAGGATTTGGTTGCTCTTCTTCGGGCTCAACTAGATGGTCTTCAACCTCAATAATGGTTAGTCCTTGAAGGATCTTTCCTGACCTCAGGTTTATACCATTAATCTCTAGTGCATTGACAGGATAAGTCAGGAATCTTGTCACATCAAATTTATTATAAAATGGTTGAGTTACTTTATTTTTTGGAATGGGTGTTGGTTGTGCAGGAATTGGTGTAGCTTTTGGTGGTTGGGTCAAGCTAGATGGTTGATTAAATACTAGGATGTGGTAAGATTTTTTGGGATTGTTGATATGAGTTTATTGTTGAAGGTTGTGGATATGGCGAAAATGATTGATATTGTGGATAGGGTGACAATGGTGCTTGAAATGCTTTCCATGATTATGGAGAAAGCACGTATTGTTTTGAATAGTAAGGGTAGTATGGAGGGTGTTGCCCATTTCCATACCATCCTGACTAGTTTGTGAAGGAATTTTAATGAAAAGGATTTTGGAATGAAACTTGGTAATTTGATGGGGGAATTTCTCTTGGTTCCCATTATCTTTTTTTGGGACATGAAGTAAACAGGTTCATCTATGAATTCTACCTTGGTCATCCATACAGGAAGACGTTTTAGAGTAGTTTCCCTACTAGCTTCTTCTAAAGAAGATATTTTTTTTCTATTATATGGGCACTCCTCACTACTTTTCTTCTTTTGACAAATGGGGCAAAAGATAGCCAAGGAATTTTTAGCATCCTCATCCTTTCTTCGTGTATATAAAGTATCTATCTATTTACCCATATGACTTAACAAATTAGTCTTAAGTTCCTTAAGTAGATTACCTATCTTGTGCTTGGTGATACATGCCAAAGCTGCTGCAAAATACAACTTGCTTTGGGTAGTTCCTTCCTGAGTGCTGAGATCTAGAATAGTTCCTACAAATATCACAGATATCATAAAATTCCATTTTAGAAATATTCCCTTTACCTATTAAGTTTAATGCCTCCATAAAATCATCTCTTATGCCTCTAAGAAACAACATTTTAATAGCATTCTCATTTAATCCTCGTTGGCGAGATCATTGAAGATTGAAAATGAAGCATTCAAGATAGTCCTCCATGGACTCATCTTCCTTTTGTGTCATGCAGAAGATTTCGTCCCAAACCTCCATTGTTTCGAAATACTCCTAGTACTTGTTCAAGAGTAACTCCTTGATGGTTTCCCACATTCTAATATTTTTGAGGTTTGTAAACCATCATAGGGTTGCATCCTTGAATGTGGCAAGGAATAGATTAAGCTTCTACGTGTTTCTTTGATAATCATAGCTATGACACAACACATCAAATTCAAACAAAAACATTTCAGGATCCTCAATCGAAAGGCCACAAAAAATAGGTAAAGTTGAATGAGGAATATTCTTCATAGGGGCATCTCGTTCAGGATATGTGAAAGGAAACTCAAAAGTAACTGGATTATTGTTGTCCAATGCCCTATTATCATTGTTGTTGTTTTTTTTATTGTTGGGATCCATAACATCTATTTTCCATGGGGTAAAATAGGTTCTAAATGGCTCTTGGGTCTCTTTTGAGAATGGACCAACTTTCGACCCATAGGTTTCTCAAAAGATCTTTTCAACCTTTTTTCTGTAAAATTGTAGAAGAACTTGGATGGGTACCTACAGGTGTCTTAATAGTAGTAGAATATATAACGCACTTCTCAAGATGGGGTTCAAGTAACTCTAAGGGCTGTAATTTAGTTTTCAATTTCCCTTGTTGTGAGCTCCTCCCTCAACTAATGACTTTGAATTTCTATCAGATTTTTGTGTATGTTTCCCTTTATCCCTTTTAACAAATCTCCCTCTACTATCCCTACTATGATTCATGTGCCAAAATAACTTATGAAAATTCTAACTAAGGGTAGTTACCCAAACAAGGTTGACTATCATGTGGACTTTCTCCTTAGCGCAATACTCCTAGCTTAGTTTACTGGAAATACATGCCTTTAACACCATTCCCTGGCAATGGTGCCAAAATTATTGGAAAAAACTATGGTTTCAAATTTTTCTTGTAATGGATTCCTTAGTTCATCCTAAAGTGTCAATCTAGGAATTACATAGGCTTTTGAACTATGTTGTGGCAGTATGCCGAAGGGCTACAATCAATAAACTAAGGTTTGATTGATGCAAACTAATGTAATCTATTTTTGAACAAAATTCTAGTTTGCAAACTTCCTATCACATATGTGATAGGAACCTATGAAGAAATTAATCTGAAGCAAAGAATAGATCACTCGCACACAACAAAACATAATAAAAAATCTCTAATAGCATGAAAACCTTTCTGAAACTAAAATAAACAGAATTAACTATGTGATAAATAGAATTAATATCTCTATAAGTTATGCTATTGAATGTAGATGTACTTTCAATATCAATTAACTATTCAATTCTTCAATTTCAATTAATCGATTATTCAAATGGATAAGTATTAAACAAACCAATAGAGACTGAATACATACATAGAGATTAAGTAAACTAATAAGAATCTGATAACATAATAAAGAATATGAAAAAAATTGAATAATTACGAAGCAACATACATTACCACACACAAAAATGAAAAGATCACCAACAACCGAGGAAGTGGGCCTTTCCTTCATCGGCTATTAGGTGATTAGGAACTCACAATCATAGAACTATTCCACACTACTTATCATTCCTTCAAATCACAACAAAAAATTATAAAGTAGGGGTATGTGCAGGATCATGATATGCCGAAAAGTGGTGATATAATGGGTATGTGTAAGGTATGTGGTTGGCGACATTTTTTTACCCAAAATTGATGAAACGAAAAGGGTTTTAAAAGGATATTCTCAACTTTCCACCAATATAAATTATGCATTACTTTAAATTTAATAACTAATTATTATTAATTTTCTATTTGAATTACGACTAAAGTCCTAATTGATAGGCTAATTGAGAAACATCTATCTAGCTTTCAAATGGTATCACATTTTTTGAATCCAAAACATGTGTCACATTCTATGCTTCACATACTATAGGATTTAAAAAAAACTTAATTTCATGAAGTTTTGACCAAGTTAAGGTGGTCAGACATACGAGTTTTTATATTTTTTAAAATTTGTAATAAAAGATTCATAATTAATTATTTACTTGGAAAAAAATTACAAAAAAATATGCATCACATCAGGACATGAATTTTCTACTAATATCTAAAATATTATAAAAAAATATTATCATTTTATTATGGTTAGGTGGTAAGGGACACCTACTTCTTATTTTTTTCCCAAATTCAAGTGCTACTACATTGAAATTTCAAATTTTCACCAAATAATTTTTAAACAAAAATAAACCTAGTAGTTTAGAAACTACATTCAATTTGCTACAGATTCTATTCTTACATATTTTTGAAATAACATAGATAACTTATTCAAATTTTTATGTCAAGTTTCCTAACTCTGATTTTTCTAAATTGGTCGCCACTTAAGGGCCTATTTTTCCATGATGATCCTACACATACCTGTAGATTTAACACCATTATGTGATTTCTATTATCTCTATATCTATTCAAGTTTCAACATACACACACATATATATACCAATCACATTATCAGTAAGTAAATAACTTTGTTTGTTTGTTTGGCCTATCACCCACTCACAACCAAGAGTCTATGAAAAATGACAAATGGTCGTAGGCCACTTATAACATTAAAACAAAGAATCCTAAACGAAATTGATCTTTCACTAACAAAGTATTGCTAATTTCATTCCACTGATCTCCTGAGGCCCTCACGCTCGTAGCAGCTTCAACTTCCTCTTTAACTATCTCCTACCATTTGGACACAAAACAATCAAAAATATCTCGACTTTTAACAATTTATTAATCCTAATTTATTTTCCATATTTTATTAAATATTAAGGTTCCTTCAGCAAATGGTGACAAGAATATGGACAAAGATAGTGGTAAAGAGAAAATTATAAGGCAAAAATAATGAAATATTCTATAGTCATAAGAGAGTAGAGAGGGAAGGAGAGAGAGAGAGAAGTGATAGAGGTGAAAGATATGTGAAATAGAGAGAGAAGTGGAGAGGTGAGGAGTAAGTTGGAGATATTGAGAGAAGGAAGGAGGGAGGGAGAGAGAAAGAGGTATAGAGTGATAGGTTAGATAGTGAGAAGTAGAGAGAGAAGGTGGGTGAAAGGAGGAAAGAGAGAGAGAGAGAGAGGGTGGAGGGAGAGAGAGGTGAGATAAATAGAAGTAGAAAGGGAAGGAGAGATAAGGGGAGATATAGAAAATTAGAGAGGGAGGGAGGGGGAGATAGATATAACTTCCCTATTTGAGACTTATATAATCTATTGAATATTATATAGCCTTGGAGATGATTATCCAGAGGAATTTTCCCTAGTGCCCCATACTATAATTATGTTTAGGAGGCAACTGAGGCTTAGCAAAGTAGATTGAGAGAGGGAATTAGGAAGAGATGGAGAAATGTTGTGTGGGAAGGATGGACAAAGAGAAGGAAGGAGGGAGATAGGGAGAGGTAGTTAGAGAGAGGTAAGGTGAAAAACTAGAGAGAGGTAGATAGAGAGAAGGATCTAGGTAGGGTGGGAGAGGTAGAGAGAGGTGGTGAGAGAGAGAGAGAGGGGAGGGAGAGGTTATCACAATGCTTCTGAATATTTTAAAGTACTTATCACTAGATCATAATAGAGGGAGGGAGAGAGAGAGGGAAGGAGGGAGATAGGAAGTGGTAGGGTGCTAGGGATAGGAGGGAGAGAAAGAGGGGAGGAGAGAGATAGGGATAAGTATAGAGAGTGGTATGGTGTGAGGGATAGAGTGAAGGAGGAAGATAGGGAGTGGTAGGGTGGAAGGAAGGGAAGGAGGGGTAGATGGAGAGAGGTTGTGTGTGTGTGTGTGAGGGAGAGAGAGGGGAAAGGAGGGAGATAGGAAGTGGTAGGGTGGGAGGGATAGAAGGACCCAAAATGGACTTGGTGTGAGGGGGAGATGTGATGGTTTATTGTGGGAAATAGGCACCGAAAATGCATTTATAGGATAGAGGAGGGATAATGATAACATTTTTGGGTTGGTATGATAAAGGGTATGGTGAAAAATTATTTAGAAGAATGATAATATATAATGTATTGACTTAAGATATTATTCCTACTCTTGAGAAGTTGAGGAAGGATCATGTGCACTATGTGCAATGGGCCAATAGAAATGCAGAACTAGAGGCATCAAGTATTAGAATACATGAAATGAAAAAAGAATATTCTCTAAAGCACATGAATAGAAGTAGACCAAAGTGAATAAGATAGATGATTTATTGAATGAAAAGATTATTTCTACTCTTGAGAAGTTGAGGAAGGTGCGTGTGCAGTATGTCCAAGGGGAAAATGGCAATGAAAAAGTGCAAAAAGTCAAGAGTTTTTGTATTGCATATGAATTTGTGCAAGCAAATAAAGTGAGAGATGATGCTATAAGTGGAGTTGAATTTGTGCAAGGAAAGAAAGTGAGAGATGATGCTATAAGTGGAGTTGAACAAATGAAGTCAAATATTCTTGAACTTAAGAATTCCATGGAACAAATACAATGAGAAATAGATGATAAAGAAAAGGAAAAATCACATCTTAGTGAAAAAAAAGAGAATCAATTGGGTGGAGACATGAAAGTATTATCTGAAAAGGTAGACAAGTCTTTTAAATAACTCATTAAAAGAAAAAAATTCATTCTATAATCATAAAGATACTCTCAAAGCTGAGCCAATGGTGTAGAGGAGAGGGCATGCGATTTTGAGAGCCAATATGATTGTTGTGCAATATTGTGTGTGAGAGTGGCTTGGTGTCCTAAATAAAAAATGAGTGTGTGTTTATTAACTAATACCCAAACTAACCATATCTCATAGTAATGAAACATCTATTTTGTGTAATGATCCTCTCCCTATGATGTAATTGTATGGTCAATATGGTAGGTAGGGGCAACAAATTTTGTATATGTAAGCTTGTTTTTGATGGTATCCTTGCATCCACTAGTATCATATCAAAAGAATTAAAATGCATATAGATCAGCATAGTTTGACTCTACATTAATGCAATTTGATTCCTCAAATCTAGCTATTGGTTGTTATGATAGTTCATCCAATAGTTGACATAATATCTTGGTGTATTTATGTATTTTTTCCATCTTTACAATGTTAAAGTTCTTGAATTGATGGTTTCATATTAAGAATATTTTCATTTTTTTCTACATACAAATTCTTGTTGCACATTATGTTATAATTCATAATAATTTCTTGCACTCTCTATATAATTATCATTGGTCATGACTCAAAGGTTATTTCTTAATAGCTCCAAAAGTTATTTTTTTATTAATATTGGTGAATTTTAGTAGCACATTGTGAAGAGTATTATATCACATATCAACTCAAAAGATATAGTTTCAACACTTCCAACTATTCCAAATATAATCACAAGTTAGAAAACATAGTGGGTCATCAGTGATATGATTGTAATTGGTCTAAGAACAAGGGTGGAGTGCTTTTTCTAAGCTCAAGGGTGGAGAGCTTGGGGAGGAGTTGCAAGTGGGGGACTTCATTACATTGTTGGTGTGTATGAATCAAAATTTTTTACTGTACCAAAGATTTTTTCTCAAATTTTAATTTGGACTTCATTACATTCTTCGTGGTTACGAAACATAAACTTTTCATAAGGAAATAATTGATAGGGGATAGTGTGTTTTCCAACACTACAAATTAATAATGTGAAAATTTTGTGTTCCAATCAGATGAAAAAAGTGAAATGCCATTTTTACTATACCAAAGAGTTCTTCTAAAATTTTAAGGTGGGTTGAACATTACATATATTTTTCTTATAAAACCAAAAAAAATCATAAGGAAATAACTGACAGGGGATAGTGTGTTTTCCAACACTGCAAATAATGTGAGTAGTTAAAAAGTTAAATATTTTCTCTTTTGGAAATCCTACAAATATCTCCCCTTTCTTTGTCCAATCCATAACATTAGTCACCCTTTCTAATAAACCTCCTCTTGACATTTGGATATTTCCTCTTTCTTGATATCTCTCATATAAAACTCACAATTGTAGAAATAACATAAGGTACTAGTAAGTGAGAAATTTGTTAAAATTTAATATAGGTACATATCATGAGGAAGTATTGCATCACATTAAGGATATATGTCATTTTTCTTGGGAATCTTGGTCATGGTAGTATAAGAATAAATTCATACATATTTATAAAGAGAATACTTACACTATGATGAAGGGAAAAAAAACATACTCTAGTGATGGATGATTTGATAAACTATTTGAGTGTTATAAAATATTTTACTAGGATCTAGATTTTAAAGTAGTTATGACTATATCATAATAGAGGGAGGGAGAGAGGGAGGGAGAGAGAGATATGGAAGGAGGGATATAGGAAGTGGCAAGGTGGGAGGGAAAGAGGGAAGGAGGGAGATAGGGAGTGCTAGGGTGGGAGGGATAGGTATAGAGAGAGTTAGGGAGGGAGAGGAGGATGGATAGGTGGAGAGAGGTTGTGTGTGTGTGTGTGTGAGGGAGAGAGATGGGGGAGGATGAATATAAGAAGTGGTAGGGTGGGAGGGATATAGTGAAGGATAGAAAGAGGGAAGGAGGGAGATTGGAATTTGTAGGGTGGGAGGGATAGAAGGACCCAAAAGGAACTTACTAGGAGGGAGAGATGTGATGGTGGATTGTGGGAAATTTAGGCACCCAAAATGGATTTCACGAGACCAATATTTTATAGAAAATAATTAATAGGGATTTCATAGGGCATCCTTCATAGCAGGTACTAGAATGTATTAAATGAAAAAGGAATCTACTCTAAAAGCACTTGAAAACAATAAATGAATTAGTATATATAGGATTTCATTTGTAGATAAGAAAACAAATAGAGGAGGTCAAATACATTCTTTTAAATCTATTTCATGTATACTATGTTGTGCAACCACACATTTAGGATGATAACATCCCCTACTTACAACATTACTTCATTGTAGTTATTCATAGTTCTACACTACATAGTTCTTTCTAAACATGTCTTGGGTTCCCATCTAAGATATTTATTGACACATCCTCCCATGCATTACCATCCACAATGGAGTTTGAGGCTCATGAACAAAAACTTGAAAAGGAACATGAATTGTTTTAGAGCATAAGGTGTATGTACCAATAAGTTCAATAAATTCTTACATCCACCATACAAAGACCAAGAAAAGGTTTTTAAAGAGTATTTCATCCACCAAAAAAACCTTGTGTAATATTTTATTTTCTTATATTGGTCCTTATATCCCTCCTAACCTACCACTCCATATATTTTATTATCCATAACTCCAAAACCTCTTGAATTTATCCACTTTTGCATTTCCATTTTCCCATTACACATAGTGCACATGTTCCTTCATCAAATTTTGAAGAGTAGGAAGAATATCTTTAATCAATGATTAGGTGAGGATTATAGAATAGATTGGAAATGTGGATGAGGGATAGTATAAAATAAAAATGTAGGGATGGAGGTATGGGGGATTATGAATGCAACAATTACATTCATGAAAATTGTGAGGTCTATAAGATGATAGGAATTACCAAAAAGGTATACTCCTTTAGAATTATAGTTTAATTTTCCTCTACCTTGTAGTAATGATTAATCAAATTATATAGGATAATATTTCTCTTAAACTGGGAATGAATCTTAAAGTAAATACATGAAAGAGGATATGGCCCTACGAAGTGTAGGATCTTGTAGAGGCACCACTTACTAGTATAGTTTTATGTTTTTTAAAATCCATACCATGATGAGAGATAAGTGCTTGAAGAAAAAATTACATTCTCATGTAACACAATAAAGGCATCAATAAACTATGAAAGTGAGATATGATGCTATAAAGTAAAAGATTATGCTATAAGTGGAGTTGAACAAATGAAGTCAAAGATTCTTGAACTTAAAAATTCCATGAAAAAAATAAAATTAGAAATAGATGATAACTTTTTGATTTGGATCTTATCATATCCCAATTTTTTTGGGTGAGCCTTCACACAAATAAGTTTCATGCATCAAAAATTTCATCCCAGTACAGATCCCATAAAATCATACCTCCCATCCCATTATGAATCCTTGTCTATAGACTAGAAAAATGAATTAATATATTTTTATGATAGTGATCCCAAAAATAAAATAAAATACCTTTGGTTCCTTGCAAAAATGTATGTAGATAAAAATAATATGATTGAATAGGTACAATAATAATATGTGCACTTGCTTCTCAGCATGCCTATTTCTCCTTCTATATTCCTAGGAGGTGGTTTGTGTGAGAAAGAGAGAGGAGGGGAGGGAGAGGTAGAGAGAGGGGTAGGTAGAGTGAGGGATTTTTAGGGTGGGAAGGATGGAGGGAGGGAGAGAGAGGGAAGGAGGGAGCGAGCGATAAACAAAGGGGTCGGTGGAAAGAGAGAGGGGAAAAGAGGGACAAAGGGAGGGAGAGGAAGGTTACTTTATTTGATTTTATTTTTATATTGCATTCATCTTCACCATGAGCTCCTTATGTACCTTCTCTTGCACTATTAGGTAAATTTAGTTACTTATCATTCCTCTCATGCAATGGGAAAATGGAAATGAAAAACTAGAGAAACGAGCGATAAACAAAGGGGTCGGTGGAAAGAGAGAGGGGAAAAGAGGGACAAAGGGAGGGAGAGGAAGGTTACTTTATTTGATTTTATTTTTATATTGCATTCATCTTCACCATGAGCTCCTTATGTACCTTCTCTTGCACTATTAGGTAAATTTAGTTACTTATCATTCCTCTCATGCAATGGGAAAATGGAAATGAAAAACTAGAGAAACATGTGGGGTGGGAGAGGTAGAGAGTGGTGGTGTGTGTGTGTGGGTGGGAGAGGGGTAGGTAGAGTGATGGAGATGTGGGGTGGGAGGTATGGAGAGAGGGAAGGAGGGAGTGAGTGATAAAGGGAGGGGTAGGTTCAAAGAGAGAGAGATGGGGGAATGGTGGACAAAGGGAGGGAGAGGAAGTTTAGAAGGGATGGTGAAAGAGAAGTGATGGAGATAAGGACAAAGGGAGGGAGAGGAAGTTTAGAAGGGATGGTGAAAGAGAAGTGATGGAGATAAGTATATAAGAATGGGGGTAGGGAGAGGTATAGCAAGGTAGCATGGGAGGGATAAAGGGAGAGATAGGAAATAAGGGAGACATGGAGAGGATCATTTTCACTATGTGCAATGGGAAAATGGAAATGTAGAATTGGAGGAAAAAAGTACTAGAATGTATAAAATGAAAAAGAATATGCTCTAAAAACACATGAAAATAAGTAGACAAAAGTGAATGATATAGATAATGCATTGAATAAAGAGATTCTTCTCATTCTTGAGAAGTGTAATAATGTGTGTGTAGTATATGCAATGGGAAAATGGAAATACAAAAGTGGATAAACTCAAGAGGTTTTGTATTGCATATGGATTTGTGCAAGAAAAGAATGTAAGGTGGCAAATGTAGGTATGGATAGAGTGAGAGAAGGAATCATGGAGGGAGGAATGGATAGAGAGGTATAGGTGGAGAGAGGTTGTGTGGGAAGGATAGAAAGAGAGAGAGGGAAGCAAGGAGATAGGGAGAAGTAGTTAGAGAGAGGTAAGGTGAACAAAATAGAGAGAGTTAGGTAGAGAGAGGGATCTAGGTAGGGTGGGAGAGGTAGAGAAAGGTGGTGTATTTCCACTTGACTTTATCCACTTTTTTATTTCCATTTTCCCATTGAACATACTATACACACACCTTCATCAACTTCTCAAGACTTGGAAGAATCTCTTTAGTCAATAAATTATCTATCTAATTCACTATGGTAGATGCTTCTTTTTAAGTGTTTTTAGAGTAGATTCCTTTTTCATTTCATACATTATAGTACTTGATACCTCTAGTTCCGCATTTTCATTTTCCCATTGCACATAGTGCACATGCTCCTTTAGCAACTTATAAAGAGTAGGAATGATCTCTTCAATCAATAAATTATCTATCTCATTCACTTTGGTCTACTTCTTTTCAAGTTTTTTCAAAGAGGAAAGGAGGGATATAGAGTCTAAATAGGATGAATAGAGGGATAGAGGGAGGGAGAGAAAGATGGATGGAGGGAGATAGAGAGAGGTAGGGTAGGAGAAGTAGGCATAGAGAGATTTAGGGAGAGAGGTAGGGATAGGTGGAGAGAGTTTGTGTGCATGAGAGAGAGAGGGAGAGAGATAGATAGAGGGAAGGAGGTATAGAGAGATTTAGGGATAGAGGGAGGGGTAGGTGGTGAGAGGTTGTTTTTGTGGTACATAGAGGAGAAATGAGGGAGATAGGGAGTGGTAAGGTGAGAGGGATAGAGGTACATATGGAGAGAGGGTGGGAGCCTAGATAAGTATAGAGAGAGAGAGGGATAGAAGGAGGGAGGAAAGGTGGGATAATGGGAGGGGTAGGTAGAGAGAGGTTGTGTTTTTGTGAGGGAGAGAGAGAGAGAGAGGAGACTTGAGGTAGGTTAGAGGGTATGTGCAGGATCATCATGGAAAAAATAGGCCCTTAAGTGGCAAAAAATTTAGAAAAATTAGAGTTAAGAAATTTGATGTAAAAATTTGAATAGGTTATCTATATTATTTAAAAAATATGTAAGAATAGAATATGTAGGAAATTGAATGTAGTTTCTAAACTACTAGGTTTTTTTTTTTAAAAATGA
>VDFB02105785.1:547517319-547557131 GCA_007258455.2 Sequoia sempervirens | reverse complement strand
CATAGCACCCTCCTGAGGGCCGGTAGGGTCATACGAACAAGTGGCTCCGCAAGATCGACACACATGGCATCAAAGGCCACCACCTGAAGACTCCCCTGGATTGCGTTGTACAATGGGGCTAGTGTGGTGGATGACACTCCGAGTCAAGGATGTGATCGCCTGCAAAGTCTCTACATCAGCACTCTCCTTTGCAACTACCGGCATCACAATCTGCTCCGCAGTGGCCTAGAGTCGTCTCACGTCGTGTAGGATCATTTGTGCACTGTGCCTATCCTGAGCCGACCCCCCACCTCTCCCCTGGAAACTCCCTCATATCAAAATAATTCAGGATTTGGTTCAATACAAACTCACATATAATTTCCTAAGAAAATATTGGGGACTTCACAGTTATTGCACGGTGGGTAATCAAAGACCATATACCATCTGTCATAAAAACGGTTCCTAATCTCTACGTGGTGGCACCAATGGATAGGAAACCTCTTTGCATTGAGGGTGAGATTTTGATTTGTTCTAGGGTCAGTGAATAGAGAGCACAAATTGCCTTTAGTAATCTTTAAATCTTTAACTTGTTTATATGATAATTTATCTGCATAATATGCCCTCGATGTTTGCCTCCTATTTTGCCATCCAGATATTTGTTGGGTAATTGCATCCACATTTTTTAACAAATCCTTCAATGAATCTGCTAGATGTATCCTTTATGTGGTTGAAGAATTTTGATCACTCAACCTACTAATGAGATCCTCAACTTCTTTTTTATTGTTTTCAATTTCACTCCTCAAATTTTCTTGAGTGCCAGGAGGGTATTGAGAGAATGGTGGGGCAGGTTGATTTTGTTGTTGAGGTTGATTTGGTTGAGGATTTTCCTCCTCTTGTTGAGGATTTCCTACAAATTAAAAAAAAAATCATTCATTTCTAAACTAAAACAAACAAAATCAATTTAAAACAAAAAAATTCATTACAAATACCAAACAAAACTTACCTCTTGCATCTCTTCGTCGTCGGGGTGCCATATTTGTGAAGAAAATTGAAATCAAGTTGATCAAATGCGAAGAAGTCACCTCCTCAACAACGCGAGCGCGTAGTGCAAGGTTTTTGGCTGAGGGCAGAAATGAAAACCAGTAAAAAACAAATGAAGAATGTTCACTTTTTTTTTGCTTTTAAAAAGCAAAAACGTGTTCGCGTTATAACGCGAACGCGTTTTGTCTCATTTTTCACTTTTGTGGCCACAAAAGTGCGACCATCTTGGTGCACTTACCCTGTTATGCACCCTTATTAAATGGGCTCATGCATAATTTTAATAATTTTATCTTTTTTATTAAGGTGTTGATCCCCAAGATCACCGTTCACTAATATTTTTTCTTTTATAATTTTTTATATTATAAATTTAGATTAAGTTGTATATTAAATTAATTAAGTATAATAAATATATATATGAAATCATAATTTTATTTATTTGTTCAATTAATTATAAAAAAAAACAATAAAATTAAATTAATTGTTATTTAAATGGTAAGTGAAGAAATTTACATGTTTTTTTAATATTATACAGTTAGGTTAAGTTGTGTTATGACATAATATATGTGAAGCATAATTTAAAAAAATAAACATTCATCCTACAATTAAAATAAGCAAGCTATCAGAACATGAGAAATATTTTTAGTGTAACATTAAAAGAAGATGTCATTATTACATATATCTTATTATTTTTTGATCTTAACATTAATTCTTACACTTTATTAAAAAAAAAAATAACATTCATTTGTTATAATTCTATATATAACATAGAAACAAACATAAAATATAAATAAGGTCTTTTTTGATAAATAAGAGGAATTTTGAAGCTAAGATAGGAGGGTGACATTTAGTTTGAATGTATGATTTCATAAATGATGAAACAAATATATCAGATGTGCGACTGGAATAAGCATGCTCATGATAGCAATACAAAGAAAATAGATTTTAGATATGATACTAAATTATAATTCAACATAATATATAATCATGTTTTATGAAAAATAAAAATATAAGAACTCTTACTCTAGACTTTTGTTTATAGACATGACTTGTTTTCTATAAATTCATGATTTTCATATCTTATATCATTTTTTGAAATGAGAATTTACAATTTTAAAAGATAATTTATAAAATGATAATATTAATATCACATTAATAGTTTACATGACAGTTTTTCAAGTAGCAATATAACACATCCATTTTCATTATAAAATAAAAATCCTCTTATGTTTGTACAAGCATATTTAAAATTTAGGTGGAGTATGATGTGTATAAAAATAATACTAATGAGAAATAAAAAAAACCTTCTACATTAGAATTTTTAAAAGTCTTAAGCATTTTCGGATTCACACTTACGTGCATTTATTTAATGTAACGGTGAATGTGTTCACACGTAAAGCTTACATGTTTGATTAAAGTAAAGATTGTCTAGGGAAATTATTATTTTGATAAGTTATTACTTTCAGACTTGCACTAATAATATTGCATGTTCTAAGAACTCTAATTTGCCTTCCCCTAAACGAGAAATAGAGCCTGCTTAGAGAGATTCCTAGGCGGACGTGCTGCTCATTGGCTTTGTGGCATTTGCAGGAAGCCGAAGGGGATATCCAATATCAAAATGTAGTCGAAATTTTTCAAAAGATTGAATGCTATCCATGGTAACATCATATTTGAATAAAATCTGAATTAAGAAGTGCCATTCATCATTTTCCGCAGATGCTAAATTTCTATCAACATAATGCTCAACAATAGTTTTGAATGAGGGGTCCTCATCATTTGCAGTGGCATCCTTTATAGACACAAGCTCCTTCCAAACCTGCGAGATACACGAGGCATATACCGAGATCCGTAAGAGTTAAGAATCCATAAACTCAAACTTGAAGAAAATACAACTAAGCAAGCTACCTTCATAATACGGTTGACATTGTCTTTCCATTGCCAGCAACAAAATGTCCATACAAGTAATTGAACCTGCCATCCTGATAAGTTTTTTCCTTGCTTGCTTATAAGAAAAATGTTCCACGCTAGACGATGGTATAAGAGGAATCTTTTCCATTCACGAGGAAGCTGCGGGTCATCGGTTGTTTGTGTGCTCAAAAAAGCTATCGCTTTCCGCTCTTCACGGGTGTATCTTCGCATTATCAACTGGCGACTATTTACTAGCGTGCTTTTCAGTTTCGGCCACATTTTATCCGGCCCTGATGAAATGCCAAAACCCCTCCAGTGATTATTTAATAAACAACGATGTGTTTACAGTTATGATGTGAAGCTGTTCGAGAAAGTGTTTCTAACGGCAATACCTGAATAATTCCATCCGCAAATCCTATTCCTTAATGCTCTCAAACAGTTGAGTAATTGGCGAATCATTGGCCGGTTCTTTGGGCCGCGTTGAGTATGGTTTTGTGGAAGGTTTTCTCGAGGGTCTTCTACATCGCTGGGTTGAGCATCTGCACCAATCAGAAAATGTTTCTTCTTATTAAAAATAAAACAATTGAAATTAAATGGCCTCTCATCTAAGAGAAATTATAATTTGGACACCTGGTAAACGTTGTGAGCCGCCTTCTGGAAGGCATTCTGTATCGTTCACTTCAGAACCTGCATCAATGAGATAATGTTTCTCTTTTATAAAGAAAAACAATTGAAATGAAATGGTATTGTCATTTAGGGGATAGATTTAATTTTTTTGGAACCTGTTGAAGGTTGTGAGCTCCCCTCTATCTCGACATCGCCAAATTCTCGAAGTTTGAACACGCTCTCCTCTATCTCGTCGTCCCCATCGTCCTCGAACTCCTCTCCCAAATACTGATATAGAAACTGTGATCTTTCATCATTGCCAAGATCTGGTAAGCCTATGGTTAGCTGAACTATTTTTTGCAAATATTTCTCCGCCAAATCTATCGCATCTTCCATATTTAAATCAGCATTTTCATGGTAATTATGTGCTATTGCCCTTGCAATCATCTTCTTATCCATTCCAAGAATCACGTTGATGCCACAAACCGCTAGGACCAAATTAACTGCAGAGAGTACCTGATTATACGATTTAAGAAAAACCCATAATTTTAGTGGTGTATACCATCGTTTACCGCCATGTTAAGCAATTCAAGAATAAAACTGATTCCAAATAGAAATACCTGTAAAATAACGGCGTCTTCGCATCTATCCAAGTCGTCAACAAAGACAATTATGCGAAGATCATCTCTGGAAGGCGGTTGTGACTTTGGAATGGACGTACCTTCAACAGTGTCACGATAGAAGCCACACGCTCTCCAAAACCAATTGCCAGCAAGAAATTTCCAAAACAAAGATGGTTTTTCACAAACTTGTGTTTTTAAGAAGTCGATGTCAGATATCACTTGATGCTGATAACCCAGATTTGTGCTATGGTCAGGTAGGCTAATATATCTCATAACTTGAGCAGTAACAGGTTTAAAAACAGAAAGCAATTGTCTCATTACCGTCCAAAAATTTACCACTAGAGTTATAGCTATGGATCCGTATTTTAAGCCTTCCAGATCAGTGTGCTTCGATCTTCTTAACAACATCCAGACTGTCCAAGTAGCCATACCTGAAAGAAAAAGAGCAAGGAGGCACGGCAAAAGAAATTGCAAAAGTATTTCTCCTCCTCGTTCCTTCCATGCGTATCCCCAGCAAGATCTAATTCTCTGGGACTTAGTCATTGTTTCTTCCATCGCCTTTGTTATTGTAACAGCCAAGCCTGCCCATGCTTCTAACTTATTCTGGTAATGCCACGCGTTATAGCGAACAGTCAGAATATTCGGAATCTTGCGCTGGATGCCACTTGAATCTGATGTGTTATCCTTCAAACCAAAATGAGAAATACAAAACAATGAGCCCACAAATTATTAGAGTAGTCCTTAGAAAATCCGCAAAGCTACACTATCTACGAGAATAAACTCACCTTCTCTCCACGGTGCATGAGCGCTAATGATTTATACACTTGAGGGTATTTGTCTTGATAGTTGTCGAGAAAATACAGTAGTGGGTCATCATTCTGATGGGCAGGGGATGAAACATTAGGTGATTCATGATGCTTAAGGCTCTATTATCGCACTTTCACTAGAGTTGATTTTACGCATTGCTTTATATCATGTACTTACATCAGCTATTTTAGAAGCTCGCAATAAATCTTTCACTCCATTCTTAACTTTATTGTATATTTTTTGATCTTTTAGAGTTGGCTCGTACTGTCCTGGAAATTCCTCGATTGGTAGAATATTTGGAAACGATAGCTGAGCTGCCGCTTGCAGCAAAATAATTTCGGTCTGCCATTTATGTAAATTGCCAATGTTTCAGGATTCTCATCAACATTGTATCAAGAAAAGACAGGTCAAATAACTTTGAAAAAAGGATTTAAAAAGTACCTGCAACATTAAACTGGACTTGCCAATTCCCCACTCGCCTGAGATGCCCACAGTCACAGGTGATTTAACATATGGGTTTAAAAAAAGTGCAGCCAGGCCTTCTGCAAAAACCCTTCTTCCTGGCACAGTACAAGTCACATTAAACGATAAGGTATATAAGCTGTATGGAAATGTTTTTACGCTGACACTTCCTAGAAGAACCCTTTTACCATAGGCCAAGAGTATCTCTCAAATAATAGGGAATTTTAAGAACCGGTTGTTTAAGTGGGATAAGGTCTCACTTAAACAATAGGTGACTGCAAACTTGGTTCTTTACATCTTAAACCAAGTCATACCTCGATTATATGGTTGCTTTTCAACATTGAGAACCGAGTTCCATTTACATGTTGAAGTGAGTCCCACTTAAACAATTTTTACCTTGATTAGAAGGTCAAATGTTTTTTCATCTTAAACCTTAAGATGTAATCTTTGCACAATGCTACAGAGGTGTAATTATTATTGATGCAATTGTCACGTACCGAGGCTATCGTTGGTCGTTGGTTCATCTGGGGCTTCTTCCCTTACACGCCCACGCCAAAAAACTGTCACGTTTCGAAGTAAGTCAACAGTCAGCATGCTTGTGACGCCTAACGAGGAAACTTCCAGTCAAAACGATAAGCTGCATTTTGGAAGTCTTGTTTTGTTCCAGTATTACAGAAACTAGATCTTACATACAATTAATGCTAGTGCGGGAGGACATCTGTTTTTTTTTAACGTATTTGATCGTGCCTGTATACTCTAGTATAAGAACGCGCAACCATTTTATTTTTTTACTGCAATACAATCTAGTGAAAAAGCAGTTGTGTATATATGTTAAAGAATTAATACAATATATAGTTAATTTATAGTGTTTTATTAATGTTTTGATTAGTTTAATAGTTTGTAGTTTTTAGGTAATTGTTTTATAGTGATTTATTATTTATTGAAGCGGGTGGAAAGAAATGTTTAAAGATTTTTTTGGAGGTAGTGGTGATATTGTTGGAATCAACCTTTTATTTATGCTACCTCTTGCTTGACTTTTTGGGTTATTTTTGAATGTCCTTTTTGATCTTGCCGCTTTTTTCTTAATTGACTAGGATATTGATCCTATATTTATCATTTCAAAAATTTAGTTGGAGGGGAATCATTGGGTCTACCAAAAATATCGATGTCTCATTGATTATGTTTCGTAAAAAGGTATTAAGCTCAATAAAAGAGACCTTAGGAATGAAGTGCACTTTTAACTAAGTTCTTATTCCCTCAAATATATTGATTGTGAAGAAATTAGATTTGAAATATTTCTTATTGATTTTATTTCAGTTAGTTCTCAATTCAAATATTCTCAAAAGGTTAATAGAGTTGGTTAGTGGTCTCCTCCCCTTGTGGGTGTTTTTAAAATAAACACTAATGGTTCTTCTAGGGAGAATCTTGGCACAATTGAGATTGGTCACCTTGGACACATGATAAGATTGGGTTGGTTCATTTCTTTTTTTCTTTTGCTATAAGTTTTGGTAGTTAATAATTAGATGAAATCCCATTCTCTCCTTATAGAATTGGATAAATTTTGTGAATTGGATTGGAAACAAGTTATCTATGAGATGGATTCCATGATTTTAGCTTCTCTTTTGAACAAAGGGAGATTTTATGACTCTTCTTGGTGATTGTTTTTTTTTGTGACTCAAATTCTCTATCTTTCTTGAAAAAAAAAATCCATCTCTTTTTTTATATTCCACGAGAATGAAATGTTCTTGCAGATTATCTATCCAAATGGGCTTGTACAACTCATCAAAGATGGAATATTTCTAATTGAGATTCCTTATCCCTTGACTAAGCTACTCAATTTTTCCATCTTCTTCACAATAATAAGAATTGGTCATTTATCTATATATTAAGTTTTGTTTTTTTCTTCTCTAGGTTCTTAGTTGTGGTTGATCTATTATTTATAATCTTAAGTTTTGTTTTGTCTCTAGGTTCTTGGCGATGGTGGATCTATGGGGAATCTCTTTTATTTTTTTACGTCTTATTTATTGTGACAATGATTGTTGTTTGGAAATATTTTTGTAATTTTTTTGACATTTTTTTAATATAATTTTATCCTTTTATACAAATTTTTTTTGAATAGTTCATAATCTAAATTTTAAATGCATATATGAAATTCAAATCATAAGTAATGAACTAGGAACTATGGCCATGACAGTAGGGTTGATAGAATTTTTAAAAAATCATTTTAAAAATTTCTAAATATTTTTTTGGCTTGTTTGATCATCTGTTTCAAAATTTAAAAAAGAATAATGGTGATCTATAAGTGTGGTTGGTATTCAATTGTCACAAAGATCATCTATTTTGAGTAAATTATCTTTTATGTTGCATGTTGTATAACATTTGGAATTCACGAATATGGTTAGAGTAGAAGGAATGTATTTCACTTATTGATTTTGAACATTTTGTATTAATAAGATTGTAATTAGAATAATAAAATTTTAAAGCTTTTTACTATTGATCAAACTTGTTATGTTTTATTTATATCTAATTGTTATATATAACATTGAATTTTTCAGCAAGTGTATCACCATTTGAGTTTCCAGCTTAATTTAAATTATTGGTCATATATGTTAGTATACTTTAAATAGGCTAGACCATAATGAATCAATTGTATCGAATAATATGTATGGGACTCATATCTCATTTAGTGTTGAATTACTAATGAAAAATAAATAGAAAAGCAAGTGACCATGAAAATAATTGTAAATTGGTCTACAAGGTTAAGGCTATGATAAGTCTAATCATATCAAAGAATCCATATGGGAGTTCTACCTCACTTAATGAGGTCTTATATTTCAAATGTCAAAACATGTCTAATTTGAAAGGTGCTATATAAAATTGGATCAATCAAATTCATCAAATAAACTAATTTATTAATTTATAATTTCACTTAAATTGATATAAACTATATAATATAGGATCATTCTTAGAAATGACAATTTTTTTTATAAAAATTGATGATTGAAAAACATAAAATAATTAAAAGCATCTATCATAAAAAAAATAAATAAAGCCAATTAGGAAAAAAAAGGATAAAACTGACACAAAAAAAACATTATAGAAATTGATGATTGATAAACCTCTAGAGCCAATAAGTTAAAAAAAGATCAAACGTGTTTGAATGTACATCTAACTAGTTTAACAATGATAAAAAAATTTCAGCCTATAGATTTTAGGGAGTGTAAAAGAGGCTTTAATTTCTAGAAATCTACTCTTAAACGAAGACTCTGCACCCTACATCTTGCAAATTCACAAATAATAACACTTATTTTTCTAAATGAAGGCAAGCATACATGACTGAAAACTTTAAAATTATTCCATATGATTCTCTAAACCGCACGCATTCTTATCATGACCGCATTAAGGTGCTTGGATTCATCTATGGAGAAGAAAGGGTTGTGAACAATGCATAGACGAGCTATTGAGGAGCATGTGACAAATCACCCCTGGAGAATTAGTCCAATTGACAAGTATTGGCACCTCTATTGATAAGTTCCCATGCCAATGCCTCGTCCCCCAGTTTTATCGCTAACAAGTCATTTGAGCTTTTTGCGGCAAGTTCTCTCTGTCGCTCGAGAAACTTTTGAACTTTTGGTGACAATTCCGCACTTTGTTCCGCTGTACCCAAACCTTTAGCCGATGCCCACAGCAGAAACGATTTATCTTCTTCAGACGAGCAATGATTCAGCAATACGGAAGCCATCTCAATTGCCGCTTCATGGTCTGCGAGCTGCACAGAGTAGTGCAGTGCAGTTTTGCCTTCATATGTGCGCTCTAAGAGAAGCCTCGATCCGTTTTGCAATAGGTACAACGGCTTCATGCTGGCCCCCGCTTTTCGCTTCGTGAAGCACCGTTTCCCCAAACAAATCGGTGTTAGAAAATTAATCTCAACTTTCTCATTAATTCCTTCATCACAGTTTTTTCAATTTTGGTCCCAGCATATTTTCCATTATCTGCTCACACATGGGAAGTTTTTTTTCTCCAGCTCTATTTATTTAAACAATATTTTGTAATTCTGAATGCAGAACAGATTTAAATCATAAATCAATTGTAAATCTTTTTTACAAGATTTTCCCAGCCAGCAGAATTAAATGTAATTAAATGCATTTCTCTTTCCTCCCTTGCTGGGTGATACGTAGGTTCTAGAATAGTCTTATTTTTTGCTAATAGAGGTATGTGATTATTTTTGAAGACAGTTGAATGAAAGAAAAAAAATAGAACTGCAGAGCAGAGTAGCCAATATTGCTGTAGTGACAGCTTGAAGAAGTAGCCAGAATTCTGTTGTAGCAACAGCTTGGATAGCTAAAATAGGGGATTTTATTTCGAACTATATTTTCTGAGCATAAGAAAGGAGCAACAGCTCTGCATATTTTTGAAATAATCATGAATGTATGTTTTGAAATATATATGAAATAGGAAAAACAGTTTGGGCTATTTCACTGTTTAATTTTCTACATTATATCTCTGTTTTCTCTCTACTGTGTTTTGTTTTGTTTTATATTTTGTATTTTGTCCTCTGCCTCTTCCTTCATGTGGTATCAGAACTGAAGGTTATTAGAGCTGAAGGTTTTCAAGAAATATTTTGAAGTTAAGGTTTGCTCAGCATAAAGGATTCATAGTCAACAATGGCAGCTCCAAGTACAAGTCTAACAAACTCACAAATTCCTCAGTTCAATGGCAAAAATTAAGATTTCTGGTCAATCACAATGAATGTACTATTTTGCTCTATAAACATTTGGAAATTTTGTTGAAAATGGTTACCCAAAATCAACAGATGCAACAACATACAATGCACTTACACAAGTGGAAAATGATTTGTTAAGAGACAACAACAAGAAGCATTCTAAAGCTCTCTTCTATATTTTTCAAGAAATGCATGAGAGTATATTTCCAAGAGTTGCACCAACAACAAAAACTAAATAAGCCTGGGATATTCTGCAAATAGCATACTAGGGAATGACCAAGGTGAAGATGTAGCAAAATTGCAAGTGCTGAGAAGAGGTTTTGAGACCATAGTCATAAAGGAGACTGAATCAATAGACTCATTTTTTACACAAATTATTGGACTAGTTAATCAAATCAGGTCTCATGGTGAGACAATTGAAGAAAGAAGAGGGGTTGAAAATATTTTGAGAAGCCTACTTGCAAGATTTGAGTTTATTGTTGTTTCCATAGAAGAGACAAATAATCTTTCAATTTTCATTTGATGAATCACATGCATCTCTCATTTCACATGAGCATAGGATGAGCAGAACAACAAACTCATCATTGGAGCATGCTTTCAAGACGCAATCTTCAATCAACCATGGTAAAGGTAGAGGTAGATCGAATTCAAGAGGAAGAGGAAGAAATTCATATAGAGGTGGAAGAAGCAGCCCTTCAAACTCACATGGAAGAAGCAGTAGCCAAGGTTTGAATCAAAATCAGCCCCAAAGAAAAAGGCATGATAAATCAAAAGTCCAATATCATTATTGCAAAAACTATGGGCATTATTCAAATGAATGTAGAAAGAAACAATTTAACAATATGAAACAAAATAAAAATTTTACAAAAGAAATTGAAAGTCAAGGCAATATGTTTTTAGCTTGTAATGTTGCACAAGAACAACAAATGGGTGTATGGTTTTTAGATTCAGGGTGCAACAATCATATGACAGGGAATGCACAATTGTTTTCTAGTTTAGATGAAAATGTAAAATCTGATGTCACATTGGGGAATGATAACAAAGTTTCCATAATGGGGAAAGAAAAATTTGACATTCTAACCAAGAAGGGGGAGAAAATGTTTATTTTTGATGTATATTTTGTCTCTGGGTTAAAACATAATTTGATGAGCATTGGGAAGCTCATTCAAAAGGGTTATAGAGTTTTTTTTTAAATAGAAAATGCATAATCTTAGATAAATATCCTAGCACTCAGATTATTGCAAAAGTGCAAAAGACAAACAATAGAATGCTCCCCCTTAGGATACAGGGAGATTTGTAAGTAAAATTTTCTCAAACATAACAACTTGTGGATAAAGGAAAAGGTGCAGCAGTCACACAAATATTATTTCAAGCTGAAATTAAAGATGAAAATTGGTTGTGGCATTTAAGATTTGGACACCTAAATTTTTCAGGCTTGAACCTATTGCATGGAAAAAACATGGCAAAGGGATTGCCGCTCATAGAGAAACCAACAAGGTTGTGTGAAGGATGTATTTTGGGAAAACAACACAGAGATTCATTTCCAATAGGAAAGTCAATGAGGGTAGCAACACCATTAGAGATAGTCCATTTAGATTAATGTGGTCCTATGCAAGCACCCTTGATTGGAGGAATATATTATTTCATGACATTCATTAACGATTACACAAGTAAAACATGGGTCTACTTCCTAAGGCATAATGATGAAACATTTGATTACTTTCTCCAATTCAAGGCTCTTGTAGAGAAGCAAAGTGGGCACTACATCAAATCATTAAAAATGGATAGAGGATGTGAGTACATCTCAAATGAATTCCTAAGATTTTGCAAGGATAATGGTATTCACAAATAATTTACTACAAGGTACACACCTCAACAAAACAGTATAGCTGAAAGGAAAAATGGATCAATTATGGAAATGGCAAGGAGCATGTTCAAAGCAAAACATTTGTCAAATGATTATTGGGTTGAAGTTATTACATGTGTTGTCTATATAATGAATAGATTCCCAACCAAGAGGCTAAAGAATTTGATTTTGGAAGAAGCATGGAGTGGAAAGAAAAATAATGTTTCTCATATGAGAGTATTTGGATGTGTGGCATATGCACATGTCCCAGATGAATTGAGAAAGAAATTAGATAGCAAAGGAGAAAGATTCATATTTGTGTGATACAGTGAGGAATCAAAGCCATACAAGTTATACAATCCAATAACCAAAAGGTATAATCAGTAGAGATGTGCAATTCATAGAAAATGAAGCATGGGATGGTAGCTTAGAGAAAAAAACTTAATGTAATTGTACACATACTACAAGAAGATATAGAATAAATAATACCAACAGGTGTTCCTTCAAATGTGACTCCTACTCCTAGTCAAGCTCAAAAAAGTGGTCCTCAAGTGACACCTTCAACAAGCACAAGGACAACCTCATGAATTCAAGAAAACACACCTTCAAGTGGATAGAAAACACCAACAATAATAGGAACTCATAGTGCAAGCACATCAAGTCCATGTTCTACAAGTTCAACATCAAGTGACATGTCAAATCCAACTTTGGAAAGCTTAAGAAGACAAAAAAAAAGTATGAGAGATATTTATGAGAAAAATGAAGGTGAGAACAATACAAGTTTGAATTCTCTTTTTGCATTATATTCACATGATGATCCTATTCATTTAGAAGATGCAATTAAAGATAAAAAATGGATAAATGCAATGGATGATGAAATTGATGCAATTGAAAAGAATGAAACATGGAAGTTAGTGATCCTTCCACAAGAAAAAGAAGTTATAAGAGTAAAGTGGGTTTATAAGACCAAATACAATTTAGAAGGAAGGATTGAAAGACAAAAAGCAAGATTGGTTGTCAAGGGATACAAATAGCAGCTAAGTAGAGACTATGATGAAACATATGCTCTCATTGCAAGAATGGAAATAGTAAGGGAAATCTTGGAAATAACATCCCAACACAAATGGAAGGTATACCAAATGGTTGTGAAGTTAGCCTTTTTAAATGGAGTATTGAAAGAGGAAGTATATGTAGTGTTGGTGATTTTTTAAGAATCAAACTTATTATTACCACATACCTATGAACTTGCTGGAATACAATTGTCAATAAGGGTAAGGATTGGCCTATACATAAGTTAGGATTTTTAGGCCTTTACTTCTTCACTTTTGGCTCTGTGAGACCCAGGAGGGTAATCCTAAACACTGTGTTTACAAATATTTGTGTGTTTAGGTATCAAACATAGAATAAAAAAATGACTCTCCTTAAATGTTTAATAGACACAATACCCTAAAGATTTGGTTGACCTTCATGGTAGTGCCTAACTCAAACAAGAGAAGATATATTTCCTTAAGTTTCATACACACCTAGAAAGATATTGACAAGAAAATTCATTTAAAATTTTGTGATCAGTTGTTCAATTGGTCACCATAACTAGAGTATAATTACTTTGCTAAACCAATGCCATATTCTTGGAATGGATTCAAACTAAATACCCACATGATTAGATAATTTTTTTATATTTGACAATACCCAAAGCCTTGAAAATATTGCATTACAGTATTCCCACTTATCATATCTATAATTTACTTCCTACTAGCATCCTCATACATGACTTATTTCAAACCCACTCTTATATTCAAACATTTACATATATTCATTGAATTAGTAAGCAAGAATAGAGCAATACATCTATTTCAAACCAACAGAGACAAATAAAATAAACATTCATTATATTATTCATAGTCTGTATAACATGTACATAGGAGAGTAACATGTAGAAGCTTTATACTATTATGCTATACATATTATCACTGTCATTATCAAAGAACCATATATACATATTGACTAACATTATCACTAAAACATATTACTAGAAAGTTTAGTATCGAGTTTTTTCTTTGTGTATAACCCCTTTAAAGAAAACTACCCACTGACCTCTCTCTAATCAGCCTTGAAATCCCTTTTATAAGACAAGGGAGCAACAAGCATTGAAATGAATTACATCTTACAAGAAATTAGTTGTAGGATAGAGGTAGGTGAAAAGAAAACCTCCAAAAAATTGTTATTCAGAGAAGACCCACTAGTCTTCAAAAGGTGTCGCCATCACAACATCAAAAACATACAAGTTCACACCAAATTGGGAAATTTCACTATCAAAACCAAAGGAACAAATAACCAGAGACCCACATCCCAACACATCAACCAAAGAAAATGAGTTAGCACAAAGGACCAAAAACCGAGCACTAGCTCAGAAAGGGAACATGGTGCTACTTTGCCTTGTCAACAACAAAGTAAGTACAACTACTTAGTGTTCTTATCAAACGTGGAGTAGCCATCACCACCTCATCCTCAGAATCAATCAAATCAGTCATGGCCATGAGATACTGGTGGTAACCTGAATTAGTTTCAACTCCACTGTCAGAAGAATCATCTAAGACTTCAATGGGAGAATGATGGTGTCCCATTTAAGCCTAGTGATACTTATTCTTTCTTGCAACTTCCCTCTCAGGCCTATCAATTTTTTTCTCCTTACCCTTGAACAATTCCTTTGAGATAATTCAGCTTCTTAGATGATAAGCATGCTTGAGAACACCTTGTGCAAACTTCTTGACAACTCTTGTTTTCTTCTTTGGAGTCATAGGGATTTCACACATATCTTGCTCACTCTAGGGAGAATCGCCATTAGAATTAAGAGGGTTGAGTCTTCTAGACCTTTAGACCGGGCTGACAAACACAATTACTTTACCCATTTATTGACTAAACAAATTATCAAATTTCCTTAGGACAAATACACCATCCAATTTTGAAATAACAAACTCAAATTTTGCAATTACTTAAGAACACTTCACACACTCACTCCTAGAATCTTAATTCTTGCAAACATCAAATGGTGAGAATAACAAGTAGGTAAAATTCATTAAATAGAGCAACTGGAGAGTGTCTGCATTAATTTTCCAAGAAATCTTGTATAAGAGCACAAGTAATCAATTACCTTGATTTTGAACCTCAGTCGTTGATCATACCTTGAAATAAATCAATGGATTATCAATCAGAATGATTAATTATGACAAAGTTAAATGCGTGCACTTGATGCTTCTCCATAATTAGAAAACTCAAGTCAGATAAACATTCACTTAGTTTTCACATTAACCACATGCTTAGCATTTAACCAAACCTATTGTATCATATTTACCTGCTCGCCCGTGGAAACTAATTTACCTGGGTCATCCCACAATAATGGGTTACACTTTTTGGCCAAACTTGACATTGAAATCAACATTTTTAGAGAAAACTTCACTTTCTGACACTTATAGTAGGTAAACTATTAGGAATTTGAAAATGATGTAAACTAGTGATTTGTGAGATTTTGTCTGTAGATTTTAAATGTATTTTTTTTTAAAATTGAAATTAAATTATATTTTTTTGCGTCTCCTTTGATAACTAGTTTTTAATAGTAAACAACATTTTTAAAAAGTGGTGTGTACTTCGGCTCGCATAACTTTTTTTCTATAAAGGATAAAATTCTGATTCTTTTGAATTTAGGTTTGTAACACAAGTATCTAGTGGTTTCATTTTGTTTCATAGCATTTTGTTGAATATTTTTCTTTTAATTAAGTTTTGAAGTAAAAACATTTATAATTTAGACATAGGTGCACTTTGGCTTGCATAAATTTTTGGTATGTATTGAAATTCATTTTATCTTTTTTTGTTGGAACAAGGACATCAATACCTAGTTCGTATATTTTTTTCCAATTTTTTTCCTCAAATTTACTATTTTTCCACAATGATTTTTCACCGAACTTGATGTTCAATGAAAAACCTATGTACAGTAAAACTAAAAACTAAAATATAAAATAAAAACAAAATATATTAAATTTATAGTTGTTGGAAATCACATTTCGATCACTACAATCATCCAACTTGGTTTATCAAGTTGACTCCATTTGCAACTCCTTTCCAAGCTTCGATAGTAAAAAAAAATGCATAAATTTTGAAATGGTGGAGGGGAAGGTGAAAAAAGGGGGTTCATTAGAACCCCCTTCATTAGAAGGGGGTTTCAGGGGGAGGGGGTTCATTTGAAAGGGGGATGATTCATTAGAAGGGATAAACCATTTTAATTTTTTTTATGGGAATTTCTAATTTTTCTTCATTCAAAAAATTGTAACCCACTATTGTGGGTTTACCCACCTGTAATTCATCACAGTAAGATACTGGGGAGCGATCATGATTTAAATTTAGAATATTAGCATGTACTCTGCCTTACTTCAATTTCACCTTCCCATGTATGTACCGGCATGTGACAAATTTGATAGCCATAAAAAAATATTTCCAAAATTTCATATGCGTGCCCAAGAATTAGTTCTAATTTAGCATCGTTTTAATCTTAGAATAGTCTCAGCCAATATTTTAGTAGCAGCTTATTTCTACCAGAATCCATCTAAGCCTTTGAAATGTTCCACATGGCAATTGCCCACTTTCCCGTTGAAAAACATGGGACACAAGTGGGCCCTTCACAAAATGGTGGGGAGTGGTCAAGATCAACCCACGTCATCGGCCATTGAACATCGATCTCTATTATCCAGAAACACATGCCATCCCTATAGCCTAATGGGTCCCTCCATGGAGTGAGAGATGGTGTCTTGCCCACTAGCCTATGTGATTGTTTTATTGAAGAAGGAAAACAAATGGGTGTGCAGGAAGCAGTTCTGATGAAAACATGTGTTTTGGTGTCCACAATTAATATTTCTCAAAACTACACCTACTGGCATTTTGGAAGCATTGGTCCCACTGGTATACATGATACGCGACCATCACCTGCTAGCCCATGTGTTTAAAATAATATGAAATAAAACAACATGGGCATGTGGGGAGTAACCAAGATGTAGCTCCACATTACTTAATCACAGTCGTTGATCTTCTTCTAATGGCGCTAGCTATCTTTACCAAGGGGACCAGGCCTGCCAATGCGCACACACATGGCTTATGATTGACATCTCGTGCAAAAAAATTAATACAAAATAAAAATGCTTGGGCACATGGGGAATGGTGGTGAGCAACCTACGATGACTGAATGGCCAGCGTAAAAACCTAATTTTGCACATGCTGCAAAAGTTAATTTTAAAAAGGGGTCCACTACTAGAGTGATGGAAACTTGATCCTTAGGAATGAAAGCTTAATACTTAAGTCATTAAAAATGTAAACCAGGCCCGACCATAGGAAAATTTGAACACTGAAAAAGCTTTAGGTGACCGACAAACCTAAACCTAGTAAACTAGTGAAAATAATGATTTCAATGGCATAAGAGGCAACTTGAATGACTAGATACTAGGAGCATAAGTCAATGAAAAATTAGAATGGCCAAGGGTTTTTTAGGCTTGTATGTCAATTTTGAAGGGTTTTTGCAACACAAACCCTACAAGAGTGATGAGCAACACAACCCTAAGCCAAAAATGAAGCTCCAAGCCAAGTATTGCAAAATTTAAAATGGAACCAAGAGAAATTTTTTGAGGGGTTCCATTAGTGGCTCCAGTTGGAGACACATGCCTCTCATAGGTGTGGTGAGATCCTAGAATTGTGGCTAAAGAAGACCAAGCACAAAGGAAAAAACCAAGAGAACCAATGTATATAAAGTTTCCATATTGGCCCCAAAGACCTAAACTGGGAGATACAATCTCCATATTTTATGAATCCTTCCCTTGAGGTGCAAGTTATCGATATGCACCTTGCATTTTAACCAGGCTTCAACTTTACTTGGTGGCCCCAGGCCATGAAACTTTGGGCTAATACTTGCCTCTATCAAATACCTTATTTTCCACTATTAGTATTAAGCTAAGGATGAAAATATTCTCATGAATTTCCTATCCCCTAATCATTCCTTTGTCACTGGACCTATGCATTATGAACTTATCGTTGTTACTCTATTTATGTCTAGCTGTGAATTGTGGCCAATCATTAACTAAAACACATGATTAATGGAGTACTCTATCTAAATTAGCTTGCAACTATACACCACCAAATGCTCATCTAATAGGACAGGAAAAATGAAACATACATAATATGCTTTCTCACTATTAATTTAAGGGAAAATATCATATTCATGTTGTGCAATGAACAAGAAGCATTCATATACATGCTCCTATTCAAGACAATATTCATATTCATCAGAACAATATAAACCAATTATGCTTCCCAATGCTCCATTTTCCTAAAAAAATAATTTCTTAGATTCTATAGCATTGTTAGTTTCACTTATTTAAAGCAAGATCATTCCCATAAATGGCATCATTCATATCATATTAGAAATCAAGGAAATTTTATGTTTCAGGATCACTAACACAATTAGATTCTTCCTTGAACCAGTTATCATTGTTCAACTTGAAACAAAATTTTTCAAAGGATGGATCAACTAGTTTAGAATTGATGTGATCAGTAGTAGGGTATTCACCATTAAGTGATATGTTTACTAACTCATATGTTTAGGACTGATGCAAACTTGAACATAGATTTTGTTCCACCAAGTAGACTTTTTCATTTCCTTCTTTAGCAGGACTTTGGTTAAAAAAATCATGTCCATCTCTATCATAAAATCTATACATCCCATCTCTACTTCATATAGGAATTCAGATATAGGAACCTACTGAATAGCATTATCAATCCCATCATTAAATTCGGGCCCTAGATTCTCAGTATAAACATTCTTGTCTTTAAATTCATCACCAATTATATCATCAGGATGTTCCAATTCTGAAATAGTTGAATTGTATTACAAGAATCCATCACATGCAATCTATTTATCTACTGGTGAGGGAAAAATGTCATGAGTATTGACATAGTCATATTCCTTAAAAAAGAAGGGTGCCTTCAATTTTTCCTCACAAAAAGGTTTGTATTTCTCATGATAGTAATCATAATTTTCATCTTCATTACCCTAGTTATCAGCTTTTAAAGATACATCAACAACATTTGCAAGTACGATAATATCATCATCCATACTATTATGTAGAAATTTATTCTCATAAACATCCTTATCCATTCTTTGGGAAAACACTTGATCTTTGTCAATAAGGTTATCACCCTTGCTATTTTGAGACCTCATTTTTTGTTCATAGTCATTTTTACCTTCCTCAACAATTATGATCCAATCAACTATATGATCAAAATCTCGAGGTTTCAATTCCTTGCGCAAAGTACTAAGCCCTAACTCATGTCATAAAATATATCTATGCATATTGAATCTTTAGGTCATAACCTTTTAGAAATTTCTAACAAGGAATCCAAAAACCTTGCTAACAACTCTTATGTCGACTCCTCCTTATACCTCTTTGTGGTGGACAATCTCTGAATTAACAACTCTTGATTATCATCATCTAAACATTGTTGAAGTCTATTTTGAATTTTTTCATGATTAATATGTTGTGAGAATGAAAAAAATGAGACATCAAAAATATCATCACATTGATCATCCTTTTCATCCTTATTTATTTCATCTTTATGATGTGTATCTAGACGAAAAATACTTACAACCATATATCCCTTCATCATTGAGTATTTCATAGTGTTTTCAATATCCATAGCAATATGATATGCCTGTTGCAATGTTGTAGGTTACTTATCCATTATCAAATAACTCATCTTATTTCCAAAACTACCAAGATACATAATCAAACACTCAAGATCACTAGGTCTCAAATATTCAGGAATACCTTTTACTGTTTTCATAAATTTGAGGTTAAAAGAAGGAACCAACTCTTCATCTCAAGTTGGATTTCCTTAAATCTTTTTCTTATCTCATTTGGACTGATCCTTTCACCAAATTTTTCCACAAATTCTATCATAAAAGCATACCATGAAGCTATAGAATATACTGTTAAATTTGAGTACCACTCTTTGGCATCCTCTTTTAATGATTGAGCAAACAACTTCATGAAAAAATCCTCATGGTTTATTTCAAAATCACCAATCAAATCCATGAATGCACTTAGGTGTCTGGAAGCTAACTCAGAAATTTTCCCTATAAATTTTGGTAAATGTTTCCCAATATCATCAGAACTCTTGTTAGGGAAACCTTTAATACTACCAAAACTTAATGGCTTATATCTCTCAATAGAGAACTTATTTTTAGGGTGTGATAGGAGTCTCATACCTAGAATACTTTTCTGTAATGTTCTACTAGGAAATGCAAGGGAATGATACATTTCTCTTGTCTCTTTATTCAATCTTCAAATATTGAGTTCATAGTTGATGAGAAACTACCTCATCATGATTATAAATTTGCACAACTCAAATATACTCATGCTTTAAAGCTTTCTAAAAGGAAAATTTCAGAAATAAGCATACTTCCTCCACCCCATTTACATACTACAAATTTCACCTTAGAAATATGTAAAATAACCACCACTATTCTCTTCCCTAGTGCTTTAATTCACTTAATTGGGAGCAAATTATTTCTTCGATATCTCTAAAAATAGCTTTCATAAAAAAATATTTCTTCTTGCAAATCGAAATAGGGGAAAATACCTGGATATATTTGTAGATATTTTGAATTCTACCTTGTCAAGTTCTTTTGACGAGGGTGCAACCCGAGAGATAGAAAATAGCTCACAAAATGTGAGAAAATTTTTATTATTCAAAAAATGGAACTTCTTACATGTAGAGGATCTCAAATCCTCAAGTTCTACAACATGTGAAAGTTATAGAAAATTACAGAATAACCCTTTCGCAGTGTGTGAACTTGTCCCCAAAAAGCTACCCAAAAATCAGAAACCTGCCCAGAAATAGAGCTCGTTTTGAGTTTGGAGCCAAAACAATATTCAAATTTGAGTTTTAGTGGTTTCGCGCTGAAAGTTACAACATGAAATTCAAATTTCAAAAGAACATTCAAAAATTAGTATCCTCTAGAAAGTGTTCCAACTTCCGGGAGCCATAACTTTTGATTTGGGACTTTGTTTTTCGAATCGTTTGAATTGTTGGAAAGGTCTCAGAGTCAACAACATGCTTCAAATTTTCTACATTAATTCTGACAAGTTTCAGGGCTGTTTCAGGATTGTTTAGTGCCTCAAATCTGACCTCGAAGATTTTTCAAGTGCAATTCTGGGAGACTAAAAATGCAATATCTTCTAACCCAGGAATAGAAAAGAAAAATTATAAGTTGGGAATTACATTATGATGAAAAGGGTATCCAAAAATGCAAATACATCAAAGAAACTACCAACATGAAATGAAACTCTTTTTTTGGGTGATGTAGGATTGCCCTTACATTGCTGGATGCTCCTGCATTAGACACCCAGGATAATTTGAAAAGTGACCCTGTCATGTCTCAAATGGTTGAGGGAAACCCAAACAGTCAACCTCTACCTTAGACAGCCAGGTTGAATCTTCCATAGGCCTTCCTCTCCATTTCACTATATATTCTTCATACTGCCTATTTCTGGTACTCCTTCCCACACGACTATCCAAGATTGATTCAATCTCCTCCTTCTCTGAAGTAGGTCTTGGAATACCATACTACCCTATTCTTGGTGCTTCCTTCGTGCCACCTTCATGATACTCTATCAAATCTAAAATGTTGAACATAGAGGAAATGTTGACTCCATCCGACAACTCTACCTCATATGCATTCCTTGAATAATGCTTCTTCAAAATCTTGCAGTGACCAAATTTCTTCATCTTTAATTTGTTATAGGTTCCCACTAGAAATCTTTCTTTTCTCAAGTGGACCATTACTTCATCACCAATCTGAAACTCCTTATTCCTCCTTTTCTGATCTACCTTAGGCTTATACTACATATTCATCTTGTTAATATGTTCTCCTACCTTCTCATGTATATTCTTGATGTGCTCTGCAAAATCTTCAACTTTAGCACTTATCTTCTTCTCTTGTTCCATCTTCCTCAATTGTGGAGTTGTTCTGGGGCTGCCTCCATACACAATCTAGAACAGTGATCTACCAATGCTTATGTTTACAAAATTGTTATAAGCAAACTCTACTTGGGGTAAGATCAAGTCCCATCCCTTGGGTTTATCTCCTACCAAGCATCTTAATAGGTTACCCAGACTCCTATTCACAACCTTCGTTTTCCCATCTGTCTATGGATGGTGTGTAAAACTGAACTTCAAGTCTGTTTTGAGCTTCTTCCACAAGGTCCTCCAAAAGTATCCCACAAATTTTGTGTCACGATTTGAGATGATACTCTTTGGCAGACCATGTAGCCTCACCACCTCTCTAAAGAACAAGTCAGTAATGTGGATACCTTCGTGGGTATTCTGGCATGGAATGAAATGTGCCATCTTTGAAAACCTATCAACCACCACAAAGACTTAATCATTTCCTCTTTATGTCATTGGAAAACCAAGAACAAAGTCCATACTTATATCCTCCTATGGCCTCTCTAGTATAGGTAAGGGCTAATACAACCTTATATTCTGGATCACTCCCTTAGCCATCTGACATACCCTAAAACTCTGCACAAACTTCTTCACATCCTGTGATAGCTGAGGCCAATAATAATGCTCATTTATAATGGCAATGGTCTTATCTCGACTAAAATGTCCTGCGATTCCTCCACTATGCTTGTCTTTTATCAGGTTCTCCCTCATGGAACTCCTAAAGATACACAATTGACTTCCCTTAAACAACATGCCATCTTGAATTATGAAATGTAGCCACCTTGTCCTGTCCACCATAACAGGTTCATTGCAGGCTTTCCAAGCCTCTACAAAATTGGGATCTTCAGCGTACAATGTTTTGAATACATTGAACCCAACCACTTTGATCTCCATCTCTGTCATCAACATTTGTCTTCTACTTAAGGCATACACAACCCTATTTGACTTCCCACTCCTATGTTTTAGAATGAATGTATAGCTCTACAAAAATTCTACCCATTTCATATGCCTTTGATTTAGTTTTCCCTAACTATTTAGGTACTACAATGCTTGATGATCAGTATATAGAAAAAATTCCTTTGGCAACAGATAATGTCTCCATTTCTTTAATACTTGAACTATTGCATAAAATTTCTGATCATATACAAAATAATTTCTCTTGGAATCATTTAACTTTTCACTGAACTAGGAAATGTGCTTACATTCTTGGCTCAAGATTGCTCTAATGGCACAAACACTAGCATCACAATCCACCTGAAACACCTTATTGAAATTTGGGAGGGCTAGAACTGGCAACTATGTCACCTTTTGTTTCAATAGTTTGAAACTTTTCGCTGCTCTAGTGGTCCACTTAATCTCTTTTCTATCCCCTCTCATTGTTTCAGTCAGGGGTGCACAAACACTACTGAAGTTTCTAATGAACTTTCTGTAAAAACTAGCCAAACCATGGAAAGATCTCACCTCAATAGCGGTTCTTGGGGTAGGCCATTCCAGAATAGCCTTCACTTTCTCTGGCTCCATCTTGAGATCTTCTGCCGAGATAACAAACCCCAAGTACACTAACTCCTTCACAAAACTACACTTCTTCAGATTAATCAACAATTTCTCCTCTTAAATTATCAAAGGCTTTCCAAATATGCATCAAATGCTCATCAAAATTTCTACTAAAAATCAAAATATCATCTAAATACACAATGAAAAAACTTCCCAAAAATTCTTTAAGTACCTCATTCATGAGCCACATGAATGTGCTTGGTGCATTGGCTAGCCCAAAGGGAATGAATAACCACTCATACAGGCCCTCTTTGGTCTTGAAGGTAGTATTCCATTCATCTCCCCCTCGAATCTAGATCTAGTGATATCCACTCTTCAGATCAATCTTTTTGAAGTACTGAGCTCCACTCAAACAATCCATGAGGTCATCCATCCTTGGTAGGGGAAATATGTACTTGATTGTTATATTGTTTATGGCCCGGGAGTCTATACACATCCTCCACTCCTTGTCCTTCTTTAGTGCTAGTACTGTAGGTACTGCACATGGGCTCAAACTTTCCCGTATCAAACCATTTCTTAACAACTGAACTTGTCTGGTCAACTCCTCATTTTCAGCCAAAGTCATTTTGTGAGCTGCCTTATTTGGCAAACTAGCTCTAGGAATTAAGTCAATCTGATGACTGATCTTCCTCATTGGTGGTAAACACTCAGGTATATTATCAGAAACAATATCCTAAAACTCATTCAACAACCTAGAAACTTCTACTAACACCTTCTCACTATCCTCCTTACCCACTCTATAAATCAATGCATAACACACACACTCATGCTTCATATCTTCTAAAAAAATTCTTCCATCAACATAAAAAATTCTAGCACTACTGCATACCTTTTCTTCAGCCTCTTTCAGGGGTTTCAACTTGTGACGAACCCCATCCTTTGTAAGCGAATAAGTGTTTGCATGGCCATCATGTATAATTCGCTTGTCGAACTGCCATGACCTTCCCAACAATATGTGACATGCATCCATGGGGATGATATCACAAAGTACCTCATCATGGTAGCTCCTAATCTTGAACTTTACCAGGCACTGCTTATTGACCAAAACTTTGTGGTCTTTCTGCAACCAGGGAATCCAATATGGGTGTGGATGCCTCTCCCTCTTTAGCTTCAACTTTGTAACCATCTCATCTTACACTAGATTATCGGTACTCCCACTGTCAATAATGACATAACAACATTTTCTTTCACACTTGCACCTTGTGAGGAATAAATTCTTCCTCTATTCTAGCTCCTTCTCTTCAGTCACCAAGAATCTTTTAATAACTAGGGCTTCTCCCCTTTTAGCATCATCTGAATGCTTAGATTGGGCCTCCTCATCTACATGTGCAACCCTTCCTTGACCTTCTGGCCTTTTTTCTGCCCTTCCTTGGTGTTGTGGACATTCATAGGTTTGATTCCCTTCTTCTCCACACTAAAAATAAGTTCCTCTAAAACCACCCCTTCCAGATCCTTGTCCAAATATCCCTTGTCCTCTACCTCTTTGATCACCACTAAGTTATCATTCTTCTGGTTTCGGTTGGTACCCACATCTTCATTTCTCTTTTCATCATCATTTTAGCTTCCAGAAGATCTTCCAATTCCCTTTCCACTTTGACCTCCTCACTCTTTTTGCTTTCTGTCAAATCTTTTGTTCAACTTCTTTTCAAATTTCAAAGTAAACTAGTACGCATCCTCAATAGTGGTCATTCTGACCTAGCTTAGCTCCTCTTGAATGCTCAGTCATAACCCATTAATATAACAAGCTACCTTCTCCTTATTGGCCTCTATGTGACCCATTCTAATGATCTTTTTTTGAAAATATTCTATGTATTCTTTCACATATCGACTCCGTTACTTCAACCCTTGCAATTTCTTCAACAGATCCAACTCGTAGTCCACTGTTATGAACTACTTCTTTAGTTTCTCCACAATGTGATCCCATCTGGTGATCTTTCCTTTTCCTCTTTTATTTCTCTCCAACTAGACCTCTTTCCACCAAATATTGGCATGGCCATTCATCTTCATTTTTGCAAAATTAACCCGATCGAAGTCCTCTATTTCCTTATACTCAAAATATTCTTCTAGCTCATTAATCTAGTCAATCAACTCTTCCAGGTTCAAACTTCTAGAATAACCAAGGACTTATGCTCTGAGTCTTTTCCTGATATTCAAAATGGCCCTTATCAGCCACATTTGGTCTTGATCAATTGCTTTTTCTTCCTCTTCTTCATCCTCACTTTCTCGGGTTTAACCCTCTTCTCAACTGCTTCTGCAATGTATCAATTTGTCTCTGGAGGGCTCTGAAACCCTCGATCACTAATGGATCTCTTCCAACAGTATTTTTGCCACCTCTGGTACAACCATGCCTACCAGGAATCACTATTGGAGGAATCTTTCTTGACCTCAATCCACAACCATGATCCTCGTGCGAACTGCCTCACAATCGGTGATCTATTCACATGCTTAAGAAAACCTTTCTCTGATACCACCTGATGAAGGTGCAACTCGAGACAAAGAAAATAACTCACAAAATAAGATAAATTTTTTATTATTTAGAAAATGGAACTTCTTACATGTAGAGGATCTCAAATCCTCAAGTTCTACAACATATTTAAGTTACAAAAAATTACAGAATAACCCTTTTGCAATGTGTGAATTTCTCCCCAAAAAGCTACCTGAAAATCAAAAACCCACCCATAAATAGAGCTCCTTTTGAGTTTGGTGCTGAAATAATATTCAAATTTGAGTTTTGGCAGTTTGGCACTGAAAGTTACAACTTGAAATTCAAATTTCAAAAGAACACTCGAAAATTAGTATCCTCTAGAAAGTGCGCCAACTTCTAGGAGCCATAACTTTTGATCTTTTGATCTAGGACTCATTTTTTCAAACTGTTTGAACCATTGGAAAGGTCTCAGAGTTAAGAACATGCTTGAAATCCACTATGCCTATTTTAGAAAGTTTCGGGGCTATTTAATGCCTCAAACATGACTTGGAAGGTTTTCAAGTGCAATTCTAGGAGACTAAAACCCAGGAATAAAAAAAAAAACTGTAAGTTGGGAATTACATTATGATGAAAAGGGTATCCAAAAATGCAAAGACATCAAAGAAACTACCGCTGGATGTTCCTGCATCATCTTTACATAGAGTTGCCACCTCCTTTGTAGAGGATCAAACTTCAACAATATGAAGTTTCTTTCACCAGTTGATTTCACTTTAAGCTTCCTTTTCCTCAAACAATTTTCACTGGCACAAAGTTCTTTGGAGTTGCCACCCACTTTTAGTGAGAACTTTATTTTATAACCTTCATGACTCTATCAAGGCAAAATGATCTACTGTAAATATTTTCTCAAATAAGTCCCTAGCGAAGTTTCCATTTCTGTTGGTGTTTTTTTAAGAACCAAACTTACTCTTACCACATACCTATGAACTTGCTAGAATTCAATTCTCAATAAAGGTAAGGATTGGTCAACACATAATTAAGGTTTTTTAGCCCTTTACTTCTTCACTTTGGGCTCTATGAGACCTAAGAGGGTAATCCTAAACACTGCATATTTATAGATATTGGTGTCTCTCGGTATCAAACAAAAATTAAACAAATGATTCTCCTTAAATTTTTAATAGACTCAATACCTTGAAGGTTTGGCTAACCTTCATTGTAGTGCCTAACTCAAACAAGAGAAAATGTATTTCATTATGTTTCATACACACCCAGAAAGATTTTGAAAAGTAAAATGATTTAAAATTTTGTGATCAACTGTTGAATTGGTCACCACAACTAGAGTATAATTGCTTTGCTAAATCAGTGCCATATTCTTCGAATGGAGTAAAACCAAATACCCACATGATTAGATAACAATTTTATATTTGAAAATACCCAAAGCTTTGCAAATATTGCATTACAATATTCCCACTTATCATCTCCACAATTTACTTCTTACTAGCATCCTCGTAGATGACTTATTTCAAACTGTAAACATGGGTTTTGGAACCCTAATGCTCACATTCACTTCTAGGGTTTTTCACCTAAGAGGAAAGAAATAGGGTTAAAATTGCTATTTTCACACTCAAGAATGAGGTAAAATGGATTTAATATGCTTAGATGAGATGAAATAATTTCTGAAAAATGACAAAATAGATTGATTATGTATGCAAAACTAAGAAATGTAAATTGTTTGAAAACACAGTGTTGTATGCAAAAATGAACTAAAATCATAAACAAAAGAAAATAGAACTTAATGAGATTAAATGAATGGCACTTGGAGGTAGACTACTAATGTTGGGAGGGTTTGGAATGTTTCAAAAATTATTGTTGATAGCCACTAGGACTCATTCGCCACAGATGGTGAATTAGTCCCACTTCTATTAAATTCTGCCAAAACAGGTTTTGGGGCGTTGGGAATTGAAAACCTTTGAAAACACTTTTTTCCAGCCTAGCACTGGGAATGATTCACCATAGATGGAAAATTAGTCCGCCTACAAAAATTTTCAAATTCTGAAGTCAACTCTGTGGGTCCAGATTTGTACTTGTCTACTTGTTGGGTTGACAGATCCAAATCTGTAGAAAACGGGTTGAATGATGTCTCCAAGCTTGAATTAGGTCTTTGTTGACTTGAATTGATTTGATGACTTGTTGGCCACTTTTCAAAACCTATCTCTTTAACAAATCTTCCTACAAGACTTGTAAACACCATGCAAAGAGGGGGGAAATGGTTAAGGGTTAGAGTATAGGGGTTTTCCTTGGTCAAACCCTAGTTTGGTAATCAAACCCTTGATAATGAAATAAAATAAGAAGAGAATGATGAACAAATAACATGAAAATTCCATTCACTCACCAAACCCTTGATGTTGAAGTCTGAAGATATGTCAATGGCTACTCCAAGATGCTGATAATTACTTGATGAAATGATGTTATGTTGCTTGAATACTTAAAGAAATAAAATGCATGAAAACTTGAATGAATTGGATGAATGGGGTTAAAATAAATATAAAAGCATATATTTATACACACTTATGCTCTAATTTCCCAAAAATACCACATCATAGGCCGACCTAAGGTCTTAATGAATAAAAACATGAAATAAATTTGAAATTATTTTGAATTTTGTGCCAAGAGGAACTCATTTGCCACCCATGGTGAATGGGTTTCAGGGATTAAATTACATTTAATGTTATTTTTCAGGTTTACATTCAAAAATACATTTAATAATGACTTGTAAGTGCATAAAGGGGCCAAATAAGTCATAAGAAAGGTGTAATTAGTGGTGAAAAACCTAGAAAAGCATGAAAGTTTGTTACAAGACTTTACAAAACTTTGAAATAGGACTTCGTAAGAAATAAAAAGGGAATATTTAGATGAATTATAATAAGAAGAGTCTAGAAATGTGTAGAAATGTGTTGCAACATTTCACAATACTTTTACAAGATATGATAAAGTCTTAATAATTCAAAGAATTCAAGACTTAATGTGCATGCATGGGCCACATTGGTACATTAATTCTAGGAAAAGTCAAGCCAATTAAGCACAAGGAGGGACATATAAGAAAAAGTAAAAGGGATTTTTTTTCCTGTCCACACAAACCCACTATTATATTCAAGAATTTTCATATATTCATTGAATTAATGAGCAAGAATAGAGCAGTACATCTATTGGAAACCAATAGAGAAAAATAAGATAACCATTGATTATATTATTTATAGTTTGTATAACCTGTACATAGGAGAGTAGCATGTAGAAACTTTATACTATTCTGTTGTACATATTATCAATGTCATTATCAAAGAACCATACACATATTGACTAACTTTATCCATATATCATATTACTAGAAAGTTTAGTATCCATTTTTGTCTCTCTGTATAGCCCCTTCAAAGAAAACTACCCACTGGTGTCTCTCTAATTGACCTTAAAATCGATTTTATAAGACAAGGGAGCAACAAGCATCGAGTTGAATTACACCTACATTTCACTTTCATTTCAAAATGAATTTTACTAAAATGTGGCAAATATTCCTCAATCAATTACAAGCAATCATTTGTAGGACAGAGGTAGGTGAAAAGAAAAACTTTGAAAAACTGTTAGTCATAGAAGAACCACCAGTCTTCAAGAGGCATCGCCATCACAACATCAAAAACATGCAAGTTCACACCAAACCAAAAGATGTCACTATCGACACCAAAGGCACAAATAAATAAAGACCCACATCACAACACATCAGCAAAAGAAAATGAGTTAGCACAAAGGACCAAAAATCGAGCACCAGCTTAGAAAAGGAACAAGGTGCTACTTTTCGTTGTCCCTAGCAAATTAAGTAAGCCCACTCAGTGTGCTTATCAAAAGTGGACTAGCCATAACCACCTCATCCTTAGAATCAATCAAATCAGTCATGGCCATGAGATACTAGCGATAACCTAAATTAGTTTCAGCTCCACTGTTAGAAGAATCATCTGAGACTTCAATGGGAAAATGATGATGTCCCATATAAGTCCGGTAATACTTATCCTTTCTCCCAGCTTCCCTCTTAGGCCTATTAATTTTCTTCTTCTTACCCTTGATCAATTCCTCCAAGATAATTTAACTTCTCAGATGATAAGCATGCTTGAGAACACCCCATACAAACTTCTTGACAACTCTTGTTTTCTTCTTTAGAGTCATAGGGATTTTAGGCATATATTGGTCACTCTGGGGAGAATCACCCGAAGAGTCAAGAGGGTTGAATCTTTTGGACCTTTGGACTAGGATGATAGACACAATTACCTTACACAAGTGGGCCCTTCACGGGATGGTGGGGAGTGGTTAGGATTGACCCACATCACCCGCCATCAACAGGTAAACCCACAATAGTGGGTTACAATTTTTCACACAAAAAAAATAAATAGAAATGCAAATCAAAAAATTTAAAATGGTTTACCCCTTCTAATGAACCCCCCTTTCTAATTAACCCCTTCCCCCTTATAATTAACCCCCTTCTAATGAACCCCACTTGCACCATATAATGGGGTTCATTCGAACCACCTTCTAATGAGTACCAAATGAACCCCCCTTCATTACAAGGGGTTCATCTTCCCTCCACCATTTCAAAATTTATGCATTTTTTTACTATCAAAGCCAAAGAAGGAGGTACAAATGGAGTAAATTAATAAACAATTTGGAGGAATATAGTGCTTCAAATTTCTTTCTAACAACTATAAATTTAATATATTTTGTTTTTATTTTATATTTTACTTTAGCTGAACATAGGTTTTTCATCGAACATCAAGTTCGGTGAAAAATCATTGTGGAAAAATAGTAAATTTGAGGGAATTTTTTTTGAAAAATATATATGCACTAGATATTGATGTTCTCATTCCAACAAAAAAAGAAAAATTAAATTTCAATACATACCAAAAAAGTTATGTGAGCCGAAGTGCACCTATGTCTAAATTATAATTGGTTTGACTTCAAAATTTAATTGAAAGAAAAAGATTCAACAAAACGTAGTGAAAAAAAATGAAAACACTAGATACTAGTGTTACCACACTAAATTTAAAAGAATCAAAATTTTATCCTTTGTAGAAAAGTTATGCAAGCCGAAGTATGCACCACCTTTAAAAAATGTTGTTTACTATTAAACACTAGTTATCACAAGACACACAAAAAAAATTACAATTTAATTTTAGTTTTTTTTTTAAAGAAATTTAAAATCTACATAAAAATTCTCACAAATCACTAGTTTGCATCATTTTCAAATTCCTATTAATTTACCTACTATAGGTGTCAGAAAGTGATTTTTTTTTTCTAAAACCGTTGATTTCAATGTCAAATTTGGCCAAAAAGTGTAACCCATTATTATAGGATGACCCCAACCATCGATCTCTATTAGCTATAAACACATTACATCCATCTAGCCCAGTGGGTCTCTCCATGGAGTGACAAATGTCATCTTTCCCGCTAGCCCGTGTGATTGTTTTGTTGAGGAAGGAAAACAAATGAGCGCGTGGGGAATGGTCCTGATGAAAAAATGTGTTGCGGTGTCCACCATTGATCTTTCTCAAAGCTACACCCATTGGCCCTTTGGAAGCATTGGTCCCACTACTGGACATGACATGCATCCATCATTCACTAACCCGTATGTTTAAAATAATAGGAAATAAAACAACACAGACATGCATAGAGTGGCCAAGATGTAGCCATGTTACTTAATGAAAGTCGTTGATCTTCTTCTAATGGCGCAAACTATTTTTACCAAGGGGACCAGGCCCATCAATGCATAATACACATGGCTAATGCTCGACAACCCATGCAAGTAAAATCATAAGGAAAAAAAAATGCTTAGGTGCATGGGGAATGGTGGTGATTAGCTCGTGATGATCGAACAACCACCGTAAAAACCTAATTCTGCACATATCGCCAAAGTTAATTTTAAAAAGGGGGCCACTACTAGGCCAATGGGAACTTGACCCTTAGGAACAAAAGTTTAAGACTTAATTCATTAAAAATGAAAACCAAGCTCGACCATAGGAAAATTTGAATGTTGAAAAGGCTTTAGATCAACAACAAACCTAAACCTAGGGGGCGGTGAAAATAACGGTTTCAATGGCATATGAGGCAACTTGAACAACCAAATACTGGGAGAAAAAATTCAATGAAAAATTAGAATGACCAAGGGATTTCTAGGCCCTTAGGTCAATTTTGAAAGGTTTTGGAAACACAAACCCTAAAACAATGATGAGTAACACAACCCTAAGCCAAAAACAAAGGTCCATGCCAAGTATTGCAAAATTTAAAATGGAACCAAGAGAAATTTTTTGAGGGGTGCCCTCACATAGAACAATCATCTATATATGAGGTTCAAGGACAAGAAGACAAGGTCGATAGCCTAAAAAAGACAATTATGGTTTGGAGCAAGCACCACAAGCTTAGTATAGTAGAATTGGCACATATTTTTTGAGAAGTGACTTTAGCAAGAGTGATGGTGAATCTAATCTCTTCATCAAAGAAACTAATGGTAACATCTTGATTTTTGTTTAATATGTAGATAACTTAATATTCATAGGAAATGATGATATCCTCATTGTTGATTTCAAAGAAACTATGAAAAAAAAATTGAGGTGACTGATCTAGGGTTGTTAAGATACTTCCTAGGCATAGAAGTGGAACAAAAGAAGAATGGTATTTATAATTATCAATCAAAGTATGCAAATGAGATCTTAAAGAGTTTTAAAATTAAAAACACCAAGTTTTCTCCAACACCAACAACCATAGGTCTAAAATCAAGAGTAAGGATAATTGTAGCAATAATGTAAATTCAACCCTATATAAAAGCATGGTTGGAAGTCTAATGTATTTGAATTCAACAAGAACTTATATAATGTATGTAGTGAGTTTAATTTCAAGGTTTATGGAGACCTCAAAGGAGACACATTAATTGGAAACCAAGACAATATTGGGATGTGTTAATGGAACCAAGGGATATGGAATTTCAGATGGTGTAGCAAATGATTTGAAGTTAGTTGGATACATGGATAGTGATTGGGTTGGAAGTTTAGATGATAGAAATGACACATCAAGTTATATATTTCATTTCGATTTGGGAGTAATTTCATGGGCTTCCAAGAAACAACCAATTGTTTTTGTATCTACAATTGAAGCTGAATATGTAGCAGCAACAAGGGTAGCATGTCAAGCCATATGGAGGAGAAGAAATTTAAAATATTTAAGGAAACAACAAGAAGGGGCAACTAAAATATTGTGACAAAAGCTTAGAAATTGCTCTATCCAATAATTAAGTCTTTCATAAAAGAATCAAACATATTGACACATAGTATCATTTCGTAAGCAAACTAATTAGTGATGGTGAAATTGTTTTGGAGCATTGTAGGTATGAAGATTAGTATTCAAATATTTTTACAAAGCCATTGCAAAAGGAAAGTTTCATGCATCAAAAAATACAACTTGGGCATCATGGATGGAAATAGTTGTGATTAAGGGGGAGTGTTGGAAAATTAATCTCAATTTCCTCATTAGTTCCTCAATCATAGTTTTTCAATTTTGGTCCCCAACATATTTTCCATGTCTACTCAAATGTGGGAAGTTTCTTTTCTCCAACTCTATATATTTAAACAATATTTTGTAATTCCAAATGCGGGACATACTTAAATGATGAATCAAATGTAAATCTTCTTAGACAAGATTTTCCTAGCTAGCAGAATTAAATGTAATTAAATGCATTTCTTTTCCCCTCCTTGTTGTGTAATACGTAGGTTCTAGAATAGTCTTAGTTTTTGTTAATATAGGTATATGGTCATTTTTTAAGATATTTAAATGAAAGAAAAAAATAGAAATGTAGAGCAGAGCAACCAATATAAGAAGCAACCATAATTTTGCTGTTGCAACAGCTTGGACAGTTAAAATAGGGGAGATTATTTTGAACTGTATTTTCTGAGCATAAGAAAGGAGCAACAACTTCGTGCATGTTTTTGAAATAATCATGAATGTATTTTTTGAAATATATATGAAATAGAAAAATTAGTTTGGGCTATTTTTGTGTTTAGTTTTTTGCATTATATCTCTATTTCCTCTACTTTATTCTACTTTGTATTTTGTATTTTTTCCTTTGCCTCTTCCTTCAATCGAATCGAGAAATATATTCATCAGAGCTTCCTTCTACTTTTCATATTAGGTTCTTCATACATTCTATGTTATTGCTAGTGGTTGCTTTATGCAACAAGGTCTTACCCCTCGTATCCTACGAAGCAGTTAGACTTTGCAACAGTGTCTAACCCTTGGCATCCTACGAAGCAATTAGACTCCACATCTCATCCATTTGTATGAATCCATGGATTTTTTCTACTTTATTGTTGTTTACAATCAAGTGCAACATATTTTTACCATTTTGATCCTTTCCATCAAATTTCAACCTGTACTGCCTCATTAGAAAAGTGAAGAGTTGGGTGTGGTCATGGAGAGCCGCATAATGAAGAGTAGTCCTCCCGTATTTATCAGTAGTGTTTATTAACTCTTTTCCCTATTCAAAATTTCTTAGAACCAAATTTGCAATGTACTCTACATGTTTTTCGTTATGTGGTTGATCCATACCATAGTGAAATATCATTTTTTGTTAATTGAAAGTCTCTTTTAGGCTTTTCGTCAAGCGATCTAACACTGCTTGATGCTCGCCATGGTCCTAAAACCTCTCTATGATAATCTTTAAAACGAAGCACATCACTTCAATAATTTTGTGATGAAGTTGTAGCAACAACAGTTTACCTATTAAATAGATGTCCTACAAAGGTTGTTCATTATAGAATTCCACAAAGGGCATGGACAAAAAACAAAAGGAGTGTTGAACACCTAAAAATCTTTAGGTGTGTGGCATATTCATTCATGCCAAAAAAGAAGAGGCAAAAATTTGATGACAAAGGTGAAAAATGTATTTTCATAGGCTATAGTGAAGAGTCAAAATCCTACAACCTATATAATCCCATCATCAAGAAGGTTGTGATTAGTAGGGATGTTGAGTTCATTGAGAATGAAGCATGGAATGGAATGGTGGACAACAACATAGGTATTTTTGTTATAATACCCCTTGAAGATGAAGAAGCTTTGGAAGATAACAATTCTGAAGGAGCTCCAAAAAACAACAATTCAAGAAGAAACTATTGTAGAGCTTTAGAAAATAGAAACTTCAAAGTTGTGCAATAAAACGAAAGCTTTGGAGGTGTTCAACATAACAACTCTGAACATGGACAGTAGAATAGCAACAATAGAATTCAACAAAGCAGTAGCTTAGAAAGTGAATAGTACAACGACTCCAAAGGTCAAAACAACAATTCTAAAGGTAATTCAAACCCTACACTTGCATCATTGATGCCATGAAGAACAAGAAGTGTGAGGGAGATTCATGACAACACAAGGTATGCTGATTCTGATGATAATTTAGATTTTACATAATTCTTTTATACTAATCCAACACATTTTCAAGAAGGTGTGAAAGAATAGAAGTGGTGTAAGGCCATGAATGAAGAGTTAGATGCTATAGAGAGGAATGAAACATAGCAACTAACAATTTATCCAAGGGTAATAAAGTGATTGGAGTTAAGTTGATTTATAAGACCAAGTGTAGAGATGAGGGTAAGATTGAAAAACATAAAACAAAGTTTTTTGTTAAAAGATACAAAAAGCAACCTGTAAAAGATTATGATGAGACATATGCACCAATTGCAAGGTTGAAACAATTTGAGCAATCATAGCTATAGCAGCCCAACATAAATGGAAGGTGTATAAAATGTATGTAAATTCAACCTTCTTGAATATATTGTTGAAAGAGGAAGTGTATGTGGAGCAACCACTTGGCTATGAAGTCCTAGGGAAAGAAGACAAAGTATATAGACTCTAGAAAGCCCTCTATGGGATGAAACAAACACCTAGGGAACAATACAACAAAATAGACTCATATCTTTGATCATTGATCTAACAACCCTTGTACTCTGTGAGGTAAAATGTACTCGTGATCTATAATGCTATAAGACCTAAAGTTATCATGCCCATGAGCATTAGATCACAAGTACATTTTACCTCATGGAATACAATAAGGGCCATAAGATTATAAAGTAAATCAATAGTGAAAACTAAAAATATTATATATGGCCCTAAAGCAACTAATAATTACAATATATAATTGGTGCATTAATATAGATTTCTACTATAATTTATAAAATTTAGTTGATTCTAGTCTAATCATGTATTGAATATTGTGTAAAACAATTTAGCTAAATTTTTAATAAAATAAATTATTTGGCAATTTAAATAAGACTATAATAAAGTTTTGTAAAAATGTGGTGATTCAAGTCACATTATATCTCAAATTATTAGCCAATTTTTGATTTCTCAAATTTCAACTATTAGCCAATTGGCGAATATTAACCACTAAAAAAATCATTGAATGATACTTGTGACATTATAGAGCTCTCACATGGTAAGAAAAATATTGGTACTAAATGTTTCTACAAGACTAAGTACAAGAATAATGGGAGTGTTGAATGAAATAAGGAAAGATTAGTTGCTAAAGGCTTCAGACAGAGCTATGGGATTGATATTGAAGAGACATTTTCACAAGAAGCAAGACAAGAGACTATTAGAAGGATGATTTCAATCTAGCAACTCAAAAGAAATGGAGCATTCATCACATAGATATGAAAAGTACCCTCTTGAAAGGATACTTATAAGAGGAAGTGTATGTGGAAGAGCCACAAGATTTTGAAGTGCAAGGAAAAGAACATCATGTGTACAAGTTGAAAAAGGCTTTGTATAGCCTCAAGAAAGCACCAAGCGCATGGTATCCTAGGATTGATGGATATTTTCATAAGAATGCCTTTCAAAGAAGTAATCTAGTGAACCTAATTACAAACAAGAAGGTAATGATATTCTTAGTATAAGTTTGTATATTGATGACTTGATGTATATGGGTAGCAGATCTAAGATGAAGAATGAATTCAAAATTGCTATGATGAATTAATTTAAGATTAAAGTTTTAGGTTTCATGAAATATTTTCTATGAATGGAGTTTTATCAAAGTGAGAATAAAATTTTCATTTGTCAAAAAAGGTATGCCAAAGATATGTTGAAGAAATTTGATATGGTTGATTGTAAACCAATCTACACACTAGTTTCTCATGCGGTTGAGTCATGTAGAGATGATGACGCTTAAATAGTTGACGAGATAGCTTATAGGATCATTGTTGGAAGTTTCATGTTTCTAACTCACACAAGACATAATATTGCTTATTCAGTTTATCTTCTTTCATGTTACATGAAAAATCCATCTAAAATACATATGAAGGAAACCAAGAGAATTTTTAGTTATGTGAAAGGCACTCTAAATTATTGTATTCATTACTACACTTCTAAAAGGTTCAATTTTCTTGGCTTTAGTGATTCTAATTTTGGGGAGGTGGTTTGGATGATCGAAAGTATACATATGAATTTTTTTTTTCTTTTGGTTCCAATTTGATTAATTGGAGCTCAAAGAAACAAAGTATAGTCGCCCTCTCTTCCATAGAAGTAGAGTATGTTGCAGTCACCTCAAAAAATACACAAGTATTATGGCTTAGAAAACTTCTTGAAGAAATTGGAGAGAAGTAAATTCAACCTAAAATGGTTTTTTGTGATAACATAAGTGCCATCATATTATCCAAGAATCCAATCCATCGTAACAAGAAAAAACATTTTGATTTAAAGTATCATTTTATCCATGATTTGGTGAAAAAGAAGGAAGTAGAATTGAAATACATCAACACTCAAGAACAATTAGCAAATATCTTCACTAAGACAGTTGAAAAAGTTTAATTTTTGGCACTCGGAGATCAGATGGTGAGCCCTCTCAACATGAAGGGACAGTATGTTGACAAATGATGTGTGTAACTCATCTTAGCTATCATGTATGCATGCGATCCACCATAACTAACATGCGCACACCACCATACTAATCAACTGCTTTGTCATGTATTATTTTTTACTTTGTTTAGATATAGTTTCCTTTGGTTTATTCTTAGTTTTTCCACTCTTTATGTTTGGTGAATAGTGCATGCTATATGCATGCTTAGTTTAAGCATGTTTTGGTTTTATTTTGAAATGCTACGAACACTATTAATAGTCTACCTCTGTTATCTTTTAGATGTGTGCTTCAAAAAAACTGTTTTGTAACCATTCTGTAATGCAGCAATAATAATAATTTTTTTATTTCAGATCTTCATTGGAAATCAATGATTGCTCAATATTTTTGGTTGCTACTATAATTGATCTTCTTTATCAATGTTTATATTTTTTTTTTCTATTATATTCATTTAACTAGCAAGTTCAAGAGTAGAGCTTCTTTTAGATTCTTCAACTTGTAACATCATTTTTATTTATTTTTCCACTAATATATCTAAATATTCATATTTTTCCGTTCTTTAACTCTTATATTTTCTATCATGTCAATATTACTCTTTTTAACTTCCATAAATTCTCAATCCAAAACATATTTTTCACACATTAATTTTTCATTCTCCTTATTTAATTTTTACTAAATCTTTCCCATTGAAATGATTAATTTAGACTTACCTTGCTTATTCACTTGCTTGTGATTATGCTTCAACAATTCAAATCTCCTTCCCTGATTATTACTGATATTCAATGGCTTCATGTGACTTCAATTTTCCTATAATGATTCAAACTTGTTTGTAATCATTGTAGCTTGCAAACTCTTATCTTTATCCTTCCTTTGATGTTTGTTTCTTCTTCGGCCTTAATACAATGCCTTCGATCCTATTTGCTTGTTGCTAACCAAATAAGGTGATTAATTTTCTTTTATTATGGATCTACAATTTTCCTTTAGTTTTGGCCCTAAAAGATGTCGTAGCCTATCTTTTTATTGAATGACTTCCTAATCGTGATATCATGTGTTTACTTCAGATAGTTACACTACCAACTTCATATTAACCGCGATCTCCTTTAGCCTTACTAGGCAATGTTTTCTTTTTGTTATTTTCAGTGATTATGCATTTTCCTAGTGCAACTTCAATCTTCCTTTTATAGATACTCTAAATTTAGATTCATTTAACAACTCTAATTGTGTTGATTAGTGTTGGAAAGTAATGCATAAGTCTCACTGCCATGCACAGTTCTTCTCCCACTTCACATGAGGAGAAAGTTAGGAAATAGATATAATCTTACATGAAGATAAAATATTTTTCATAAATATAAAATTTGAATGAGTTTGTAATATGCATGAAAAATTTCTAAAAAAATGTTGTAATGAAAAACCTCTATAAAGAGAGGTCATATGTAATTGATTTAATCATCAGAGAAATAAAAGCTCAAGCTCTATTTTTGTGTTCAAAAGAATTTTATATGTTTTGTTTCTATTATTCTTTCTTGTTTATTGGATTTGATTCAAATTCTACATGTTAGAAAGTTATGCATGAATCTCATCGCCATACACAATTCTTCTCCCAATTTATCTAAAGAGAAAGTTAGAAAATAAATACAATATTGCATGAAGATATAAATAGTTTTTCTAAATATAGAATTTAAATGAGTTTTTAATCTACATGTAATATGCATGATAAATTTATAAAAAAAATTTTTAATGCAAAACCTCTATAAAAAGAAGTCATCTATAATTGATTTAATTATCAGAGAAATAAAAGTTAATGTGTGTGTTAAAAAGATCTTTGTTACTGTTTCATGTTTCTTGTCCATGCTTTAAAAAACTACATTTGG
>VDFB02105785.1:547435806-547517219 GCA_007258455.2 Sequoia sempervirens | reverse complement strand
ATCATCTTTACATAGAGTTGCCACCTCCTTTGTAGAGGATCAAACTTCAACAATATGAAGTTTCTTTCACCAGTTAATTTCACTTTAAGCTTCCTTTTCCTCAAACAATTTTCACTGGCACAAAGTTCTTTGGAGTCGCCACCCACTTTTAGTGAGAACTTTATTTTAGAACCTTCATGACTCTATCAAGGAAAAATGATTTACTGTAAAGATTTTCTCAAATAAGTCCCCAATGGAGTTGCCATTTGGCTTGGTGTTTTTTAAAGAACCAAACTTATTCTTACCACATACCTATGAACTTTGCAGAATTCAATTCTCAATAAGGGTAAGGATTGGTCAACACATAAGTAAGGTTTTTTAGCCCTTTACTTCTTCACTTTGGCCTCTGTGAAACTTGAGAGGGTAATCCTAAACACTGCACATTTATAGATATTGGTGTCTCTCGGTATCAAAAAATAAATAAACAAATGATTCTCCTTAAATTTTTAATAGACTCAATACCTTGAAGGTTTGGCTGACCTTCATTGTAGTGCCTAACTCAAACAAGAGAAAATGTATTTCATTAAGTTTCATACACACCCAGAAATATTTTGACAAGTAAAATGATTTAAAATTTTTGTGATCAGCTGTTGAATTGGTCACCACAACTGGAGTATAATTACTTTTCTAAATCAGTGCCATATTCTTGGAATGGAGTAAAACCAAATACCCACATGATTAGATAACAATTTTATATTTGACAATACCCAAAGCCTTGAAAATATTGCATTACAATATTCCCACTTATCATCTCCACAATTTACTTCTTAATAGCATCCTCGTAGATGACTTATTTCAAACTGTAAACACGGGTTTTGGAACCCTAATGTTCACATTCACTTCAAACTGTAAACATAGGTTTTGGAACCCTAATGTTCACATTCACTTCTAGGGGTTTTCACCTAAGAGGAAAGGAATAGGGTTAAAACTGCTATTTTCACACTCAAGATTGAGGTAAAATGGATGTAATATGCTCAAATGAGATGAACTAATTTCTGAAAAATGACAAAATAGATTGATTATGTATGCAAAACTAAGAAATGTAAATTGTTTGAAAACACAGTGTTGTATGCAAAAATGAACTAAAATCATAAACAAAACAAAACAAAACTTAATGAGATTGAATGAATTGCACCTAGAGGTAGACTATTGATGTTGGGAGGTTTTGGAATGTTTCAAAAATTATTGTTGATAGCCACTAGGACTCATTCGCCACAGATGGTGAATTAGTCCCACTTCTATTAAATTATGCTGAAACAGGTTTTGGGGTGTTGGGAACTGAAAACCTTTGAAAACATTTTTTTTTCAGCCTGGCAGTGGGACTGATTCACCATAGATGGAAAATTAGTCCACCTATAGGAATTTGTAAATTTTGAAGTCAACTCTATGGGTCCATATTTGTACTTGTCTACTTGTCAGATTGACAGATCCAAATATGTAGAAAATGGGTTGAATGATGTCTCCAAGCTTGAATTAGGTCTTTGTTGACTTGAATAGATTTGATGACTTGTTGGCCACTTTTCAACACCTATCTCTTTAACAAATCTGCCTACAAGACTTGTAAAAACACATGCAAAGAGGGGGGAAATGGTTAAGGGTTAGAGTATAGGGGTTTTCCTTGGTCAAACCCCGGTTTGGTAATCAAACCCTTGATAATGAAATAAAATAAGAAGAGAATGCTGAACAAATAACATGAAAATGCCATTCACTCACCAAACCCTTGATGTTGAAGTCTGAAGATATGTCAATGGCTACTCCAAGATGCTTGATAATTACTTGATGAAATGATGTTATGATGTTTGAATGCTTAAAGAAATAGAATGCATGAAAACTTGAATGAATTGGATGAATGGGGTTAAAATAAATATAAAATCATATATTTATACACACTTATGCTCTAATTTCCCAAAAATACCACATCATAGGCTGACCTAGAAGGTCTTAATGAATACAAACACAAAAGAAATTTGAAATTATTTTGAATTTTGTGCCAAGAGGAACTCATTCGCCACCCATGGTGAAAGGGTCCCACTCAAGGCATGTGAATGGGTTTTGGGGATTAAATTACATTTAATGTTATTTGTCGGGTTTACATTCAAAAATACATTTAATAATGACTTGTAAGTGCATAAAGGGGCCAAATAAGTCATAAGAAAGGTGTAATTAGTGGTGAAAAACCTAGAAAAGCATGAAAGTTTGTTACAAAACTTTACAAAACTTTGAAATAGGACTTTGTAAGAAATAAAAAGGGAATATTTAGATGAATTATAATAAGAAGAGTCTAGAAAAGTGTAGAAATGTGTTACAAAATTTCACAATACCTTTACAAGACACGATAAAGTCTTAATAATTCAAAGAATTCAAGACTTAATGTGAATGTGTGGGCCACATTGCTACATTAATTCTAGGAAAAATCAAGTCAATTAAGCACAAGGAGGGACATATAAGAAAAAGTAAAAGGGATATTTTTTCCTGTCCACACAAACCCACTATTATATTCAAGAATTTTCATATATTCATTGAATTAATGAGCAAGAATAGAGCAATACATCTATTGGAAACCAGCAGAGAGAAATAAGATAACCATTGATTATATTATTTATAGTTTGTATAACCTGTACATAGGAGAGTAGCATGTAGAAACTTTATACTATTCTGTTGTACATATTATCAATGTCATTATCAAAGAACCATACACATATTCACAAAATTTATCCATATATCATATTAATAGAAAGTTCGGTATCCATTTTTGTCTCTCTGTATAGCCCCTTCAAAGAAAACTACCCACTGGTGTCTCCCTAATCGACCTTAAAATCGATTTTACAAGACAAGGGAGCAACAAGCATCAGGCTGAATTACACCTACATTTCACTTTCATTTCAAAATAAATTTTACTAAAATGTGGAAAATATTCCCCAATCAATTACAAGCAATCATTTGTAGGACAAAGGTAGGTGAAAAGCAAAACTTTAAAAAACCGTTAGTCAGAGAAGAACCACTAGTCTTCAAAAGGCATCGCCATCACAACATCAAAAACATGCAAGTTCACACCAAACCAAAAGATGTCACTATCAACACCAAAGGCACAAATAAATAGAGACCCACATCACAACAAATCAGCAAAAGAAAATGAGTTAGCACAAAGGACCAAAAATCGAGCACCAACTCAGAAAAGGAACAAGGTGCTACTTTTCCTTGTCCCCAGCAAATTAAATAAGCCCACTCAGTGTGCTTATCGTAAGTGGACTAGCCATAACCACCTCATCCTTAGAATCAATCAAATCAGTCATGGCCATGAGATACTAGCGATAACCTAAATTAGTTTCAGCTCCACTGTTAGAAGAATCATCTGAGACTTCAATGAGAAAATGATGATGTCCCATATAAGTCCGGTAATACTTATCCTTTCTCGCAGCTTCCCTCTCAGGCCTATTAATTTTCTTCTTACCCTTGATCAATTCCTCCAAGATAATTCAACTTCTCAGATGATAAGCATGCTTGAGAACACCCCATACAAACTTCTTGACAACTCTTGTTTTCTTCTTTAGAGTCACAAGAATTTTAGGCATATATTGGTCACTCTGGGGAGAATCACCCTAAGACTCAAGAGGGTTGAATCTTCTGGACCTTTGGACTGGGATGACAGACACAATTACCTTACACAAGTGGGACCTTCATGGGATTGCGGGGAGTGGTTAGGATTGACCCACATCACCCGCCATCAATGGGTAAACCCACAATAGTGGGTTACAATTTTTCACATGAAAAAAAATTAGAAATACAAATCAAAAAATTTAAAATGGTTTACCCCTTCTAATGAAGGCGGTTCGAATGAACACCCCCCCTTCTAATGAACCCCTTCCCCCTTCTAATTAACCCCCCCACCTTCCTTCTAATGAATCCCCACTTGCACCATATAATGGGGTTCATTCGAACCACCCTTCTAATGAAGGGCATTCAAATGAACCCCCCTTCATTACAAGGGGTTCATCTTCCCCTCCACCATTTCAAAATTTATGCATTTTTTTACTATCAAAGCCAAAGAAGGAGGTACAAATGGAGTAAAATTAATAAACCAATTTGGAGGAATATAGTGCTTCAAATTTTCTTTCTAACAACTATAAATTTAATATATTTTGTTTTTATTTTATATTTTACTTTTTAGCTTTATTGAACATAGGTTTTTCATCAAACATCAAGTTCGGTTAAAAATCATTGTGGAAAAATAGTAAATTTGAGGGAATTTTTTTTAAAAAATATATACGCACTAGATATTGATGTTCTCATTCCAACAAAAAAAGAAAAATTAAATTTCAATACATACCGAAAAAGTTATGTGAGCCGAAGTGCACCTATGTCTAAATTATAATTGGTTTGACTTCAAAATTTAATTGAAAGAAAAAGATTCAACAAAACGTAGTGAAAAAAAATGAAAACACTAGATACTAGTGTTACCACACTAAATTTAAAAGAATCAAAATTTTATCCTTTGTAGAAAAAAAGTTATGCAAGCCGAAGTATGCACCACCTTTAAAAAATGTTGTTTACTATTAAACACTAGTTATCACAAGACACACAAAAAAAATTACAATTTAATTTTAGTTTTTTTTTTAAAGAAATTTAAAATCTACATAAAAATTCTCACAAATCACTAGTTTGCATCATTTTCAAATTCCTATTAATTTACCTACTATAGGTGTCAGAAAGTGATTTTTTTTTTCTAAAACCGTTGATTTCAATGTCAAATTTGGCCAAAAAGTGTAACCCATTATTATAGGATGACCCCAACCATCGATCTCTATTAGCTATAAACACATTACATCCATCTAGCCCAGTGGGTCTCTCCATGGAGTGACAAATGTCATCTTTCCCGCTAGCCCGTGTGATTGTTTTGTTGAGGAAGGAAAACAAATGAGCGCGTGGGGAATGGTCCTGATGAAAAAATGTGTTGCGGTGTCCACCATTGATCTTTCTCAAAGCTACACCCATTGGCCCTTTGGAAGCATTGGTCCCACTACTGGACATGACATGCATCCATCATTCACTAACCCGTATGTTTAAAATAATAGGAAATAAAACAACACAGACATGCATAGAGTGGCCAAGATGTAGCCATGTTACTTAATGAAAGTCGTTGATCTTCTTCTAATGGCGCAAACTATTTTTACCAAGGGGACCAGGCCCATCAATGCATAATACACATGGCTAATGCTCGACAACCCATGCAAGTAAAATCATAAGGAAAAAAAAATGCTTAGGTGCATGGGGAATGGTGGTGATTAGCTCGTGATGATCGAACAACCACCGTAAAAACCTAATTCTGCACATATCGCCAAAGTTAATTTTAAAAAGGGGGCCACTACTAGGCCAATGGGAACTTGACCCTTAGGAACAAAAGTTTAAGACTTAATTCATTAAAAATGAAAACCAAGCTCGACCATAGGAAAATTTGAATGTTGAAAAGGCTTTAGATCAACAACAAACCTAAACCTAGGGGGCGGTGAAAATAACGGTTTCAATGGCATATGAGGCAACTTGAACAACCAAATACTGGGAGAAAAAATTCAATGAAAAATTAGAATGACCAAGGGATTTCTAGGCCCTTAGGTCAATTTTGAAAGGTTTTGGAAACACAAACCCTAAAACAATGATGAGTAACACAACCCTAAGCCAAAAACAAAGGTCCATGCCAAGTATTGCAAAATTTAAAATGGAACCAAGAGAAATTTTTTGAGGGGTGCCCTCACATAGAACAATCATCTATATATGAGGTTCAAGGACAAGAAGACAAGGTCGATAGCCTAAAAAAGACAATTATGGTTTGGAGCAAGCACCACAAGCTTAGTATAGTAGAATTGGCACATATTTTTTGAGAAGTGACTTTAGCAAGAGTGATGGTGAATCTAATCTCTTCATCAAAGAAACTAATGGTAACATCTTGATTTTTGTTTAATATGTAGATAACTTAATATTCATAGGAAATGATGATATCCTCATTGTTGATTTCAAAGAAACTATGAAAAAAAAATTGAGGTGACTGATCTAGGGTTGTTAAGATACTTCCTAGGCATAGAAGTGGAACAAAAGAAGAATGGTATTTATAATTATCAATCAAAGTATGCAAATGAGATCTTAAAGAGTTTTAAAATTAAAAACACCAAGTTTTCTCCAACACCAACAACCATAGGTCTAAAATCAAGAGTAAGGATAATTGTAGCAATAATGTAAATTCAACCCTATATAAAAGCATGGTTGGAAGTCTAATGTATTTGAATTCAACAAGAACTTATATAATGTATGTAGTGAGTTTAATTTCAAGGTTTATGGAGACCTCAAAGGAGACACATTAATTGGAAACCAAGACAATATTGGGATGTGTTAATGGAACCAAGGGATATGGAATTTCAGATGGTGTAGCAAATGATTTGAAGTTAGTTGGATACATGGATAGTGATTGGGTTGGAAGTTTAGATGATAGAAATGACACATCAAGTTATATATTTCATTTCGATTTGGGAGTAATTTCATGGGCTTCCAAGAAACAACCAATTGTTTTTGTATCTACAATTGAAGCTGAATATGTAGCAGCAACAAGGGTAGCATGTCAAGCCATATGGAGGAGAAGAAATTTAAAATATTTAAGGAAACAACAAGAAGGGGCAACTAAAATATTGTGACAAAAGCTTAGAAATTGCTCTATCCAATAATTAAGTCTTTCATAAAAGAATCAAACATATTGACACATAGTATCATTTCGTAAGCAAACTAATTAGTGATGGTGAAATTGTTTTGGAGCATTGTAGGTATGAAGATTAGTATTCAAATATTTTTACAAAGCCATTGCAAAAGGAAAGTTTCATGCATCAAAAAATACAACTTGGGCATCATGGATGGAAATAGTTGTGATTAAGGGGGAGTGTTGGAAAATTAATCTCAATTTCCTCATTAGTTCCTCAATCATAGTTTTTCAATTTTGGTCCCCAACATATTTTCCATGTCTACTCAAATGTGGGAAGTTTCTTTTCTCCAACTCTATATATTTAAACAATATTTTGTAATTCCAAATGCGGGACATACTTAAATGATGAATCAAATGTAAATCTTCTTAGACAAGATTTTCCTAGCTAGCAGAATTAAATGTAATTAAATGCATTTCTTTTCCCCTCCTTGTTGTGTAATACGTAGGTTCTAGAATAGTCTTAGTTTTTGTTAATATAGGTATATGGTCATTTTTTAAGATATTTAAATGAAAGAAAAAAATAGAAATGTAGAGCAGAGCAACCAATATAAGAAGCAACCATAATTTTGCTGTTGCAACAGCTTGGACAGTTAAAATAGGGGAGATTATTTTGAACTGTATTTTCTGAGCATAAGAAAGGAGCAACAACTTCGTGCATGTTTTTGAAATAATCATGAATGTATTTTTTGAAATATATATGAAATAGAAAAATTAGTTTGGGCTATTTTTGTGTTTAGTTTTTTGCATTATATCTCTATTTCCTCTACTTTATTCTACTTTGTATTTTGTATTTTTTCCTTTGCCTCTTCCTTCAATCGAATCGAGAAATATATTCATCAGAGCTTCCTTCTACTTTTCATATTAGGTTCTTCATACATTCTATGTTATTGCTAGTGGTTGCTTTATGCAACAAGGTCTTACCCCTCGTATCCTACGAAGCAGTTAGACTTTGCAACAGTGTCTAACCCTTGGCATCCTACGAAGCAATTAGACTCCACATCTCATCCATTTGTATGAATCCATGGATTTTTTCTACTTTATTGTTGTTTACAATCAAGTGCAACATATTTTTACCATTTTGATCCTTTCCATCAAATTTCAACCTGTACTGCCTCATTAGAAAAGTGAAGAGTTGGGTGTGGTCATGGAGAGCCGCATAATGAAGAGTAGTCCTCCCGTATTTATCAGTAGTGTTTATTAACTCTTTTCCCTATTCAAAATTTCTTAGAACCAAATTTGCAATGTACTCTACATGTTTTTCGTTATGTGGTTGATCCATACCATAGTGAAATATCATTTTTTGTTAATTGAAAGTCTCTTTTAGGCTTTTCGTCAAGCGATCTAACACTGCTTGATGCTCGCCATGGTCCTAAAACCTCTCTATGATAATCTTTAAAACGAAGCACATCACTTCAATAATTTTGTGATGAAGTTGTAGCAACAACAGTTTACCTATTAAATAGATGTCCTACAAAGGTTGTTCATTATAGAATTCCACAAAGGGCATGGACAAAAAACAAAAGGAGTGTTGAACACCTAAAAATCTTTAGGTGTGTGGCATATTCATTCATGCCAAAAAAGAAGAGGCAAAAATTTGATGACAAAGGTGAAAAATGTATTTTCATAGGCTATAGTGAAGAGTCAAAATCCTACAACCTATATAATCCCATCATCAAGAAGGTTGTGATTAGTAGGGATGTTGAGTTCATTGAGAATGAAGCATGGAATGGAATGGTGGACAACAACATAGGTATTTTTGTTATAATACCCCTTGAAGATGAAGAAGCTTTGGAAGATAACAATTCTGAAGGAGCTCCAAAAAACAACAATTCAAGAAGAAACTATTGTAGAGCTTTAGAAAATAGAAACTTCAAAGTTGTGCAATAAAACGAAAGCTTTGGAGGTGTTCAACATAACAACTCTGAACATGGACAGTAGAATAGCAACAATAGAATTCAACAAAGCAGTAGCTTAGAAAGTGAATAGTACAACGACTCCAAAGGTCAAAACAACAATTCTAAAGGTAATTCAAACCCTACACTTGCATCATTGATGCCATGAAGAACAAGAAGTGTGAGGGAGATTCATGACAACACAAGGTATGCTGATTCTGATGATAATTTAGATTTTACATAATTCTTTTATACTAATCCAACACATTTTCAAGAAGGTGTGAAAGAATAGAAGTGGTGTAAGGCCATGAATGAAGAGTTAGATGCTATAGAGAGGAATGAAACATAGCAACTAACAATTTATCCAAGGGTAATAAAGTGATTGGAGTTAAGTTGATTTATAAGACCAAGTGTAGAGATGAGGGTAAGATTGAAAAACATAAAACAAAGTTTTTTGTTAAAAGATACAAAAAGCAACCTGTAAAAGATTATGATGAGACATATGCACCAATTGCAAGGTTGAAACAATTTGAGCAATCATAGCTATAGCAGCCCAACATAAATGGAAGGTGTATAAAATGTATGTAAATTCAACCTTCTTGAATATATTGTTGAAAGAGGAAGTGTATGTGGAGCAACCACTTGGCTATGAAGTCCTAGGGAAAGAAGACAAAGTATATAGACTCTAGAAAGCCCTCTATGGGATGAAACAAACACCTAGGGAACAATACAACAAAATAGACTCATATCTTTGATCATTGATCTAACAACCCTTGTACTCTGTGAGGTAAAATGTACTCGTGATCTATAATGCTATAAGACCTAAAGTTATCATGCCCATGAGCATTAGATCACAAGTACATTTTACCTCATGGAATACAATAAGGGCCATAAGATTATAAAGTAAATCAATAGTGAAAACTAAAAATATTATATATGGCCCTAAAGCAACTAATAATTACAATATATAATTGGTGCATTAATATAGATTTCTACTATAATTTATAAAATTTAGTTGATTCTAGTCTAATCATGTATTGAATATTGTGTAAAACAATTTAGCTAAATTTTTAATAAAATAAATTATTTGGCAATTTAAATAAGACTATAATAAAGTTTTGTAAAAATGTGGTGATTCAAGTCACATTATATCTCAAATTATTAGCCAATTTTTGATTTCTCAAATTTCAACTATTAGCCAATTGGCGAATATTAACCACTAAAAAAATCATTGAATGATACTTGTGACATTATAGAGCTCTCACATGGTAAGAAAAATATTGGTACTAAATGTTTCTACAAGACTAAGTACAAGAATAATGGGAGTGTTGAATGAAATAAGGAAAGATTAGTTGCTAAAGGCTTCAGACAGAGCTATGGGATTGATATTGAAGAGACATTTTCACAAGAAGCAAGACAAGAGACTATTAGAAGGATGATTTCAATCTAGCAACTCAAAAGAAATGGAGCATTCATCACATAGATATGAAAAGTACCCTCTTGAAAGGATACTTATAAGAGGAAGTGTATGTGGAAGAGCCACAAGATTTTGAAGTGCAAGGAAAAGAACATCATGTGTACAAGTTGAAAAAGGCTTTGTATAGCCTCAAGAAAGCACCAAGCGCATGGTATCCTAGGATTGATGGATATTTTCATAAGAATGCCTTTCAAAGAAGTAATCTAGTGAACCTAATTACAAACAAGAAGGTAATGATATTCTTAGTATAAGTTTGTATATTGATGACTTGATGTATATGGGTAGCAGATCTAAGATGAAGAATGAATTCAAAATTGCTATGATGAATTAATTTAAGATTAAAGTTTTAGGTTTCATGAAATATTTTCTATGAATGGAGTTTTATCAAAGTGAGAATAAAATTTTCATTTGTCAAAAAAGGTATGCCAAAGATATGTTGAAGAAATTTGATATGGTTGATTGTAAACCAATCTACACACTAGTTTCTCATGCGGTTGAGTCATGTAGAGATGATGACGCTTAAATAGTTGACGAGATAGCTTATAGGATCATTGTTGGAAGTTTCATGTTTCTAACTCACACAAGACATAATATTGCTTATTCAGTTTATCTTCTTTCATGTTACATGAAAAATCCATCTAAAATACATATGAAGGAAACCAAGAGAATTTTTAGTTATGTGAAAGGCACTCTAAATTATTGTATTCATTACTACACTTCTAAAAGGTTCAATTTTCTTGGCTTTAGTGATTCTAATTTTGGGGAGGTGGTTTGGATGATCGAAAGTATACATATGAATTTTTTTTTTCTTTTGGTTCCAATTTGATTAATTGGAGCTCAAAGAAACAAAGTATAGTCGCCCTCTCTTCCATAGAAGTAGAGTATGTTGCAGTCACCTCAAAAAATACACAAGTATTATGGCTTAGAAAACTTCTTGAAGAAATTGGAGAGAAGTAAATTCAACCTAAAATGGTTTTTTGTGATAACATAAGTGCCATCATATTATCCAAGAATCCAATCCATCGTAACAAGAAAAAACATTTTGATTTAAAGTATCATTTTATCCATGATTTGGTGAAAAAGAAGGAAGTAGAATTGAAATACATCAACACTCAAGAACAATTAGCAAATATCTTCACTAAGACAGTTGAAAAAGTTTAATTTTTGGCACTCGGAGATCAGATGGTGAGCCCTCTCAACATGAAGGGACAGTATGTTGACAAATGATGTGTGTAACTCATCTTAGCTATCATGTATGCATGCGATCCACCATAACTAACATGCGCACACCACCATACTAATCAACTGCTTTGTCATGTATTATTTTTTACTTTGTTTAGATATAGTTTCCTTTGGTTTATTCTTAGTTTTTCCACTCTTTATGTTTGGTGAATAGTGCATGCTATATGCATGCTTAGTTTAAGCATGTTTTGGTTTTATTTTGAAATGCTACGAACACTATTAATAGTCTACCTCTGTTATCTTTTAGATGTGTGCTTCAAAAAAACTGTTTTGTAACCATTCTGTAATGCAGCAATAATAATAATTTTTTTATTTCAGATCTTCATTGGAAATCAATGATTGCTCAATATTTTTGGTTGCTACTATAATTGATCTTCTTTATCAATGTTTATATTTTTTTTTTCTATTATATTCATTTAACTAGCAAGTTCAAGAGTAGAGCTTCTTTTAGATTCTTCAACTTGTAACATCATTTTTATTTATTTTTCCACTAATATATCTAAATATTCATATTTTTCCGTTCTTTAACTCTTATATTTTCTATCATGTCAATATTACTCTTTTTAACTTCCATAAATTCTCAATCCAAAACATATTTTTCACACATTAATTTTTCATTCTCCTTATTTAATTTTTACTAAATCTTTCCCATTGAAATGATTAATTTAGACTTACCTTGCTTATTCACTTGCTTGTGATTATGCTTCAACAATTCAAATCTCCTTCCCTGATTATTACTGATATTCAATGGCTTCATGTGACTTCAATTTTCCTATAATGATTCAAACTTGTTTGTAATCATTGTAGCTTGCAAACTCTTATCTTTATCCTTCCTTTGATGTTTGTTTCTTCTTCGGCCTTAATACAATGCCTTCGATCCTATTTGCTTGTTGCTAACCAAATAAGGTGATTAATTTTCTTTTATTATGGATCTACAATTTTCCTTTAGTTTTGGCCCTAAAAGATGTCGTAGCCTATCTTTTTATTGAATGACTTCCTAATCGTGATATCATGTGTTTACTTCAGATAGTTACACTACCAACTTCATATTAACCGCGATCTCCTTTAGCCTTACTAGGCAATGTTTTCTTTTTGTTATTTTCAGTGATTATGCATTTTCCTAGTGCAACTTCAATCTTCCTTTTATAGATACTCTAAATTTAGATTCATTTAACAACTCTAATTGTGTTGATTAGTGTTGGAAAGTAATGCATAAGTCTCACTGCCATGCACAGTTCTTCTCCCACTTCACATGAGGAGAAAGTTAGGAAATAGATATAATCTTACATGAAGATAAAATATTTTTCATAAATATAAAATTTGAATGAGTTTGTAATATGCATGAAAAATTTCTAAAAAAATGTTGTAATGAAAAACCTCTATAAAGAGAGGTCATATGTAATTGATTTAATCATCAGAGAAATAAAAGCTCAAGCTCTATTTTTGTGTTCAAAAGAATTTTATATGTTTTGTTTCTATTATTCTTTCTTGTTTATTGGATTTGATTCAAATTCTACATGTTAGAAAGTTATGCATGAATCTCATCGCCATACACAATTCTTCTCCCAATTTATCTAAAGAGAAAGTTAGAAAATAAATACAATATTGCATGAAGATATAAATAGTTTTTCTAAATATAGAATTTAAATGAGTTTTTAATCTACATGTAATATGCATGATAAATTTATAAAAAAAATTTTTAATGCAAAACCTCTATAAAAAGAAGTCATCTATAATTGATTTAATTATCAGAGAAATAAAAGTTAATGTGTGTGTTAAAAAGATCTTTGTTACTGTTTCATGTTTCTTGTCCATGCTTTAAAAAACTACATTTGGTATTAGAGAAAAGAAATCCATGGAGATTGAAAGCAATTGAAGAGATCAAAAAATCCACAAAGAGTTGAGGCTGTCAAAAGCTAGTATCCAATCAGAAAGAAATCTGGTAGGTTATTGTAGAAGATTCATTGGTTTGAGGAGACAGAGAGAAATGTAGTCTAAAAGGTTTCAATCACTACCCAGGAATCAAGAAGTGGATCACAACAAAAAAGAAAAAGTCTAAAGTCAAAGAGAAAAGAAAACCACCACCATTGTAAGTGTAGCTATTAAAAGGGAGTCATAGGTTTTATTGTAGATTGCAAGAGCTAATAACAAGTCGTTGTTGAAAATAGAGAAGCCACTATTCATAGTTAAGTTTTGGAAACTACCTACTTGAAGGGAAGAGGCACAAAAACCTGAAATCTAATAATTGTTTCTCATTCAAGAAATAAATAGATAGCAAGTTATTTTTCAAAGAAAGAAGTTTTCATGTGTAAGTCATGTATTTCAGTTAAGCCACCCTCCAACATTTTTTCGATCGTAGAATTTCAAACATGTTTCCATGTCATATTTTGAAGAGATCGCCACATCTCCAAATTAGATCATGAAAGTATCCTCTCAATCATAGTCACATCATGCCCTACATCATTGGAAAGAGAGATCATTGGATTTTCCATGCAAGAAAGAACTCGTGTAAAGGGAAAGATCACAGAGGAGTGACAAAGGTGATATATGTTATGCAAAATTTTCTACAATAGGAGAAAGCTATAAAATAACACTTTAGAATTAAAAGGGAGATAGAAAAATAAAAGATGTTGTGATCCTTTGGTTAGAAGAGAGATTAATAATGAATATATATATATATATATAAACTATTTTAAAAAGGAGAAAGAAAAAAATTAGTAAAAGGAAAATTTTGCAAAAGGGTATGATGGTTTGGAAACCACCCCTTAAGGCTTATATGAAGCATTTATATGAGACTTAGAAAGGAATGAAAAAATTTCAAGGATGGGAAACATTCATGGAAGAAGAAAGTGGTTTGGTGAGCTATGGACATTGGAGAAAGGGGCACACAAAGTGTGTCCAACTCAAGGTACAGAGTGCACTCGGGATTCTCCTAACGAGGGCTATTATGCATGTTAAATAGTTATTATGAGGCACATTGTATACATGTTGAGCAATTACTTTGGAGCATGTTGTATGCATGTTGAGTAATTACTCTAGAGAATGTTGTATACATGAGTAATTAATTACTCTGGAGCATTTTGTGCACTTGTGTTGAGTATTTTTTTGTTGAGCCAACACTTCTGTAGAGCACAATAGTGTGTTGTGTTCCAAATAGAACCAGTTCCTCCTAGATTATCTCATAGCAAGAGTTACCAAACCTTTCCAAGATATATGATTCAAATAAGTACTAAAATCAATTCCAAGATATTTTTAATTATAAATGAGATGAAGTTGATTTAATTGACTTCTTAAATGATGTTATTTCTTCTCTTTTAATCATATTATATTGTTGAATGTCAATTTATGTATAATTAATGGTAATTTAATCTAATTAAGTCTTAAACTAGACAACATTTATTAATTAACATTTTTGTGCATTTGTATCTAATTTATAATCTTTAAACTTAATAACACTTATAAATCCATTGTTGAATATATATTAAAATTATTCAATTTTAAACTTATAGAAAAGTAGCATTATAATATATAAGTCATAGTTTCCAAGCCAAGTCATTGGAGGATCCATTCCCAAGGCAATCCATCGCCCATAAGGCAGCATAAATTAGAGTATTGCAACAAGTCATCGTTGTCGAAGAAATTCACAACCTAAGTTGTGAGTGAAAGATCATACTTTTTTTGAAAAGTAGGTCATAGATTTGGTAGAAGCTATTAGAAGTTGTTGTAACATGTGAAGAAAGCATAAGGATTCATGAATTCCAACATGAGGAAGACCATAAATTTGAAAGATCCATTGAAGAAAGAAGTTGTTGCATTTGCAAAAGAGTTTAAAAATTGTCATGTAGACAAAAAGAGGAAAAGATCGTTATTTTATATGAAATCTCAATCACAATTGCTCAATCATTAAAATTATTTACCATTTGGTTGGAGGTGATCACTAGAAGATAGAGAGGCACACGGGTGAATATTTTGCCTCATTTATAGTTTTTCAAAAATATTAGTCATTTGTTTCAATGGGAAATATTGGAAAAAAGGTGAAGAAAGAAAACAATAGTTTAATATGTGACAAACATAGTTTGAAAGATGAATTGGTGAAGCTCAAAAAGTGTAACACAAAATTGATAGAAAAGATAAATGATTTTGGAATATAAAGATGTAAATATTTATAAAAAAATGAGAATCTTGAAAAACAATTAGAGAAAGTGAAAAAAGAAAACGAAGAGCTAGAGAGAAGATTGAAGATGCTTGATGAGATGAAAAAGAGGAATGAAGATTTAGAAGAAAAGCTAAAGTTGTTAGAGAAATAAAATGAGTGTTTCAAAATATAGCCACTAGTTTGTAATGTCTCATGTGTTACATAAGATTTGTGTTCCTCTAATCAAACTATTGATTTATGTTAAGTTGATTTTGATAAAAAATGTGAGACAAAAGGTCAAGATGTGTCTAAAACTATTTTTTTTGCAATTTGTGATGTTAATAATAAAGGTTGGTTTTAAAAGCGTATTGGTTTGAAATTCATGAAGAAAATGGGTTACGTAGGAAAATGTTTGGAAAACATGGAAGAGGAATGAGAGATCCCATTCAGTCAATTATGAGGCCAAAGAATGAAGGCCTTGGATATTGTGAGAGAGATAAAATTGATGTTGCAAGTGTTATAGATTCATGCAAATCATCTAAAAGCATGGATTTTATGTAATGTTTTCATTGTGATAGGGAAGGGCATAAGAAAATGAACTATTGAAATCTTTATCCTTGTATAATTTATGGGTTGAAGAATCACTTTCAAAAATCATGTTGAAATAAAGAATGGAATGGAAAATCTATGAAAGATTGTATTGAGAATAATTATCGAGGGATTGATGGATCCAGTTGGAAAAAAGTTATAGATATGTTCAAAGATTGTAGAAGCCTAAATGTTCTCATGTTAAAAGAAATGGTTGTCAAATAAAGTTAGGATGTTTAAAAAAAGTGGTTGATGACAATTATAATTGACACATTGAAAGGTTTCATGTTATTTGAGAGACAATGAGTCTTCTCTATGCTAGACAAAGGAAGGGAAAAATTTGTGATCTCTTAAGAGGGAGAGAAATGAGTAAATGGGACCTTAACTTTTACAAGAAGTGTACTACATGGGTCTCTAAGACTAGAGTGATAGTAATCTTGCACACTAAATTGCTTAGGTTCAATTTAGAAAACTTCAAGACCATATTGTGAGTCTCAACATCAAGGGGGAGTATGTTGGAAAGTGATGCATGAGTCTCACCACCATGGGCAATTCTTCTCCATGTTCTCCCAGTTTGCTTAAGGACAAGTTTGCTTAAGGAAAAAGTTAGGAAATAACTATAATCTTGTATGGAGATAAAAATAGCTTTCTTAAATATAGAATTTGAATGAGTTTGTAATCTATATATAATATGCATAATAAATTTCTAAAAAAATTGTAATGCAAAACTTTTATAAAGAGAAGTAATATGTAATTGATTTAATCATCAAAAAAATAGAAGTTAAAGCTTTGTGTTTATGTTAAAAAGAATTTTGTATTCTTTGTTTTTGTTACTATTTCTTGTTTATTGGATGTGCTTCAGATTCTACAACTACTTTAACTATGACTTCGTCCAACTGCTACATTATTCTTTTAATAACCTTTTTCAGCAGCTTCTTTCTACCCAGTTTGGGGTTTCTGCATACCAATGATCTCCTTTGGTGAAGAGTTAATTTCTTCTAAGGACTTTCCATTCATCCCTTAACATTCTACTGTCTACAATGTGGTCTTTGACAAATACTTCAATCTTTCTTCCTTCAATGGGTGATTGGACAAACTCTTCTAGAAAACCTGTGATCAACCTTATACCATGATCAATGCTTCCTTCTTGATAACTAGGCTGCGATAAATTTCAGTTGGTCGTGGCTATCGTATTAGTGCAATACCTCCTTTTTCTGCTAACTCCTTGATTTTTCTTTCTACTTTCTGTGACCTCCTTTTCCCAAAAATTCCCCTTATTTGAATGAAATTTATCAAAATTTTTTATAGAAAAAGCAATGATTACATTTGATTTTTGTAGCGGCTACATCTACACTTAGGAAATTTTTGTACTTTGACAAAAACTTTGGTGACACTATCATTTGAAAAATGGCAGTCTCTCTTCTCCAAATTGGAGACTTGATTGGTGGATGCAACGTCTCTTTTAACAATTCAAATCACATATATGTTCTCCTTGAGAGCAACTTCCTTCCCTTTGCTATTGATTGCTTCTCCAAATATTGTGACTAGCTTAACCTCAAAATACCAATGTGAACTTGGTCATATCTATATTGGCCTCTTGAGAGTTATGATCTCATTTATGGTGATTTATATGTCTTCAAAAAAATACTAGGATCTAATGTGAGGCTATATCTTCTTTCCTATGACTTACTTCAAAGCCTATTCATAGGAGTCAACTTGAATTATGGCATTTATTAGTTGGGAATCTTTCAAGAAATAGTTGCTACCTTTTAAATCAATAGCTCAACCTTCCCAAGCTACAATTTACAAATCTAGAGTTGGCTTAAAATAGTGATAAAAATTTAATTTTCATCTAAATTTAATCTCTTTTGACCTTGGATCTTCTTGATCTTCTCCAAACTGTGATCGTTTTGATTTATAGCTTGTTAAGAAATGGTATTAGAGCTATGGTTATTAGAGATCAGGTCGATTGATTAATTGCGTTAGTTGAGAGACAACATTGTGGGATAGTGTTTTAGCTAACTAAATAAGAATGATTCACAACTAGTAGAAAATACAATTCACTTGATTGGATGTTATCAAGAAGAAGGTGATCACATAGATCGATAGATCATGGTTGATTATTCTCATAAAGAAGATGCATATGTCTAGTTGATTGATCTATGTGCAACACAACACAAAATAGGAGAATGTTATCATTAGTTTTTGGGAGTTAGTTTTTGCGATTGGAAGAAGACCCTAAAGTAGCAGGAGAAGAATGTTTAGCTTAGAAGAAAGAGAGAGCGCATAGTGTAGAAGAGAATGTGCACCAAATGAACGCTAGCAACTAGAACGCTATAGTTGCCTCCAATTTATATGTATGAAAAACACTAGATATTGGACAATAGTCCAAAGTGAATATGATATATGTTGTATTGTAAAATATAAATAGTACTCTGTTGTTTTGTAATTTTAGAGAGCAAACAAATATATGTAAATTTGTTTTTTTGTGTCATTAGTTATCTGTTGACTCTCTCTATTTTATTCTTGTTCTATCCATATTATCATAGCAGTGATTTTGTATTGTTGCCCCCTACCTGCCAATAAGTAGTATCACAACTCTATTTTTCTAGGAAATTCATATTGTGTAGGTGTTTGAAAAAACCCTTGGTTATCTAGGCACTAATTAATCTTCTCTAGTCTAAGAAGAATAATAGGCGGTGACAACAAAAGTTGGCAAAAACAACCAAATTTTGATGGGCTGAACTATGACATTTGGGCTAAGAAGATGAAAACCATATTGGTTACAAATGACCTATGGGAGCTAGTCATTAATGGCTTCATTGATACAATAGACCCAACTACCTATGTATCCCTATCAAATACTCAAAAAAATCAATTGAAGGAAACCCAAATGAAGGATGCAAAATCCCTCAATTTTATTGAGGTAGCCTTGATAGACACTATATTCCCATATTGCAATAACAAACTCTTCAAAACAAGCATCATAAATACTGCAAAATAGTTATAAGGGGACTAATAAGGTGAGATTGGGAAAACATTAGCTACTAAGGAGAGATTTTGAGACCCTACAAATAAAGGATGGTGAGTCAATTTCAAACTTTCACACTAATGTTTCTACCTTGATTAATCAGCTAAGAATTAATGGAGAAACAATAGAAGTCCAAAGGATAATTGAAAATATTTTAAGAAGTTTTCCCTCTACATTTGATCCTATAGTTATTGTCATTGAAGAGGCTAAAGATATGTCAAAAATGGTTATAGATGGGTTGATAGGTTCACTACAAACCCATGACAAATGATTCAAATAGATCTGCTCCTTCCCTAGAGCAAGCTTTCAAAGCTTAGACCAATACAAGAGATCGGGAAAGAGGAAGAAATAGTAGAGGAAAAGGTCAAAGAGGCAAAGGAAGAAGCAATTATGAAAGAGAAGATACAAATAGCCAAGAGGAGCCAAGCAACTCATAGTCAACCTACCAATACAAGAAGAAAAATAAAAGTAATGTTCAATTTGGTCATAAGTTTGATCATTATGCTATTGAGTGGAGGAAGAAACAACGTGACCAAGGTAGTCAAGATACTAATGTAGCAAATGAAAACAAGGCTGAAAATGAAAAATAATCGAATGTACATTTATTATTTGCAACCTTTCTGAGTGCAGTAGTGATGAAGTATGGTACATAGATAGCGCTTGCATCAACCATATGAGTGGTAACAAAAAATTTATTTCCTCCATAAATAACAACATAAAAATTGAAATAAAAATGGCAAACAATAAGAAATTTCTCATCATGGAACAAAGTATTGTTAACATTCAAATCAAGAATGGTGAAAGGAGGAAGATCCAAGATGTTTATTATGCCCCTAGCATAAAACATAACTTATTGGGCATTAGAAAAATGGTCCAAAATGGTTTTAAAATCTTGATGGGGAATGGTGAATATATGATATTTGACAAAGGAGGCAGCATGAAAGTGATTGTAACAATGAAAATGACAAGAAATAAAATGTTTCCTGTTAAGATGTATATAGTATCTCTGATGCTTACAACAAAAGAATGAAAATAAACAATAGAATAATAATCTACTTTTCAGATCAAAGACCCATCAAAACATTAGCATTTAAGGTATGTGCACTTAAATTTTTCTAGTTTGACTTTATTGTCTAGGAAAGGGATGGTTATAGGGTTACCATATATTGTAGAACTCGATTGAAAATGTGAAGCCTGTATTTTAGAAAAATTTACTCAGATTTATTGGAACCCATTAAAACCTAAACCTTAGGTGGAAATTATTATTTCATGACATTCAAAGATGATTATAGTAGTAAACTATTGATTTACTTCTTGGAAAAAAAATTCGGAAGACTTTGAGAAGTTCAAGTGGTTTAAGGCATCAACTAAAAAGTGAAGCGGCCACTTTATCAAAACCCTAAAAATGGATAAGGGGGAGAGTACATCTCCAAATAATTTATATTTTTTTTTAGGAATGGAGGTATTCATAATCAATTCATAAGGTATACTTCAAAATAAAACAGAGTGGCTAAAAGGAAAAACAAAACCATTCAAGAGATGACAAGTATGCTAAAAGAAAAAGGACTATCACATGTGTTTTGGGGGGAAGTTGTAGCAACAACAATTTTCCTATTGAATAGGTGTCCTACAAAAGTTGTTCATTATAAGATTACAAAAAAGGCATGGACAAACAACAAAAGGAGTGTTGAACACCTAAAAATATTTAGGTGTGCAGAATATTTATTCGTTCCAAAAAAGAAGAGGCAACAATCTGATTACAAAAGTGAAAAATGTGAAAAATGTGTGAGGATAGTTATGTCTGATTAGGTAGAAGTTAGTGTTATATCATGTATAAATATTTCTTTCTAACCTTTGATTAAAATGGGTTTTATTTTTATCATCATATTTTTTTTATTTATAAATTATTTATACCTTCATTTGGTATCAGAGCATTAGGAGAAACACAAGAAGTTCACTATTGACATGGTAGCTTTTGGAGAATCTAGTTTGAGGAGCCATGGATGTATGTTGTCACTAGTTGGTGGTAGACGTGAGAGTCTAGTCGGTAGAGGCAAAAGAAATTTTTTGAAGGCATTGTATTTTCCCATCCTCTTGTGCCTAGGAATATGAAGACCTGATAAAGTTATGCTCTAAAGAGTGCAAAGATGAGTGTAGCAAAATGCAGATTAAAGGTGCACCTTTTTTTTGGTAATTTTTCTTAGATTTTCTTGTGCCAAAATGTTGGAAGATGTTGATGGATCTAAAAGTAAAAATAAAGAAACAAGATCAAAACTAGCACATGGATTTGACATAATGTTTAGTGGTGGAACTATTGTTATTGTAACTTAGGTTTGTAATTGGCTTGAAGATGCTGATAAAATATGACATTGGAAACTACTGATAAAAAGCATTGAATCTGCAAATAATGTTGTCTGAAGCATGAAGGAATTCACATAAAAAATGACTTGCAGAGAGGATCCGATCAAACAAACATAGTCATCTACCCTAAATAAAGCCTTGAGCCAACGCAACAACCAAAAGAAAGAATCCAATGCATGGAAGAGAAAAATCAACGCAACACTTTCTCATTCAAAACTCTAGTGTATGTAGAAGACATTTTTTTGAGGTAATTATTGATCATGACATGAATATATTGTTTGAAAGATGAATGCAAAAGTCTATGGAAGGAGGTGTAACTGCAAGGAATGAATATGAATTTACATATTGCATACTAGATACTGATATGAAACAAAATATTTTTTATGAAGTTGTAGCATTTGAATAAGGTACATTGTCTTCTATAAGAGAATTGGCTTAGACTGTATGTCGAATGTGAGGAAAAGTATGATTTTTTTAATATAGATTGGTTGACCAAGGAACATTTATATCTAATGTACTCCTAGAAAGTTTGATGTAGTAGAGTACATTTTTAATGGGTTTTTGGATGTAGTCAAATCTTTGACAAGAAGAATTGAAGGTAATTCATGGTAACCTGCAATATAATGCATATGATAAAGTGCTTTTGTGATTTTCTACCATGATTAGCTTTCATAAACTATGCTAGATGTGTATATAGTTAATGCCAAAGGATGATTAATGTGGTAAATGAGACTTATTGCTTTAAATTGAAATGTGGATGTGTAATATTCTTGATTCTATTGGAATATGCAAATACAAGGATATTGGTTAATTTATTTTCTTTTTGGATCAAATATTAGAATAAATTTGATTCATTGAAGGGTTGTTTATCTAGATTTTAACAACAAATTTCAGATATTGAGAGTTATAGTTTATGATCTTTGTTTTTGGAATATGAGATATAAGGGGAATAAGAGTTTAAATTTCTTGTATGTTAAAGTCATTGTTTTGGTTTTTGTGGGAATTGTAATAAGGTACATAAGGGTGTATTGTATGCAAAATGGGAAAAACTAGGAAAATACTTAAGAAGAAAAATTATGTTTTAGAAGAACTATTAGAAGTTGAACAATCTAATTTTGTTTTAGACGTATAATTGTTAGAAGTTAAACAATCTAATTCTCAATTGATTGCCGGTATCAAGGAAGTTCACAAGAAAAAATACAAATATTTATGTGAAAAAATTAATCTTATGAATGAATTATAGGATGTCAAAACCAGAAAATGGTGAATTAGAAGATAAATTGAAATGGTTTGAAGAAATTCCAAAGTAATAATGTTGATTTGGAAGAACAATTGAAACTGTTAGAAGAGAAAACTAGATTACAAAATGATGAAATATCTAAGTTGAAGGTGTAAAATGAATATTTGAATTCAAAACTATTAGTTTGTGATGTTTCAGGTAGCATAGATAAGTTCTATTTTTCTTTTGATCTATCAACCGATTTGTGCAATATCACTCAAGTTGTTTCTAATGAAAATTGTGAAGATGAATATGATCATATGTTTGAATTTAAAAACCTTGTTAGTTGTATTGAGAAAAATAATGGTCTCAAAATTATACAAAGAATGGGATAGACTGGTCAAGGATTAGGTAAATATGCACAAGGTATTGCAAAGCCAATTGAATCAATTAGGAGGCCAAAGTATGAAGGTTTAGGTTATGTCACAAGAAAAGGGAATGGTGTTATTGATGTTATAGATTCTAACTATTTTTTTCAAGGAATGTAATGTGTATAGTGTTTTGATTGCCACAAGAATGAACATACTATGGATAGGTGTTGGGATATACATCCTTGTTACATATGTGGTTTAACAAATCATTTTAAAAAGTTGTGTTGGCATATAGAGTAGAAAAATGTGGAATACATATGAAAAAATTGTGGATGGAGTATCGGATAAAGTTGGGAAAATATCACAAGTATGTTGAATAGGTTGTACACAAATAAATATTCATTTATCAAATATGCAAGTATTCAAGAAAGGTATTTTGGTTTGAGAAGTGTAATAGATATTGTCTTGTAAGACATTAGGAAAGTTGTAGGTTTATGGTTGGATTGCATGGCAAGTCCCAAGACTAAGATTGTAGATTGAATGCATTGGTGATTAGAGATGGCTAGAGTGTTGTAGCACGTCTTTTGGACCATTTTTTCTCTTCAAATATTCATTATGGGGGAGAAAATATGGATGGTCTCTAGATAATCATATTTTTGACCTTTGATCAATACAAGAGTTCTATTTTAATATGTGGATGGTCTCTAGATAATCATATTTTTTTGATTTGTAAATCATTATACCTTCATAAGGTAAAAGGAGATTATTCAAGCTATTATTGAAGCTTTCTATTTTAATACATTGTAATGTGTTGTAACACATTCACATTGATCTTGGGCCTTTTCTAATAAAATGTACTTAATTTATACCCTCTTTTAAGTGTTGTAAAGTGTTGTAACACAATTTCACACTTATCTAGGGTCCTCTTAATTAGTTGTGTTTAATTAGAGTTAATTGGCCCCTTTAATTCAAATTCAAGCCTTATTTGTGACACCTCCCAAAGATCTATACCGAAACCCATAATTCAAATTACATAAAATTTAATTAGGCAAATTTGAGGTCCTAGAAATTGGTGCTAGTACCCATTCACCCTAGGTGGCGAATGGGCCCTCCCTCTTTAGGACCCCCTTTTGTTTACAAATCCTACATGGGTTTTTCATGTATTTTCATTCCCCGAAGGCAAGGTCCTAGAAAATAGTGCCAAGACCCATTCGCCCTAGGTGGCCAATGGGTCCTCCCTTAATGAGGACCCCCTTTTTGAATTGCATTTTTGTGAGATTTTAATAATGTTTATTTCCAGATGTGGTGTTGGCTTGAATTGTTTGAATTTCAGGGTTAATCTCTTGATTTAGTATAAGTATGTGGTTAATTCACATTGTTTCTTTTAGTATGTTTATAAGTAATCCTAGAAACTTCAAGACATAATTATATAGCACTTAAAAATTATTTTCAAGGGAATTCAAGGGTAGATTATCAAGGTTTTATTGTAGCAATTCAATATCATTTTTTTATGACAAGGGTTTAGTGCATTTATGCATGTTGTTGGTCTAAGATAGTGGATGTAGCATTGAAGATCTACTTGTAAGCATTGTTTACACATCTTATTCAAGGATCAAGATCTATATTCTTCATGGTCACTACATGTTAGATTGCAGATTTTCTTTCCAAGACAACTTCCAAGGTATCAACATTGCATCATTTCATGTTCATGCTTCAATTTCCTTATTTCATCATTTGGTTTAATTACCTAAAAGGGTTTTGACCAACACAAACCCCTATTCACTAACAACCAATAATTTTTTCTCCCCTTGATTGTGTGTTTGTAGATTTAGAGGTTGCAGTTCAAGTGGAGAAGAAGTTTGAAGCAAAATTGTCAAAGTTGTCACGTTGCAAGATTTACCTTCATAGTGCAAGAACAAAGAATTGAAGCTACAAAATTAATTATGAACTTTCTGGAGCTAACAATTGAGGATATCAGAGTACAAACATCAAGGAAAATAACCCATATCTCAATTTCAGGTACCCTAATAGGGACCCATTTTCCATTAGTGGCGAATGAGTCCTTTGTGCCCTTAAAACAAGCTTCTTGTAGCAAGGTACACAACATTTTGAGCTCTAAAAAATTTCCACATAGTTTCTATAACAATTAGGGTTAGTTTATGATTTTTATTCACATATTTTGAACCTCATAATTGCATGAATTGTAGTGTTTAGAGTGGAAAAAATTTGTGGTTCATAATCTTGATTAATTTTAGTTTGATGAACCCTCTATTTTCCACCTAATCACCCATTTTCTATAGGGAAATTGAGTTTTCAAATAGCTTTAGAAAATAACTTTTAGTAACTCGTACACATCATCTTTCCTCTCTTAGATCTACAATTTGATTTATGGTTCCATCAATATTGAGCTTAATCCTCAAGATCCAAGTTGTAGATTGCATTTTGGAGTTAGTTTGCTAATTTTAATCTTCCTCCCCAAAGTGTTCTTTAATCAAGACCCCTGTCTTCACAAAAAGGAAATCAATAGATTCACACTTTGACTTGACTCACCTCAAGGTTGTTAATCATTTCATTATGTGGATCTCATTTCTTAATGAAATAAAGGAGAATAGGTATATCTACTATCATTTTGGTGAACCCCTTCATTTCAATCAACCTATTTTTTCCATTGTTTCATATAGTTTTGCTTATCTACAATCTGCAATAAAAATTAGCTCCTCCATAATCTCATCGCCCATAAAGGAGATTATTGCCATTGTCAAAGTAGGATCACTATCTAAGGAAGGCTATCAATTCTCTTCAACCATGAATTATTAGAAAATGGAACATGCCACTTGAAAACATTGCTATCAAAGGAGGAAGCCACATATTACAAATCTAGTAGAAGTTGTTGTAACATATGAAGAAAGAGCATGGAGCCACAAGTGCCAACAAGGAAGACCACATATCTGAAAGAGTTATTGATTGAAGAAAGGAGACTACAACCAAGAGAAAGGAGGAGGTTGTAGTTGAGAGGAGATCGCATTGCCATGCAAAAAAAGGCAATAGCAAGTATAAATCAAAGTTTTTTGGATTATTCAAGTCATTGTATGTAAAAAACCATCAAATGAGAAGATAAGAGAGGGTGATATAAACAAGTGGAAACCATCCCAATTCAAGTGAGATAAGTGTGTAGAGATAGTAGAGAAGGATAGCTGAGAAACTGATTCCAATAAATCATAGTATTAGGTAAATTCAATTTTTTTCAATGGGAAAGATTGTTAAAAAATAAGAAACAAATTTTCAATTTTATATGTGAGAAAGATAGTGTAAAAGATGAATTGGTGAAGTTTAAATGTTGTAATTTAGAATTCATAGAAATGATAAAAGAGTTAGAAAAAAATATTTATAAAAATTCATGTGAAAATGATATTTTCGAAAAAGAGTCAAGAAAGTGAAAAAATGAGTGTTTGAAATCCAAGACATTAGTTTGTAATGTCTCATGTCGAGCATAAGATTTGTGTTGTTTCTTTAATAAAATTGCTAATTTGTGTGAAGTTTATTTTGATAAAGAATGTGAGGCTAAAGGTAAACATGTGTTTGAAACTACAGGTTTTGCAACTTCAATGTTAACAACAAAGAATGGTTTGAAAAGAATGCTGGTTTGAAAATAATGAAAAGAATGAGATATGTAGGGAAAGGTTTGGGAAAGTATGGGCAAGAAATAAGAGAGCTTATTCAGTCAATTATGAGGCCAAAGAATGAAGGTTGTGGATAGGGTAGGAAAGATATCAATTATGTAATATATATGTTACAGGTAACAAATCAACTCAAAGAATAGAGTGTTTGCATTGTTCTCATTGTCACAAGGAAAGACATAAAAAGCATAAATATTGGGATCTTCATCCGTGTTCTATTTGTGGATTGAAGAGTTATTTTGAAAAAAACATGTTGGAATAAAGAGTGGACTAGACAATCTATGAAAGATTGTATGCAAATTAATTATCGATGGATTCACAGTTGCTTAATATAAAATTGTGCATAGCAGTGAAGATACATGCAGCATAGCGGTGAAACTCATGCATCAATTATCAACATACTCTCCCTTCATGTTGAGAATCAAAATATAATATTGAATTACTTCTTCAAATAGTTGCCTAAAAATATAACTATGCATGGTAGTCAAGGCACATGTAGCATGGTGGTGAAGATCATGCATCAATTATCAACATATCTACTATTGGAAAAACAAGGATAGACAACTGATAAGGGGGGGTGAATCATTTGTCACAGAAAATTAAATTTCAATAAGATTTTCACACTTAACTTAAAACTTGATCTCTGATACAATGAATAAGCAATTAATCACAAACAATTAAAACACCAGAAACACAGAGAACACTAAAATTTTTTTGCGTGGAAACCCTATTAGGGGAAAAACCATGGTGGATTTTAGTCCACAATTATACCCTGTTAGAATTTTAATGAAAGGGGAATGCACATGCATTCAGGCTCACTGCCTAGAGCTCACTATTCAATTACAAAAGGGGCTAATTTCCCAAAAAAAAATGGATTAGATCCACAAAGATTTGAATTGATAAAATAGCTTCTACAAAAGCCAGATTACAATTCCAATTAAGCACAAAAAACTATCTCCACACTTCACTCTTACTCTTCTCACTCTGCTTTTCCTTCAAATGATTTGAACAATATTTGCACATATACATCACTGACACACACACACATGCTCCTTTCTTTTCTCACACAACCAAAATATATGTATTTGCTATATGGATTTACATCAACAAATTAGTCAGCCTAGAAAATACAAAATATATTTTACAATATTGGCAATGTCGGCTCAATAAATAGATCAAACACAGTTGGCCAAGATTAGGATACGACCTAAAACAATATTTTAAAATGTACCAAAAATTCAAAAGTTTAAACTTTAATGATCCACAACACACTGCCATCATCATGTCAGCCAAGAACAAGAAAAAATGAACATCCACAAGAAAAATCTTCGACCACGACCACCCCAATTAGTGCGGACATGAAAAAATGATAGAGAACATACTAGAAGTATCCATGAGCACCAAGAAACAACAAAGAGACATCTGTAGCAAGTAAAATCACCAGAATCACTTGAACTTTAATTAGGAACACTGAAAGAGACTAGAGAAACACTGTCAAAACACAAATTCCCATAACTTTAACAAATAATCATGCAGGCCTCTAAAACTTATGGTGGATGATCTAGAAACTCTCATCAATAATCCCTTTAGTCCATATCAATTGAACTTCCATGTACAAAGAAAAACACCTTCATGACCTGACTGATCCATAGACTACTTGTAACTTATTCTTTTACAATTTTCTCAATATCCTCGACATATCAAGCCTTCAACATATCAATGCTAATAGTGTTGACATCAATGACTACCACATATCAGTAGCACAACTACATTTTCCAACAATACCCCCCTTTGGAATTGTTGGAAACACATAATGTGAAAAATACCATCAGCCCAAATCTTCAATCCATAACTCTTCTTTTGTACAAAACTCTTATTTCCCTTAGACCACAAGTATTTTTCACATTACTCTTCTTCCCCTTTGACATCAATGGAAAATGTAAACAATACCTTTCCACATACACACTTTGAAACCACATAGCTACACATCTGACCACTCCCCCTAAGTAGCAGCCACAAAAAACATCAATCTGGATCAAGATATGGTAGTGATATACACAGATTGATGCATGCAAATGAATCTTTTAGTTTTTATCAGGAGGGGTGATTACCCCAAGCAACCCTCTAAGATACTCAAAAGTATCCTTCAGTAATGGTTTAGTGAAAATATTTGAAATTTGTTCTTTTGTGGGCACATACTCCAGTCGGACCTCTTTCTCTCTCACTTTCTCCCTTAGGAAATGGAACTTGATTGATATGTCTTGAGTCTTTGAGTGTAGTACTAGATTATTTGATATGTTGATAGCACTAGAGTTGTCACAGTATATTGCCACAGACTCATCATATTCAACACCAATGTCTCTAAGCATTTGTTTCATCCACAACACTTACATACATAGTTGTTTGCAGTAGCAATGTATTTGACTTCAACAATAGAAAAAGAGAGAGATTTTTTTCTCAACCAAGACACCAAATTCTTCCCTAGGAAGAATGCACCACCACTAGTACTCTTTCTGTCATCTACATCTTCAGACCAATCAACATCTATATATGCATTCAGGATAAGATTATCATCTTTTGGATACCATAACCCAAAGTCAATTGTTCCTTTTAGATATTTTAAGATTCTTTTAATTGCAGTCACATGAGATTATTTTGGATCAGACTAAAATCTAGCAACCATACATACAACATTCATAATGTTTGGCCTAGTCTAAGTTAGATAGAGCAATCTTCTAATAATTGACCTATACCTTTTTTTATTAGCTTTGGGAGAATCATCATTCTATGTCAGCTTACATCCAGTTACCATGGGAGTACCAACAGGTTTTGAATCCTCCATACCAAACTTCTTTAACAATTATCTCACATACTAAGGACTATGATATGAAGATCCCATTTTCTAACTAAGTAACTTGTAATCCCAAAAATAATTTCATTTCACAAATCACGCTCATCTCAAATTGATTCTTCATTTAAGCAACAAACTCCATACATAGATTATCATATCCTCCAAAAATAATGTCATCAACAAAAACTTCAATAATCAATTCTTTGTCAAGATCTAGATTAAAGTACAAGTTATTGTCAACAATACCTTTGTTGAATCCAAGCTTCAAAAAGTATTTTTCCAATATAGCATACTAAGCTCTAGGGCTTGCTTTAGTCCATAAAGGCTTTCTTCAACCGACAAACCATATATTCCTTGTTAGTTAGTTGGAATCCATCAAGTTTTTCAATGTAGACTTCTTCTTCTAATTCAGCATTTAGAAAGGCTAACTTAACATCCATTTGATAGACCTTATAATTCTTGTATTTAGCATAGGCAAGAAACAATCTTATCGCTTCTATTCTGACAACTAGAGCAAAGGTTTCTTCAAAATCAATTCCTTTTATTTGCGAGTACCCTTTGCAGACTAGTCTTGCTTTGTTTATGACAAATTTACCTTGTTCATCTAGCTTATTCCTGAAGACCCATTTAGTACCAATCACATTCTTATCTTTAGGTCTAGGAACAAGTACCCATGTCTTGTTCTTTTCTATTTGCATCAGCTCCTCTTTCATGGTTTCCATCTAGTACTCATCATTGTAGGCTTCTTGGACATTTTTAGGTTCAATCTCGAAGATCAAGCAATATTCTTCTACAATCTTTCTTCTAGTTTGCACACCCTTATTCTTATCTCCTATAATTTGATCTTTAGAATATTCAATCTTACATACCTTGGAACATTTGGATTATGTCACACTTCTGGTTCTTCTATTCTTTCTTCTGCACTCACACTTGTCTCTGCTTCCTAACTGTCATGATTTACCAAAACAATTTGAGCTTGACTTTGCGGAACATATGACATGATCTGAAGTTGATTTTATGTCCGAACACTTTTCTCTTTATTTGTATTGTCTTCATCTGAATCATAGCCATTGCATCTGGATGATTTATCAGAGTCCTCATCAACTCTGACATTTGTACTCTCAACCATTTTCCTCAGTCTTTTGTTGTAACATCAATAGGCTTTACTCTTAGTAAAGTACCCTAGGAAGATTCCTTCATCACTTCTTGCCTCAAATTTTCCTGTCATCATCTCTTCTGATGTAGCATTTACTTCCAAAAACATTAAAGTACTTGACAATAGGCTTATGTCCCAACCATAGTTCATAAGGAGTCTTACTAGAGTCACATTTTACATTTACTAGGTTTAAAGTGTATATAGTAGTGCTTATAGCTTCACTCCACTAAGTGTCAGGCACATTACCTTTTAACATCATTGTTCAGGCAACATCCATAATATTTTTTGTTCTTTCTCTCTATAACACCATTTTGTTGAGGGGTCTAGGGAGTAGATAGTTGTCTTTTGATTCCATTCTCTTTAAAAAAGGAATTAACTCCCTACAGGTAAAATCACCACCTTTGTCAGACCTTAGGCATTTTATTTTCAAACCTTTCTCATTTTCTACCATTTCTTTGAAACTTTGAAACTTTTGAAATGCTTCACATTTTTCTCTTAAAAAAGTAACTCATATCATCTAGAATAATCATCTACGGTCAACATAAAGTACCTTTCACTGTGAAAACTTTTTACTCTAGAGGGATCACATATATTTGTATGCAACAACTCTAGCAATCCACTTGTATGATACTACTTGCTTCGGAAGGAGGTTCTTGTCTACTTATCCATTTGGCATTCCTTGTAGATTGTGTTAGCAGGCTTTACTATCTTCGATAGATCTCTAATTGCTTGAGAAGAACTTATCTTGACAATGTTATCAAAATTTACATGACACAGCCTTCTATGCCATAGCCAACTTTCATCTACTTGTGCAAGATCAAACATCTTTCATTAGTAGTAGCCAAATGAAAAATGTTTCCTTTAGTCTGTTTATCTGAAGCAATTAGGTTTATGGATCTTCCATATATCTTGCATCTTGGATCACTAAACTGAAGATCATAACCCTTATCCACCATCTATCTGACACTCAACAAGTTGTGGTTCAAGCCTTCAACATACAGAACATCATTAGTGTTGTGTTTTCCACCAAGATAGATAGACCTCTTCCATGAATCTCATAGTCATTGTTGTCACCAAATCTTACAATCCCACCATCATATTTTTCTAGACTTACAAATTTTCTCTTGTCACTGGTCATGTGATGTGAACACCCACTATCAATGACCCAGTCATCCTTCTCTTCTATATGGGCTGAAAGATATTTTTCAATAGTAGTAGACTCAGTGGCTTCTGAACCATTCTCCTTAATGGCAATGAACACCCATCCATCTTCATTTCCTTCATGCTCATTATCTGATTCACACTCTTTAGAAAAATAGCATTTCTTTTAAATTTTTTGTTTGTTAGGCTTAGATCTAAGAACTCTATCAAGACACCTTGATGCAAAATGACATATTTTATTGCATGAAAAAATATAAGGGGTAATTTCCCTTCATGCTTACCTTTACCTCTCCCTTCTCTCCTTGCAATCATTTCTTCTAGTTGTCTCATTTCATCCTCATATTTGAATATCTTTTTGCAACTCTCACCTGGTTCATGTCTTGACATACTTCTCCTGGATACAGTAGCTTTGAATGTAGTCTCGGTCTTAGGAATAGATTCACCAAATTCACTCAACTCAAAAGCAACTAATGTACCAACCAATGTATCTCATGTTAGATTTTTCATAGATTTGGTTTCTTCCATTGCATGAGCCTTTGATTTGTAGGAGGGAGGTAATGATCTAAGTACCTTAGCCACAATTTCATCTTCATCAAGCACACCACTGGGACATTTGATGCCTATCACTATTTCATTCACTTTCTACATAAAAGAAGAGATATTCTCATCTTCACTCATTTTCAGATTCTCATACTTGCCCTTTAAACTTTGTAGCTTCGCCATCTTCACATGTACATCTCCTTCATACAAAGTCTCCAGCTTTGACCATATTTCATGAGTTATCTTCAAACCTAACATATTTGTCATCTTCGAATTTGTTAGAGCACTCAGTATAGCTTCCATAGCCTAGACATTATTCTCAACATCTTTCTTTTCATCAGTAGTGGAAGGATCATTCATAGGGATAACATACTAATTCTTTGTGATCAACTAGTAGGATTCACCAATGCACTTCAAATGATACTCCATTCTTTTCTTCCATGATGAATAATTGGTTCTATCAAACCTAGGGTTGTCCTTGTATGATGCCATTTCAGATCTCCTCAAGCTTTTAAACTTCTCTCAGAGGAACCTGCTCTAATACCAATTATTGAATAACAAGGACATACAACTGAGAGGGGGGGTGAATCAGTTGTCACAAAAAATTAAATTTCAATAATATTTTCATATTTAACTTAACTTAATCTCTGATATGATAAACAAACAATTAGAACACCAAAAAGACAGAGAACACCAATATTTTTTTGTGTGGAAACCCTGTTAGGGGAAAAACCAAAGTGGATGTTAGTCCACAATTATACCATGTTAGAAGTATAATGAAGAATGAAAAAGGAATGCACATGCATTCAGGCTCACTGCCTAGAGCTCACTGTCCAACAGAAAATGGATTAGATCCATAGATATTTGAACTGATAGAATAGCTTATGCAAATGTTGGATTATAGTTCCAATTAAGCACATAAAAACTCTCTCCACACTTCGCTCTTACTCTTCACACTCTACTCTTCTTTCAAATGATTTGAACAATATTCACACATATACAACACTGAAATGCACAAATGCTCCTTTCTTTGCTCACACAACCAAAATATATATATCCGCTATATGGATTTATATCAGTAACTTAGTCAGCCTAGAAAATACAAAATATGTTTTACAATATTGGCAATGTCGGCGCAATAAATAAATTTTCAATGTGGATCAAACATTGTCGGTTAGGATTAGGATAAGACCTAAAAAAATATTCTCAAATGCGCCAAACATTCAAAATTTAAACTTCAATGATCTGCAACATGCTATCATCATCATGTCAGCCAAGAACAAGAAAAAATGAACATCCGCAAGAAAAATATTTGACCACAACCACTCTGATTAGTGCGGACATGCAAAAATGATAGAGAACATACTAGAAGCATTCATGAGCACCGAGAAAAGAATAGAGAGACATCTACAACAAGTAAAATCACTAGAATCACATGAACTTTAATCGAGAACACTAATAGAGACCATAGAAACAATGTCAAAACATAGATTCCCATAACTTTAACAAATAATCATGCAGACCTTTGAAACTTCTGGTGGATGATCTAGAAACTCTCATAAGTAAACCCTTTAGTCCAAAGCAACTGAACTTCCATGTACAAAAAAAAACACCTTCAAGACCTGACTGATCCACAGACTACCTATAATTGATTATTTTACAATTTTCTCAATATCCTCAACATATGCAACCTTCAACATCTCAATGATAATAGTGTTGACATCAATGAGAATCACATATCAATAATTCAACTACATTTCCCAACACCTACAACTCTTTTTTCATCCTTAGACTCTACAAAATCTCTTTGATACCAATTTTTTGGTTGATGGAGATGAATCAATCATATAATGTACAAAATATGATATGCAGAAGCTCAAAATGCTTCAATAAATACTCTTCAAACATAACATATTACAAATGTACAAATCTAAGTCAATTCTACACCATTCTCCAACTCAATCGTTTGATTATAGGATCATATAAACATCTAACATTAAAATCATTACAATTGTTTCAATATATAGAAGTCTTAGAGAGAACAAAGATATTTTTAAAACTTAAACTGACTTGCTAGTAAATTCAGTAGTAAATAATTCTAGAAGCTTTCCATCCTCATCTAGTTTCTCTCTACAATGTTCCATTTATTATTTTTTCCTTCACATTCAATTACAATAATGATTATTAGTGGGGGAAATTACAACTTCAATAGGAAGATGTTTCTTCAACTATGGTTCTACACAATTTGTAAACTTTTGTTGTTTGTCCTTTAATACAAAAGTAAAGGAAAATTATATACCACTTGTGTCATAAAATTTAACATGGACATATGGGCCACAAGAAGATGCTAACCTATTTGAACTATTTAAGATTTTTTTTTTAATTATTTATGAAAATATTTTCATAAAATAAAATAATTTTAAGTAAATAAAAATAAAACAAGTTTTAAATTATCTTAGATTAAGTAAAATACATAAATGTAATATCATATTTTTCTAAATCATTTTATTAGATATAATTATGATATCTATACCCATTTAATAACAAATTAACTAACATAATATTTTATAATATTAAAAACTTAAAATTATTTTTATATTACAAAGAAAGATTAAAAAAAACTACAATAGATTTAATTGTCATGATATTTAAAATGAAATTACTATGCCACCATATCACACTTGTTTCTTTCATATTCACATATTCATCCATCTTCATTCATGTATTGACTATAATTCCCTTGATTAGATCCAATATTCAAGGAAATACAATTATTTTTCTATTACATTATATTTAGGTCCCAAATTATTTACCTAGACATTATAGTTCTATTAATCATGATTTTATAATTAATAAATTTTAGCTTTATTATATCATATATTTTCTATGCTGGTTAAATTAATAATAATTAACTTTGACAAATGAGAATGTAAGACCATAATACATAATAATGTAATTAGAGTAAAGGTTTTTGACTATTATTTATTTAGTTCATGACTAAGATAATGTTTTCAAACCAATGGCTTCGACATAAGGTTACTGCATTCATATTTATTTGGAATCATGCTTTAGAGTATATTCTAATGTTTGAGAAATGATAAAACTCAATAATGCTTTAGCCTAATGACTATGAAATAGTGATCCTTGACAATGCTTTTATATAATTAAATAAATAATCTCATTCGAATTATTATTTAAGAAAGTTTAGTCCTAACATTGTGATTGCATTGTGATAAAGTTAAGTGGCATGTCCAATACTTGATATCAGTGTTTAGATTATGTCAAAATATTTATTTAACTAGGTCTTAATCATCTTCCTCTCTTTTTGATTTATTTCAACCCACAAATCTAAATCAATTAGTCAAATCATCTAATCTCCTCTAGCTTTTCCCACTTGCACAATAACTCAATTTATTTGATTTATTAAATCTCTATTTACTTTCAAAAAGGCATCCAAGTGGGAATATTCTTCAAATTTGAAATCTCCCCCCAAAAGGTCTTGTCCTCCAAACATGGCATTTAACATCTCTTACAAGTCCTTTTCTTGAGCCATGTGGAATTAACTTCACCTTTCACCTCATCCTTCAAGCCATCTTTTGAATTTGAATCTACCCCCTCTTTCTGCATTCTCCAAAATGTCCTCATTCCTTCATCCTTTCACATGTTGACAAGTGGCACCTTGCCATTGGATGAAAGTTAGTCCCACATTGCTCCATTTTGGGCATCTCTCCAACTTGGAATTTTATAAATAAGAGGTTTCTCTCCTCATTCAAGCATCCACAATCCATGTAAAATCACTATACTCATTTGGATCCACAACTTGAAGCATTTCATAAAGTTGTGTTCATAGTTTTCATCTTTTTTAGCTAGCTTATGCAGGATTTTCTCCAAGGAAATATCATATCATCATCAATCATCTTCAAAGATTATCAACCTTGCAAAGGAGTTGGGAAAGGGCCAATTTCCACCTCAAATTGGAACCAATTCCCCCATGGGATAGTGGTTTGATTGTTTTGAATAAGTTTTGATAGTTTTCATTTGAATTCTTTGCTTATTTCTTGTTCATTTCATTTGAATGGATCTTATGGGGAATGATTTGTTGAAGTTGTGAAAGCCAACCTCATAGATCCCGAAGAACACCTCCATGTAAATAACCTATTATAGAAGAAAATATTTGAAGCAAAGCAAGAATGGCTCTGAAAATTGAGAGTATATTATTCAGAGAGAAAAGTAAATAATTACAAATAACAATCCTTATAAAAGGAGATTGTGCAACCCTAAAGAAACCCTAAAGGGAAGATGTATTTAATAATTTAAATAATTATTAAATACATACAATGCATTACTAAGTGAGTCTTAAGAAAGGAATAAAAGGTGACTTAATTAAACTAATTAAGTGAAATAAACCTTTTACTCCAACACCCCCCTTAAGATGAACTTAGGGAGTAGCTACAAACTAAATTCAAAAAATAATGCAAATACAAGCTAGAAAGTAAACTTGGGTCCTGACAACAAGGTCGGATAAGGTACCCAATTACAACCAAATCTCTATAAAGTGGAGTAAAGGAGAAAACCCCATGGGAAAAACTCCTCTCCAAAAAGAGATGGAAATACAAGAGTGAAAGAAGAAGAGAGATAGAAGGAGGACTCAACATGACCCCCCAAGAACTACTTCTATCACACAAGTACAAAATATGATCCCCCCATAGGAGAGAGGCAAAGAGACTAGAAGGACCCCCCACAATGAAGAAACTCCTATCACAATGGTGGATACCTGATGTAGAATCTAGAAAGAGTTCCTAAAGTGGCAAATAATATTCCTCTCCTTGGGAAGGAACAAATCTAAAGGATGATGGAGAAGAAACCTTGTGAAGAGTGAGGAATGAATATGTCGCAAGATGTGTGCCATGATAGGATGCTAAAGAATCTTTCTGTTTGAACTGAAACAAATGATGCCAAATCCAAATTGATGTGAAGACTCTTGAAATGCAACCTCTTAATGCATTGATAATGGTGGGCTAACAACGAAAATATGGCTATCAACAAAGAGGAGATGAAAATGCTCAAAGTAATCCTCCAGATCTATAATATAAGACTCTACAAAAAAGGATGATATGTTTATGAAATGTAAATCCCAAGTAGCTATGTCTGGAAGATGGATGATGTCCTGTTGAACTGAATCAATAGGGGCCTAAGACATGGCGATGTCAAACTAATTAGGAACAACAAGAGATGTTGATGCAGTCTTGATATGAAGAGTGGAAACATGAATACAAGTCTTTGAACCATCGTCACATGCAAGGCATGTGATTTACTCAAGCTCTTCTAGAGTACAATTATCATAGGGTATGAAATCTACATTTGCAAGAGGGATGAGGCTATTTGCAGTGGGATCCTCTGGGAATGGAGAGATACTAGAGTCTCCAAAAATATCCCAAAGACATTGCCAAAGTGTGTGAGGACAACGAATGTCAGATAAAGCACACAAAGTGTCAAAATCAACACTACAAGCAATAACCCCTACAATATGATCTTGAATAATAACCCATGTTGATAAACTCCTTGATGTGTCTAGTGTAGGTATGATTCCATACAAATGAGGCAAAAACCAAGCCACCTAAGATGTGTCAGGATGCCATGATGCCAAGACTCATAATTTTCCTTATCCAGGTTGATCACAGAAGGATGAATAGAAAAACCCATGATACTAACTCAAATGAAAAAATAAGAGACTAAAACCCTCAGTACTAATAAAGTAGATCAAATAATGCCATCTCGTGCAAACAGATCCTTTCTAGGTGCCAAAACATCCAAGTAATTGACATAATTGTCAAAAAACATAATACTGAATAAAATGTACCTAGGGCATATTCTAGAAAAATAAATTACAGATCTGGAGAGAACACATAAACACTTTTCCAATGCCTACTTGTTTGCGAAAAATAGAGTCCGTACACAAAAGTTACGCCCCTAGGAGTGCAAAAATCATGTTCTAACTTTGACTGAGGAAAAAAGAATCAAAACTAAAAAATCAGGAAATCAAACCTACACCATCAGATCGGTGCTAGAATTTCGCTTTTCAATGGTATCTCGTTTGCAAAAAACAAAGACCGTATGCCCATTTTATGCCTGATTTACTGAAAACACCTCCAAGATGCAAAAGTAGGACCTCTAGAGCCCTTGAGGGCTTAAAAAAGAAAGCCCCTAGTCGCATGCAGGACTAGGGGTGGCAACTAGGGCCTACGGTAGAGCCCGCAGTCTTCTATATGACTAACAGCTGGGGCTGGGCGGCCGATGGGGGCTTAATGTTGGCTCCCAGTCGCCAATAGGACCTTGGGCGGCGAAAAAGAGCTTGTAGGGCTAACTATAGGAGCAGTGGCGTTATGAGGAGAGCCATCGGCGGCTCCCTAATGGCTGGTGGGTGGGTGGCGCGCCCCTTTATAACAGTGAGCACTGAAATTTTTGTAAACAACTTGGATGTTTTTATTTTTTTATTTTTTCACAAAATTTCACCTTGAACTGCGTGCCCTAGGGCTGTACGGTCTTAGGGAGATTTTTTTTGCCTTTTCAATTGACTAAGGCCAAGTTGGGAAAATTTTATATGAAAATAGGGTTTTTGGATGCTATAGACTCATTGGCGAGGTCCATTTTGTCCAAAAATGCCTAGAAAATTAGGAAACCCCCAAATCCACAAGAAAAAATGCCTTTCTGAAACCCTTGCACAAAAGAAAACTCTATAAGCTGATATCTTCATAAAACAAATAGGTAACTACAGATTTGGAGCTCTGATACCATGTCGAAGTTGTGAAAGCCAACCTCACAGATCCCGAAGAACACCTACATGCAAATAACGTGTCATAGAAGAAGATATTCGAAGCAAAGCAAGAATGGCTTTGAAAATTGAGAGTATATCATTTAGAGAGAAAAGTAAATAATTACAAATAACAACCCTTATAAAAGGATATTGTGCAACCCTAAAGAAACCCTAAAGGGAAGATGTATTTAATCATTAAAATAATTATTAAATACATACAATGCATAACTAAGCGAGTCTTAAGAAAGGAATAAAAGGTGACTTAATTCAACTAATTAAGTGAAATAAACCTTTTACTCCAACATGATTGTTTTAGACTTGTTTATGGAATAAAATTGTGTTGTTTACTCATGTTTGTACAGGTCTAGATCAAGCATTCACAGGTCTCATCTTAGGGAATATTGTACTGAATTTTTCCAAGAGAGGACAGTCAATGAAACATGAGTGTCAATGAATTCCCACACTTTAAAGTGGTTGCTATAGCATTGTTGTGAGAAATTTATTTGAATTAGAAGAAGACATGAGAACTTATTTGGAAAGACCTATGCCAAGTCATATGTTTCTAAATCGAACTACATCGTGAATAAGTATGTCACATGTGAGTCAACTTAAGGCATGCCATCCACACCTCAAGCCTTTTCTTATATATACATAAGAGGTGATCAACTAGCCTCAAGAAACAATGACAAGTGACATACAAGGACAACGATACTTAACCACTTGCCCCTACTTAGTGTAGGACAAAGACGAGCCAAAATAAGTATCTGTTGGAGGAAATAGGTGCTTCAACACAAAGAAGAGAACCACAATCCTTAATATGATGAATTTTGTTATGCAAATCTTTACATTCATTAGCAGAATGACCATGAACTCTATGATATGCACAAAATGAAATATTGTAGTAAAGTTTCTCTCGCATTCTTAGAGGAAGGGATATCAAGCGATCTTGGAGGAGTATCGATAAGATACCCTCTTGATCATTAATATAATATGTTCCTTTATTTTGCAACAAATATTTCTCTTGCTTAGTATTATTTGTTATACCTACGCAAGACTCTTTAGATTGTGAGATTTTGTTCTCTCCTAAAAGGACGATGTAAAATCTAATGAATTCAAATCATTAGTATTTTGTAAGATGACATTTACATTAAGCAACAATTTCTTTGTTTGTTTTGTTTCTTGCAAATGATAAAAATCAAGACCACTAATGTCTATTAGTTCAATGAAGGAGAGTCTAATGTTACTTCATCATCTTCATCTAAGGAAACTATATCACTATTTTTAAGGTTATTGTTTTCTTGCCCCATGATATCCTCCCTAGAAGGAGAGATTTTAGGAGAACTACAAACTAGATGTTCTTGACATTCAAGGATTGGTTCTTCCAAAAGGACTTCATCACAAGTATAGGGATGATCAATGGTCAAATTATCTTGTTCATCAATGATGTTATTGTCTTATTCCATAATGTTTTTCCTAGTGAAGGAGAGACACATAAAATTCTCATAACCATTCATCAAAGTATCTTCTTCACAACTAGGTGATATACTACGATAAGGATAAATGTGATTATCATCATTTTCTATGATTTGATTCTTGTTTACTAAGGTCTTATTCTCCTGTGCTCTAATATCTACCCTAGTAGGGGAGATTTTAGGAGAGTAATAAATAAGATGTTCACCACATTCCATGATATGGTTTTGTAATGTAGCTTCATCACAACTAGTGGAGGCATCAAGAGAAGCAAAATCATGCTTGCAAATGATTGGATCCTTTGATTCAAATAGATCTTGCCAAATGGTAGGAGCATTAGGAAAGGGAGAAATGAGATTATCATGACTTTCAAGTATATCTTCTAACAAAAAACTATTGTCTTCATTACTATAAATAATATTAGGGGAAGAGTCAATATGATTATCATGGTTATCTACAATTACACCCTTATGTCCTATAATGTCTACCCAAGTGCGAGAAGTAGGATTGTCAAAGCTCTCAATTATTAGATTCTTAACACCAATGTCTTCCTCACAAATGTGGGTGAAGTAAGGTTGTGGGAATGATTTCATCTTCTTCTTTTATACTATATTCCCAAGGGTATTGAGGAGAAGAGCAATAAAGACTTTCATGATTTTGAATGATTGCATCTTGTTTCATCAAGATATCTTCGTCACTAACAAGAGAGGTATCAAGAGAAGAAGAATTATGATCGTCATGAATTCCCATGCTTATATCTTCTTCTATCACATTATTCCCACAAATAGGATAGATAGGAGGGAGTGTAGATTTAAGGAAAGGGTGAACATGTCCAGTATTTTGCATTAACATACTCTCATAACTAGGCAATGCATTGAATGAATGACTAACATGTTTATTGACTAACTTTTTCTTTGAAAACTTGGAAAAGACCAAAGCTAACAATTTTAAACAATAATCTATACAAAATCAAAATAAAATGTAAAGACTTAAAATGAAATGTAATTTTTAGTTTTCAAACAAAGTAATTTACTAACTACACTATGCAATAATCTAAAAATGAAATGTTGCAAATGCAAATTTGGAATTAAGCAATGCACGAAATGGACTAATTTAAGATAGATTTAGTGAAATACATGTAACAAAAATTCAACCCAATGAAACAGATAGTGAATGGTAGCAAATAGAAGTGCAGAAACAAGGTTTTTAGTGCTGTAAAAGGCACTTTTAGATGGGCCCTGGGACCGATTTCCCAAGGTGTCAAATGAGTCTCATTAGGGATCTTTTTCAAAATTTTCAAAAGTTTTCAATTTATTATTATGCTTTTACGTTCTATGATCTTTATACTAAGTGAAAATACAGTTTTTAGATGATTTCCAATGATTTGAGATTAAAAAATGCAACCTATATGCACTTTCACTAATGCAAAATTTTAGAAAACCTAGATGCCATTAACTAATGCAACCCTAATGCAAAGTCAATGCAAGCTAGATCTAGGATGATGATGGACTCCAAATGAGCAAAGAAGGTATTCTAAGTGCAGGTTCACCAAAATGTTTAGTGGAAAAAAGGGTGCTTTATGGTTTTGAACATAGAACACCACTTTTCTCCAACTAACATTCAAAGATGCCCTAGAGATCTCAACCCAAAAGTGGAATAGAGGAAAGAGATCTGATAGAAGGGTATCCTAGGGTATGTTTAGAGATTAATGAGGGGTTCACAACTAAGAACTTGGAAAAGATAATGAAATGAAAAACCCTAATATGATGCAATGACTTACAAAATGACCTAGAAATGTGTGTAAAACAAAACAGAAAGTTGCAAAACAAAATGTGTGCACCTGGAAACTTGTAGGGACAAGAATGGACACTAGAAATTCTACAAATCTTAAAATTTTGGCCTATTAGGACTCATTTGCCATTCTGGGTGAATTAGTCATAGTTCTGGATTTCTGTATAGAAGTAGGTTTCAGGTGAATGGCCTATCCAAATATGCAAAGATCTCTAAAAAAACCTATAGTGGGGCTCATTTTCCACTTGTGGTGAATTATTCTAGTTTGGATTTTATGGAAATTCAAAAGTTGAATCTACTCTTCTCGATCTGCTTAATTTGTTCCTCTAGGTTCCAAGATCCGAAACTCTAATTTTGAGGCTATAGATGACCTTTTGGTGAAGATTATGGCCTCACAAATGGGGAGACAACTCCAACAAGATTGTAACCTAATATTCAATGATATTCAATTCTTAAAAGCACCTCGATCTGCAATCACACAAAGAGAGAAAAAAATGTTGATTGTTATGGAATAAGGGTTTGCCTTGTTCAAACCCCTTTTAAGTAATTAAGGAATGAAGCATGTAACAAAGAACATGAATCATGGAAAATGATACCTATGCCTTGTGAATGATGTCTTGTAAATCTACAACTCAACATGAAATGGCCATGAAGGATGTAGATCTTGATCTTTGACAATAAGCGTGGAACAAAGCTTGATCTTGGATCTTCATTGCTACATCACAACACTATCTCAATAACGTGTGTCATTCTTGATATGATTGATATGATGCTGGATCTTGAATTGTTATAACAATTGATGAAGAATTCTACCCTTGAATGCCTTAGAAATGATCTTGAATGTTGTCTTGATAATCTTGTAAAGTCTTGGAATGTTTAACTCTTACTTGCTTGACTTGATAATATGAATACTTGATAAAATAGTGATTTGAAAACTTGTTTATATAGAAAATGCACTCAAATTATTGTTAATTTCATCCCCAATGCTGACATGGAAGAAATTTAAACTTAAAACCCATTTTTCCCTACTCAAATCTCGAAAATAGCTCAATGAGATTCATTCACCAAGTTGGGAAAATGAGTCCCACCTAGATGGGACTCATTCACCCAAAGTGGAAAATGGGTCCCAAAGGAGCAATTTCTCTAGCTAAGATGTCGAGGAGTGTGTATGTAACACCTCTCTAAACACAGGCTAGTAAGATAGTATTTTAATTCTTGGTTTAATATTTTAAATGTTAAATGTTATTATAATGAGGTTAGATATTGTTGATTTAGTGAAAGGTTATTATGATTAGTTATGATGATGCAAGTAATTGATATATATGGTAGCTAACTACAGTCAGGATGTAGTATGTGCTTTAGCTATGTATATATGTATATGCATAGGTACTCTATTGTGTGTATGTTATAGGTACTAGATACCGACTACACCTGGCTTCACAGGTCTAAGCATATCTTCCCCAATGGTGGTTACTGGAGGTAGTCATAGGAAAAATGTTCCCTACCCTAGCCCACTGTACCATGTTAGGGTAGTGTTTTCTTTATTGGTGCCTTACCATCCGGTTACCTAACGGTAAATTCCGGAGCACCTTCCCGCCGTATGTTTCGGTGCACCCTTCAATTGTAGGTGGTTTACCAATATGTTTTATTGAGGTATTTGGTTTGGGTTTTCATTAATATTTATGTGTTCTTATATATTTAATTTGAATTGTCAGTGTTTTGATGGGTTCCATTAGCATCCCCTCGTGCTTTAAATATGGTATTTTATGGTGGTTAATTTACTTGGGGATTTGAATTGTTAGTTTCTTGAGGTTTTAAATATTTTATTTAAAAGATTTATTGACCCTTTTTGGGTGGGAACTTTTTGTATTTTCAATGTTCCTCATTTAGTGAGTTTAATTAATTGTGTTGGGGAGCTTTAGAAACTTGTTTAATTAAATGCTTTATTTTATGATTTGTTTTGGGGAGTTAGTGAAAAGCATTGGGCAACCTTGTCTTTGAAAAGTGATTCATTTTTTTTTGGGGGGGAGGAGTTATCTTTTAGTGAGGGAAACATAAAAGGAAAAAAAGTTTTATTTTGTAAATGGAGATATCTTTGGAAAGGAGAAGAAATTTTTTTGTGTGGGAGAAAGAGGAGAAAACCCCCACAATCTTGGGTAGCTAAATTGTGCAAGTTTTTCTGAGAAGAGATTTGTGGGTAGCTAACTGTTGAAATCAACATGAAATTTTCCCCTTGTTGTCCCAGTTTGGAACCCAATCGCGCCCTCTTTTCAGAGTATTCCTTCATTTCAATTTTGGGGCAACATTGAGGTAGTTCTTTTGTTGTTCTTGAATCTCTTTAATTTCTGGTGTTTTTGAATGCGATACAACTTGGGAATGGAAGCTTTGTAATTTCTTTATGGCAAAATTATTTTTCTGTTCTTTGTATGAATACCTTAGGGATGAATGATGTGGGTTTAGAATTGAATTTGAAGTTATGTAGTCTTGATTTATGGAAGACTTTCGATGCATTCTTGTAAATTTGAAATGGGTATTTGTAAAATTTGATTTCTAGGCACTCTCATTCTTTTTCTATTTTTTCCCAACTTGCTTAAATTTTTTTTATTGTTGTTCATTATACCTATGCTAAAAATGAATTTTAATGGTGGATTTGATTTAGAAATGCCAAGATCTCAACTGGGTCTTTGGCAGATTTCAATTCCGGGCACTTCCATTTTTGCCCAAATTTTATGCCCTCTTGTTAAATGGCATTTTTTTTTTATGTTTCTCTTAAAATGATTGATGTAAATGCAATATATAGTTAGTTTCCATGTAGAATTTCCCATATATCAAATGGGTTGTTGTCTGATTTTTAATCTGGACACTTATATTTTCATGCTTTTCTTGACCAACTTGGAAAAATGATGTTTTCATAACAGCACCTTATTTTCAGGTTTAAACAAAAAAATTAAAGGTGAATTCCATCTAGAAATTTCAAAATCTAAACTAGGTCTTTGTTCGATTTCTAATCTAGACACTTTGAAATTTTATGTAATTTCATGCCTCTATTTCATGATTGAATTTAGTTGTTTAATGTGTGTTCCTACAACAATGTTTGTTGGCTATGTTAAATGAATTTAAGATAATTTTAGTGGCTTTTCATGGCTTCATATTTCTTTTGGATTCCTCGTTTTGATAAACGGGAAGGCCTATCCATCTGTAGGGTGTTGAGTTATCTGTCTGCAGGGCATTGATTCTGGCATGTTTGAGTTTTATTCGTCCATAGGAGAGATATATTTGATTCCAGATGGTTCCATTCCTTCAAGCACACATGATGACATTTCACCTAGTCTACACTCTTGTACCTCGTACCTTAGTAGTCATGAGTAGTACCGACATGTTAATGTATGTACAACTTCTTGTTGTGACATTGGCTTAATGTAGTGTATTCCATGTTTGCTCTGTGTATGATGTGAGCATTGGCCATATGTTACCCTTGCCCTATTTTTTGCTTGAGCCTCGTGACTACCTCCGAGCATGGTGGGGTGGCCTCTTTTGAGTCTACATGGTAGGGAGGCGTTGCCACTGCCATTGGGGATTGACGTACAGGTTTTGGAGCATCGATTGGAGGTGTTCTCTCTTGTTCATAATTTATTAGATGATGTTTCTTATTCTTGGCTATGCCTTGTATCTATGTGTATTCATTTATGTATATCGTGCTCTCTTGAAAGAAAATATGTAAACTTATAAATTAATGAGAATAAATGTGATGTTTTCCTTTTAATTTATGAGTTTCGGTGTTGGTATCGGACTTGCTTGTATTTTGATGATCATAATGGCCTTTCCTCAATATATATTCATGTAAAAATCAGAGTTTGGTTTTTTTTACCTTCATGTTTTAGGTTGCAAAGGTTTCAGAGCATCTCCGCTTTCAATTCTTTTGTCTATGTTGTTGCTATCTATGTTCTGGAGTAGTGCTGCAAGTTCTAGAGCAGCACTATTAAAGTTTTAGAGCAGCATTGTAAAGGTTTCAGAGTAACACTGCTAAGTTCCAAAGTAGCACTGTAAGTTTCAGAGCAGTACTGCAAGTTCTAGAACAGTGTTGTAAAAGTTCTGGAGTTGTGCTGTAAGTTCTGGAGCAACATTGTAAGTTCTGGAGCAGCACTATTAAGGTTCCGGGGTAGCACTACAGGTTCTAGAGCAGCACTACAATTTTCAGAGCAGCACTGTAAGTTTCAGAGCAGCACTGCAAGTTTCATAGCAGTGTTAAGTTTCTGAGAAGTGCTATAAGTTCCGGAGTAGCGTTGTTAAGGTTCTAGAGCAGCACTGCAAGTTCTGGAGCAGTGCTGCTAAGGTTCCAAAGCATTTTCCCTAGAGCTATATTTTGCTCTTGCCTAGTTTTGTCTTTGGAGGGTAGATCAATCCTCTCCTTTGGGTTATGTTCGGCCATGATTGGCCATGCTTGTGGTCATTATATCATATTGGAAACTACTTTATCTGTAAGTTATTCTTTATGTTATCAAAATAATAATTAATTTTCCCTCTTTTGGCTCTTATCCTTCGGGGTTTCCTAGCGGGATGTTACATCTGGTATCAGAGGCCATGTTCACACACTAGGAGCTTTGGCATACTTGAGCCTTCTATGTTTTGTTGTGTTTTGTGTGCGTGGCGTGAGCTTGTTATAGTGTTTTCATAGTCTTATTGTTTTTCTTTCATGCCTTAGTATGATGTATAGATCATGCTTATGATGATCTATTTTAATGTGTCCCTTGTTTCTTTGGGATGCCCCTAAGGACAGAGCCAAAGGAAAAGTCAGAGGTGGAGCCCATGTTGCAGTGCTGAGATCCCTACTTATGATTGCTATTTTCTTGGGTGTTGTGTGTGGTGGATGGCAACAAGTGTTGGTGTTTCCCGCCCCTTGCATGTCTTATTGAGGAATGTTTTGGGGGGGGTTAGTTAGACCCTAAGCCTATTGAGAAGTGTATTTCGATTGGTCTCCTTCTTGATGTGTGGCTCTTTCATTATGTAAAGGGATGTGACCCTTGAGTGTTCCTAAGTGTGGTTGTAGCCCATGTAGTTACAGTGTGCTTGATGTGTGCATTCCAAGTGCTTGTTATGGCGAGATAGTCATAGGACCTCTTGCTTTGAGTGCCCAAGTATGGCATTTTTGAGGGTTGAACTTCCTAACCCTGGCTTGTGTTGCAGAGGAATGATGCCTCCTAGTCCTTGCCTTACTCGGTGGGATTGGAGTGATTCCCTTGGTTGAGAGTCTCTTGAGGTTGAGATTGATTACTTCCCTATATCCTATGTTGATGGTGGGCATGCTGGACCTTAGTATGTTGGTGGGTTGCAGGTAACATGTGTTACCTAAAATTATCCTTGCTTGGTTTCTTGGTTCATGCTATTGGAAGGTTTGTCTGACCTTGAGGGAGCCAAGAAGTTTCTTTTGTATGTATTCTTCTTGAATCTTGATGATTTCTTCACCATACAAGCTTTTGCTGCATACTTTCTTGTGCTTACCTCATTGTACAAGTGATTGCTAGATTGACCCTATGTGTTTTTGGAGTTGCTTATACATGTTATATGGCATTGAGATTATTAAATATGGTGATAGAAAATGAATGATCATGTTGTTAGTTCGTAGAGATTATTGAGTGATCTTGTATGAATGGTGCATTTTGTGGAAGTGCTTATATGATGATGAGACTATGTTTTCATTCATGCTTATGTTAGAATTGTAAATCCCTCTCTCTCTCTCTCTCTCTCTCTCTCTCTCTCTCTCTCTCTCTCTCTCTCTCTTCTCATTGGTTTAATGAAGATGCCTATCCTGAATGTGTGGTGTATTGAGATCCATGGTATGCTTGTCTCTTATGAGAAAATGTTTATACATTCATGAAGTTTGTTTTATTAGTTCATCCTTGGGTAAAGGACCTAAGTCCCCAAGTTGCACTCTTAATCATTGAACATGGATGATATGAATAGAAAAAAAAATGTTCAGTATTAAGTAAAAGTTAGAAAAGGGAATAGTGAAACATTTGCATGTTAATGATAATTTCATAATAGGTGCATCTTGTTGGTGAGGCCTATAGTCCCCAACTTTATTGTTAAGTCTTATGAAATCATATAGATGTTAAATTATTGTACCTGGATTCAAAACAAAAATGTTAAATGAATGTTGAAGTGATAACATTGCATACCTTGTCTTGGGTAAACATTGTAATGATATTGCACTATGCAGTGTGGGAAATAAATGTGGATAGCATATGTGTGTAGTAAGGTGACTTACCACTTGATAAAAGTGAATTTGAATGTGAAAGTTATTATGGCATTGTTGATTTACTCCATGTAGCACTATGATGTATTGTATTGATGTTGGGAGTACATGTTATTGAAAAATTGTACTATTCTTGCATAATTAGAGTTGGATAATGGCTTTATTTTGGTTTTAAGGAAATTGGAAAAAGGTACTCCCTGTTATGTGAACATCCTCTATTAGTGTGCATGTTGAGTGTGGTGAATACCCCGTGCTTGCTTTGTGTGCCCATTGGATGGTGAGTCTGTGTACCCATCCATGGAGTATATGTTGTATTTGGGGTGTGGGATTAACCATACCATTATGTGTGCTTGTATGTTTATTACCTGATTGAGGGCCAACCCATGTGTGGTTGAAATTTACATATATATTAAGAGTAACCAAAAGTTAGATTCATAGAATCTTTTCTTTTGGTTCTCTAGTCCCTCAGTCCATGATGGGATAGTAGCAACCACAAACTTCCTTAGGCAGAGTGTGAAGCATTACGATGTTGCGACACAGAGTGTTCTTAGCTCAATCGATCCTGAGGAAAGTACTCATTACTTTCCCTTATGATGGATTAGGGTACTTGATCCATATGTGCTAGCCTAATCCCCATAGCTTTGTGTGCAACAACATCGATTTGTTTGTACTGCTTGGTTGTCCATAGGGACGTTGAGCTGGCATTAGTGAGTCGACCTCATCCACATGAGAGGTGAGACTTGTGTAGCCCCGCCCATATTTATATACTCATGTATGCATTATATATTTCATATCTGCATGTGTCCTACCATGATGCCATAGATATGATGCCACGTGCTTAGATGCGTGAAGGTGCACTATGAGATTATGTTATAGTATCCTACTTATGTGATGAGCATGATGGGGCCTCATACACTTGTAGAGGGACACTCATGTTTGCTCTCAACAGTGTTTGGGTTAGTTGGCATATGGGTATGTCCTAGCCATGTATACCTCTAGCCACGACGAGTACCTGTGTGTGCCCTTTCCATGAGGTATCGCTATGCGGGGTGTGTTCTGTGCGTGCCTACTTCCACGGAGCCACAGACACATTGACATGCAGTGTACAACTAGTACGTGCCTTCTTTGGCTAGCGTATGACCATGCCACACTCAGATGTGATGCAGGATGTGGTCAAGGTGCACATTCCATGTGGATAGCCAAGCAGTGTGTGGGCCACTTGGCGAGTCCATGTTGCATGACAACGCGATGCAAGGTGTAGCCAAGGAGTATACTTCATGCCATGTGGTTGGTGTGTTCACTCCACCACACATGAGGGGCTATTGCAATAGTCAAACGTTGTTCCCTCCTTCCTTGTTTGGTGGCTAGTTTAGTCACATAGTTATGTATTGTGCCATTTTGAAGATTGTGAATCTTCTTTTGGTTATTGATGATTTGCACTTGGATTGTGAGGTCTGGAAAATTTTTATTTTTCTTGTTTGTGATGGTTTAGCCACAGATTGTAAAATTTATTTTCACATAGCCCTCGAGGTTACATTTGATTTAGTGTTGAAATTGCATGCATTTCTTGCTTTATTGTTGCAATTGAATCTTTATTTGATAATTATTTATGATCTTTGGTGGCTAAATTGGTTTTCTATTTGTTGTTTTCAAATGCTGGTCTTGTGTTGTAATGCAATTCCTCATCAGGAATGAGAGAGCCAAACTCGGTTGAGTGTATACGAGGAAGTAGATACAGGGAACCTTGAGGATGGGGGTATGTGAAGCTGTTGTACAACTAGGACCCACTACCCACCTATGTGTGATGACAATCTCTTGGACGCTAACCACCTTATTTAACAAGAAATAGGTCATTGTGGTTTTGTTTGGATGGTCTCACCATGTGTGTGTGGCCTAAGACCATCAAACCACTGAGTGTGAGGTATGGATTAGGTGAGATGGATATTGGCTCTTGGCTCATGGCTTATGTATCATGGGTTAGTATGCTACTTACCAGTGTCCAGATGGACCCTTGTGTAGTCTTGTGATGTGATTCCTAGTGATGTAAGTATGTATGTATGCATAAATGCATGTTTCATCTTGGATATGGCTTCATATGAAAAGTTCAAAAGCTGGCATATTGTGTTGTAGAAAGTATAAACTGTTACATTTTGTTGAAAATGATGCCAAATATGTTGTCATGTGTGAGATTGGAAATGTGTAGAAAATAAATATTGTTGCAAATTATGGCATTTTAGAAAGAATTGAGTGCTTATGCATCTTCTTACCCTATTCTTAGTGGAAATTAATGTATTCTTGAACAAATGTGGAAGTTAAAATAAATGCTTATGATGAGAATTATGACACATGTGATGTTAACAAGATTAACCATGCTATTTTGTTTCATGTTGAGATTTTTTGAGTAAGGGATATGTCAGTATATTGAAAATGATTTGTAGAAAGGTGAATGTTAAATGGATGTCCTCTTTATTTTGTTTAGTGATGAATGATGTAGATTATGTTTCTCATCCTTGGAAGGAAGGACAATTTTTTAATGTTGATTATTATATTTTGAGTACTAATGTGTGACATGGCTCAATATTGAGTTTACATGACTTCCAGGAGTAAATCAAATCTTAGGGAGGGAGGATGTAACACCTCTCTAAACCTAGGTTGGTAAGATAGTATTTTAATTCTTGGTTTGATATTTTAAATGTTAAATGTTATTATAATGAGGTTAGATATCGTTGATTTAGTGAAAGGTTATTATGATTAGCTATGATGATGCAAGTAATTGATATATATGGTAGCTAACTATAGTCAGGATGTAGTATGTGTTTCAACTATGTATATATGTATATGCACAAACACTCTATTGTGTGTATGTTCTAGGTACCAAGTACCAACTCCACTTGGCTTCACAAGTCTAAATGTACCTTCCCTGATGGTGGTTACTGGAGGTAGTCACAGGCCAATCCCCTACCCTAGCCCAATGTACCCTGTTAGGGCAGTGTTTTCTTTATTGGTGTCTTATCGTCTGGTTACCTAATAGTAACTTCCAGAGCACCTTCCCGTCGTATGTTTTGGCGCACCCTTCTGTTGTAGTTCGTTTACCAATATGTTTTATTGAGGTATTTGGTTTTGGTTTTCATTAATATTTTATGTGTTATATATTTAATTTGGATTGACAGTGTTTTGATGGGTTCCATTGGCATCCCCTCATGCTTTAAATATGGTATTTTATGGTGGTTAATTTACTTGGGGATTTGAATTGTTAGTTTCTTGAGGTTTTAAATATTTTATTTAAAAGATTTATTGACCCTTTTTGGGGGGGAACTTTGTGTATTTTCAATGTTCCTCATTTAGTAAGTTTAATTAATTGTGTTGGGGAGCTTTAGAAACTTGTTTAATTAAATACCTTATTTTATGGTTTGTTTTGCAGAGTTAGTGAAAAGCATTAGGCAGCCTTGTCTTTGAAAAGTGATTCATTTTTTTTTGGTGGGGAGGAGTTATCTTTTAGTGAGGGAAACATAAAAGGAAAAAAAGTTTTATTTTGTAAAAGGAGATATCTTTGGAAAGGAGAAGAAAAATTTTGTTTGGGAGAAAGAGGAGAAAACCCCCACAATCATGGGCAGCTGAATTGTGCAAGTTTTTCTGAGAAGAGATTTGTGGGTAGCTATTTGTTGAAATCAGTGGGCCATTTGCCCCTTGCTATCCTAGTTTGGAACCTAGTCGCGCCCTCTTTTCAAAGTATTCCTTCATTTCAATTTTGGGACAACATTGAGGTAGTTCTTTTGTGGTTCTTGAATCTCTTTAATTTTCAGTGTTTTTGAATGTGATACAGCCTAGGAATGGAAGCTTTGCAATTTCTTTATGGCAGAATTATTTTTCTGTTCTTTGTATGAATACCTTGGGGCGAATGATTTGTGTTTAGTATTCAATTTGAAGTTCTCTAATCTTGCTTTATGGCAGATTTTGTATGCATTCCTATAAATCTGAAATGGGTATTTGTAATATTTGATTTCTGGGCACTCTCATTCTTTTCTCTTTTTGCCCAACTTGCTTAAAAACGTTTTTTATTGCTGCTCATTATAACCATGTTAAAAATGAATTTTAATGGTGGATTTCATTTAGAAATTCCAAGATATCAACTGGGTCTTTGGTAGATTTCAATTCCGGGCAATTTCATTTTTGCCCAAATTTTGTGCCCTTTTGTTAAATGGCGTTTTTTTTATGCTGCTCTTAAACTGCTTGATGTAAATGCAAAATAAAGTTAATTTCCGTGGAGAATCGCCCATATCTCAAATGGGTTGTTGTTCGATTTTTAATTTGGACACTTTTATATTTTCATGCTTTTCTTGCCCAACTTGGCAAAATAACGTTTTCAAAACAGCACTTCATTTTCAGTTTTAAACACAAAAATTAATGGTAAATTCCATCTAAAAACGTCAAAATCTGAACTGGGTCTTTGTCTGATTTCTAATCTGGATATTTTGAAATTTTATGTAATTTCATCCCTTTATTTCATGATTGAATTTAGTTGAACATTAACGTGTCTTCCTACAGCAATGTTTGTTGGCTGTGTTAAATGACTTTATGATGATTTTAGTGGTTTTTCATGGCTTCATATATTTTTTGGATTTCTCATTTGGATAAATGGGAAGGCCTATTTGTCTGTAGGGCATTGAGTCATACGTCTGTAGGGCATTGATTCTAGCATGTTTGAGATTTATTCATCCATAGGAGAGATATACTTGATTCCATGTGGTGCCATTTCTTCGAGCACACATGATGAAATTTCACCCCGTCTGCACTCTTGCACCTCATACCTTAGTAATCGTGAGTAGTACCCGACATGTTATGTATGTACAACTTATTGTTGTGGCATTGACTTAATGCAGTGTATTACATGTTTGCTCCATGTCTGATGTGAGCGTTGGCCATATGTTACCTTACCTTTTTTTCTTCTTAGGCTTTGTGAATACCTCCGAGCATGGTGGGGTGGCCTCTTTTGAGTCCACATGGTAGGGAGATGTTGCCACCACCATTGGGGACTGGTGTACAAGTTTTGGAGCATTGATTGGAGGTGTTCTCTCTTGTTCATGATTTATTAGATGATGTTTCTTATTCTTGGTTATGCCTTGTATCTATGTGTATTCATTTATGTATATCGTTCTCTCTTGAAAGAAAAAATGTAAACTTATAAGTTAATGAGAATAAATGTGATGTTTTCCTTTTAATTTACTAGTTCCAGTGTTGGTATCGGACTTTCTTGTATTTTGATGATTATAATGGCCTTTCCTCAATATTTATTCATGCAAAAATCATATTTTTGGTTGTTTTTTACCTTCATGTTTTAGGCTACAAAGGTTCCGGAGCATCGCCGCTTTCAATTATTTGGTCTATGTTGTTGCTACCTAAGTTCCAGAGTAGCGCTGCAAGTTCCACAACAACACTATTAAAGTTTCAAAGCAGCGCTGCAAGTTTTGGAACAACATTGTAAAGGTTTTAGAGCAGCGCTGTTAAGTTCCAGAGCAGTGTTGTATGTTCCGGAGTAGCATTGTTAAAGTTCCAGAGCAGCACTGTTAAGTTTCTGGAGCAGCACTGTAGGTTCTGGAGCAACACTGCAAGTTCCAGAGCAATGATGTTAAGTTCCAGAGCAACACTTTAATTTCTGGAGTAGCGTTGTTAAGGTTCCAGAGCAGCACTGCAAGTTTTGGAGCAACGTTGTTAAGTTTTAGAGTAGTGTTGTAAGTTCTGGAGCAGCGTTGTTAAGGTTTTGGAGCAACACTGCAAGTTCCAAAGCAGTGTTGCTAAGGTTCTGGAGTATTTTCCCTGGAGCTATCTTTTGCTCTTGTCTAGTTTCTTCTTTGGAGGGTAGATCAATCCTCTCCTTTGGTTTATGTTCGGTCATGATTGGCCATGCTTGTGGCCATTATATCATATTGGCAACTGCTTTATATGTAAGTTATTCTTTATGTTATCAAAAAAATAATTATTTTGCCCTCTTTTGGCTCTTATCCTTCGGGGTTGCATTGCGAGATGTTACAGTGTAAATTAAGTTTATATGTTGATACTGTCAATTTTTTGAATAAAATATGCCTTGGGATGCACAATATGGGATCATAGGGGCCTATTAATGATTATATAAAGGTCATAAATGCAATAGGGCCCAAAATCCAATGTGAAAGTGTAAATAAATACACTTTACAACACTAAATTAAGGAAAATTTGGGTTTGTTTAGCTTAGAAGGGCCCTAAATCCAATGTGAATGTGTAGAACACATTACAACACTAGATTAGGTCCACTTAGTTTACAAGCTCCTTAAACTTAATGTGAAAGTGTAAATAAATACATTTTACAACACTAAATTCAGGCAGAGTTAAGTTAATTTAGCTTGAAAAGAGCCCAAGACCCAATGTGGAATTGTAAATGTCCTCACAACACTATATCAAGGTGACATTAAGATTAATATCCACAAGGAGGGTTGAAACAATTATGAAAATGTAAAGGGATACATTTTTCTACACTACGTAAAAATATTTGATGGCTCTAAAAATATTTAAAATGTGTAAGTGAAGTGCTAATGTGAACCATGCCAACCACGTAGAAGAGAGGAATACAACTTCAAAAGATCTTAAATTGGTGACTAGTCATGATGCATGAGCAACCTAAAGAAAAAATAGAGTATTCAAGTGTCAGATTAAGAGATCAGATGTCATGAGGTGAGATAACACAAAATTATCTATTTTCAAGAAATAATGTAAAGATAATGACTAAGGAAAATATGTTTAGAGTAAGCATGCCTAGATTTGACAAGATTTCCATGTGTCTTGAAAAGCATGCATTCACCCAACCAATTACAACACTATATAAAGCACCAATAAAAAGAAGCTAGATGTTTAAATGACTCAATAAATTTATGGAATGAATGATTACAATGAAGGAAAATATAAGATAAATATTCTCAACTATTAATATGCAACCAAACTAGCCGATAAGATTTTAATAAGGAGGAACCCCAAAAAACTATACAAATATTAGTAAGAATTGATTGAGGATGCTAAAATAAAAAACTATAAGGAAAATATAAGATAAATAAATTCTCAACTATTAATATGCAACCAAACTAGCCAATAAGATTTTAATAAGGAGGAACCCCAAAACTATACAAATATTAGTAAGAATTGATTGAGGATGCTTAAATAAAAAACAATTATGTATAATCTATGTTTGAGAAAATAGAAAAGTGAAATATACCTAAGAATAGAGGAGTTGAACAAGTGTTAAAAAAATCACAATAATGTCTTATGTATGTGATAATGAGAGTGCCTTATAATATTGAGTCTACAGATTTGATCTCTACATATGCATTCCAATAATATTTTATTGCACAATTAGTTGGTGTAGACACTTAAAAATATCATGGATCACACTAGCTAACTAACATCATTTCATCCTAAAACCCATTCTTTTTTTTCTTGATTGATTAAATTAGCCTAGATATTTAATTAATTTCATCATTTTCATCCATTAACCTAAGTCATCAAAATTAGGTTAATTCACCCCCTTTCATGCTAACATTTCACCTCATTAAATTAAATAAATCAAAATATTTAATTTAATACCCCAAGTCCTCTTATTTAATTAAATAACCCTAAGTTATTTAATTAAATATCATATCACTTTCCCCCATTCATTAAATCATTTAATTTAATGAATATCACTTTAATTCCTCTAATCCCCTAATTGCTTGATTAAAACCTTGTTTAAATCAGCAATTATCTAATTAATCTAATCCTCCCACTTGCAAAGGAATATTCCCCAAGAATATTCCCCTTTTGCAAAATTTAATTTAGTTTTAATTAACTAGATAACCTTTTTCCTCACCCAAATGAATATTCCAAGGAATATTCTTATTCCTCCATCATTTGAAAAAGGGATATCTTCACTTGGCTTCTTCAACAAGGTAAACTTGTGACTTCTTGAGCAAGTTACCTTTGACCTATGTGTGCAGGTCAAAAGTGTTCTTGTTTGGAACAAAGGAGAACCCTTGATTAAATCTCATTTTGCATTCTCACTCGTTGATGAGAATCCATGATCAATGTCTCTTCTTCTTTTCATCCTTGACCGTTAATTAAGCTTTTTGATCTCAACCATTCATTTCTCATTTGCTTTCCTATAAATAGAACACTATTTGGATTCAAATGGACCAATCTTACAATTTCAAACTCACGTTGTTGAAATCACGCATACTCACACTCATACTTTGTACACATTTAGCTTAATTTAGTTAATTTTTAGTTGAATAATAGATTTAAGCTTACGCTAATGGCTTCCATGCATCCATCTTACCTTATTTTTAATTAGGGTTTTGATTCTTTTAGCTTAATTTCATTTAGAATAGCTTAGCAATTGCATATTTAGATCAATTTTAGCATAAAATCATGTTAATTTAGCTTTAAATATTGTTTTCATACACATCTTTCATCAGTTTTGTTGATTCACTTTAATAGAATCGATCAAAATGAGCTCATTTACCCATGTGATTGGGAAAGGGTCATTGTTTCACATTAAAATGACACCAATCCCCCAATAGAATAAGTTTTAATGTATTAGAGTAGGTATTTCAAAATATTTTGTAGTTTAACATGTTAAGTTTCAATGGCTAGGTATGTGCAGGATCATCATAGAAAACTAGGCCCATAAGTGGCAAAAAATTTAGAAAAATCAGAGTTAGGCAACTTGACGTAAAAATTTGAGTAAGTTATCGATATTATTTCAAAAATATGGAAGAATAGAATCTATAGCAAATTGAATGTAGTTTCTAAACTACTAGGTTTGTTTAAAAAAAAATCTATTTGGTAAAACTTTGAAATTTCAATGCAGTGGTACTTAAATTTTAGAGAAAAAATAGGAAGTAGGTGTCTATCTGACCACCCTAACCACAATAAAATAATAATATTTTCTTATAATATTTTAGATATAAGTAGAGAACTCATGCCCCAATGTGATACATATTTTTTTGTAATTTTTTTCCAAGTAAATAATTAATTATGAATTTTTTATTACAAATGTTTAAAAAATATAAAAAACTCGTATGTCTGACCACCTTAACTTGGTAAAAAATTTATGAAATTCAATTTTTCTTTTTTTAATCCTATAATATGATAAGCATAGAATTTGATGCATGTTTTGGATTCAAAAAATATGATACCATTTTAAAGCTATAGATGTTTTTCAATCAACCTATCAATCAGGACTTTAGTCATAATTTGAATAGAAAATGAATAATAATTTACTTATTAAACTCAAAATAAAGCATAATTTATATCGTTGGAAAGCTGAGAATCTACTTTAAAACCATTTTTGTTTCATCAACTTTGGATAAAATAATAGTCATCAGCCACATACCCATCATATTGCCACTTTTTGGCCCATCATGAACCTGCACATACCTGTCTTCCACTTTGATTTACATTGAATGATTTTATTGGGACTGAGGTTTAGTGGCTAAATTGCACTTTGATTCCTCATTGATCAAGTGTGGTTCACCTGTACTAATCCATCGATCACAATTGGTATGAGAATCATATGTCTATGTAGGAAAAATTATCTCTTGCACGATATTGATTCTCAAATAGATATCTTGTGTGTATATGATCTAAAAAATTATTTGTGATTAAAAAATTCAATAAGCCCATGATGGGAAGTACTCTATCCACATGATATTAGTAATTTATAATAAATTTCATTGTATTATTTCTATAAGGTGTTGCATATGTAGTTGTCCCTTACTACTTGTGCTTGGTTCAACGAGTGTATATAGCCCTCCCAACCAATACAATTGAGTCTAGCTAAGTATGGATGTCAAGTCCTGTAGGAATTATTCTCTATGAGATGGGTAATTGGTTGATGTTTATGAAAGATGTGTTAAGGTTGTAACATAGAGGCTAGAGTAGGGACTAAAAAGAAGTATTTCATAGAATGATTCAATTGACTAATGTGCAACAGTAGCTCAATTGACACTTAGTGATCAAACCTACAAAGCTGAAAACCCTATTGTGAGGGTGGGTGACTAGAAAGGAAAACTAATACTTGAGTTGCTCAAAAAGCAAAGTTAGTTGCATCTAACTAAAAATCATGGTGATATTTGAACCCTATTTATAACTCTTTATTTAAATTCAAGCCTAAAATTTTTTACATTAAAAAAATGTTTGAGATCATGATTTATCTTATAGCAAGTGGGATTATTGATAAGGAAATTCACCAAATTGGCTTGAACTAATATATCTACTACCCTAAAAGGATGAATCGATTAGGATTTTTTATTGAACCCTTCAAAAAAATAATATTTGACAACATTTAGATTATAGTACAAAATTTAAAAGAGTGACCATAATTGGCTCCAAAGAAAAACTATATTATCAACTAACATAAGTTGTATTTGAGTTGTTCAACTAGAGACTTCACCTTTAAATATTGTTTTGTGTTGTTTATTTATAAATAAATAAATAATTATTGTGTATATATATAATGCCAAAAACAAACTTATTTGACAGTGAAAAAGCTATAGAGTAACTTACCAACCTTATGTTCCTCTTTTGAATTGATTAATGGATAATTATAAGTAGATTCTAGAGTCCTATAATAAATTTGGTTATGTAATTAATAAACTAAGTCCAATTTGTATTGGTTAGAGGTGATTTTCATGTATCTTATACTTATGAGTTCGATGAAGCTAAAGCCTTTTTGGGGTCTCTAAACCTAGGAAAATGGTATTTACAGTAACTATAATATTATAAGATTGTAAAATTGCTACCACGTACAATTTCACATTGTGTAGCACTCCCTTTAGCCTGATAAAGACAATAATATTAACCCCCTTTTTCTTGCCTTCAAATTCATCCTTAAACCCCTTGGTTTTTGGTTCTTAGGAAAATTTTGTCAGGGACACTTTCACAATGAACAAATGTTTGCACAGTGTGCGAATGTCTTGACAAGATTCCTAGGTTTGTGGTCATTGGGATGTTACATTTTCTTCTGCTAGCAAAGTGTAATGCCCCTACATTGACAGAAAATCCCAAAAATGGCCCTCTTGTGTGCATTTCTCCATTCCAACTCATTCCATTCACTATCTCTTATTCATTCTTGTGATTCACTCTTCACTCTTGCAACTCCACTCTTACTCTCTTCTAGATACATCACTTTTGCACTATTGCTCTCAAGTTCTCAAGCTCTACACCACGTTCTTGGCTCTCACGTTGGCATATTGGCACTCCTTTGGGATCACCACCTTGCTTGAGGGGAGGTATCTTTGTCATTTCTATTACATTATTGTCTCTATTTGCAACATAGTATAATTCTAACTTTCTCATTGTCTTTATCACTGTCTTTCTATATCATCTATCATCTTTTTTCTATATCTACTTGTCATATTGACTGTTCGTGGATGTGAAAACACAAAAATGAGGTTTTGACTAAGGTAAACCCCAATAAACCTCGAACAATTTTCATAATTTTTGTATATGTAGGATAGCATAGGACCTTCAGTGAGTTGATATCATACCTTCTTTATCTTTTTAATTAGTTTGATTTAGATTCTTATGGTATTCTCCTTCTTGTCATTTTCTTTCATCTTAACATTTTGTCAATTTAGTTAAACATTTAGATTTCAGATATTGATTAGAAAATAGGCTCTTTGAGTTTCTATCTCCAAGCTCAATTTTTTGTCTATATGAGACATGAGTACGTCCTTGGGATGATAGCATGTCGTACTATTGTCTAAGTCCCACATTGTCATCCTTTGGTTGAGAGCCAATTTTCCTATCCTAGAGACTTATTCAATCTACTCTTTTGGTTCCCAAAATCCCCTTTGTTAAACTCTGTCATAAAATATAAAACACAGTCAAACTTCTCCTTTTTCTTCCCTTTCCCATCTCTTGTCACTTGAGCATAACCTTTGAGATAGTTGAGGATAATTCACTCCCTATAGACTCTATTTTTTCTTGAGACTTAGGTGTAGAAAATGTCCTCTAAATTTTGGTGAACTCGACATGAACCTTCTCATCCATTTCTTTTGTCAAAAATAATATTTTCTCTTGTTATGATGCATAGTGAGTAGTGCATTGTGACACTCTTATGAGTTTTACAACCCAATCCACCACCTCTGGGCACATAGTCAAAATAAGCTATCGACATCTGGATATGAAATCTAGAAGTAGGTCAATATGTCAAGGTCCAGATTTTGAAGAGTACTCTATGCAATGCTCAACCAATTTCACCCCTTTTGTTCAGGTGCATACCCTGCTAACCTCCCCATCCAACTCTTCTTCTTCTAACTTTTTTTCTCCCATTGATGATGAATTTTCTCTCATGATCCCCACAGATCAAATTCACTCTTTGGAAGTTAGACTCAAAGAGTTTGAAGACTTCTTGGTAAAGGAAAACTTCTATTCTAAAGCCACTCTTTTCCTCAACAGTCTAAGGAGTCTACTAATTTCTAACCGTAAATGATTGGAGCTTCTTCATGGAATAAAAAACATTGTAGAGACTCATGTCCCATCATACACCACCATATTTGGTAATCCCAGAGACTTTCAATCCAAAATCAATGGCCATCAATTGAACGCTCCAATTCCTAGTGCTTCTATATACACATAGTTGACACAAGTCCCTCTGTTTTTTGTTGTTTCTATTAAAGAAAATGTCAATACTGAATCTTATAAAATTCCTATAATCAAAGTGAACCAAGTTCCCTTGCACTTCAAGGTTCCTACATTTGGGACTCCAATCCCTTCCACTTTTGGTGCTTCCACTTCTACCTCTGGTACTAGCACTAGTCAACCTCTATCAATAGACATTGCCCTCAAAGCTCTAGTATAGAACATGGGAAAGATACAATCTCAATTGGAAAACTTGGCCAACTCCAACTCTCAGCCTATGTTCCAAACTTGTTGTCATCGTAGTCCTTTGTATTTTTCTATCCTAAACACCCCCATCACTCAAGGGGTGGAGATCCTTAATTTCAACAAGTATAGTGACCCAATAGACTCGTACACCCGTAGACGCATGATGCTCACTTGGAAAAGTTATTCTCGCATTCTCTTAGGTACATTTCTTTTGAATGGCATTTCTCTTTACCTGATAATTCCATTTTCTCTTTCAACCAACTTTTGAATCAGTTTCTCCATTGATTTCTAAGATAATATCAAACCCAAGGTCACATTAATCAACCTTAAATAATCTATGCATGGGGTGCATGTGAAGGTTACTAATTCTTAGCCCAATACCAAGCTACCTTCTCCCAAATACTATGCCCTACAAAATTCTGATGTAGAATGTTTGTTCATCAAGAACTTGTTGTCAACACTACGAGACAATTTTTTTCTAATGAAATATCCATCCTTCACTCATCTATGTTCTTACATGAGTAATATAAAGTAGTTGCATAGTACAAGGGTTCCTCATTGCATTCCCATTTGGATGATCGATAGGTTGTGTCTGTCTCTTGGGAGTCTAAGAAAAAAAAGTAGTAGCAAATGTGGTCACCATTCCTAGTGACAAAAACTCTGCAAGAAGTAATCAAATTTTTACAAAATTATTAGAATCTTATGCAAGTATCCTACACAAGTTATTAAAAGATGGCATAATTTCTCTCTCAGATTTGATTGGTTTCTGATCCCTATCCCTAGTGTTAAAACACACAAAAATTATGCCTATATCATCAAGTAGCTAGTCATGATGTACCAAGTGATGTGTTATTCTTCAACATGTAATCCAAGATCACATCGATGATGGTACCATCTAGCTCAATGAGAAAAAAGAAAAATTCAAACAAATATGTTGTGAAACCTAACAATTAGCTACAAATCTATAGAGATCCCTTTCATCTCATTTTGTAAACCTCATAACTCTTGCTTCTTCTTCTAAGTCAGACCCATATAAGTATGTGAATGTGGTCTCATTCACCTATGTTACTCCTCCAAGTCATGTGAAAGAAACACCTGACATTACATGTATATCACATAACTTGTTGTTAAGCAAGGATACCTCTTAGTTGTACATACCAGCTTGCATTAATGATAATAATGTAACTGACATTATGGTTGATCTGACAAGTCGATTCAATGTTATCACAAAAGGGAATCTTTAAATTATAAATAACTTGCACAATGAGAATTATGAAGAGTCATAGACCATGCTTCACACACATGATTGTCTTTTAGTTCTACCCATCGGTTTCATTTCTCTATCGGTCTTGGTTAGACCCAAAACCTTGGAAGTTCCATTTATTGTGATCCCATAATCAAACTTTTTCAAAGTGAGGGTAGATATTCCTTGGCTAGTATCCATGAACGTGGTAGCCTATGTGATCCACAAATTCCTAAAGTTCCCTCATGAAGGAATAATGCATACCATCTAAGATACTAGATAAAATGCTTGTGTCCCATGGGGGCTTCTCCCTTGACCATTTTTGGCCAGCCACGATTGGACCTCTTCTACCTAGACAAGATTTGTTGTACAAATATTACTTTAGGTACAATATTGGGGGCTTGGTCTTCAATGGTTATTTCCACCTTCCCCTCATACAATCTCCCTAAATGTTTCCATGTGTGTCCAACATAATACTTCATCCTTTGCCCCTCTGAAGGCTAAGCACAAGCAAGCTCTATTACTAGGGCATGTTGTTGGTTTTGCATCTTCTTCTATAGCTTCCCAACCTTTGGCGGTGTCCTCTATTCCCTCTAGTATGTTTGATGAAGAAGTGTATGTTTGACTTGCTTGACAATATTCCAACTTTTTCATCGATCTTCACAAGATCAATGAATTTAATCTCGCACAAGCTCAATAATGAAGACCTTGAGGGAACTTCCTCATTGGTTCTTGTTGTAGGTGAGTTAGTTGGCACCACCCTTGCTATGCCCCCTCTTCAGGCTCGTTTTCCCTCCCCTTAGAATAATCTAGGCTAGGAGCAAGACAAACAATTGAAGGTGTCAAACTAGAGCAGTGCCTCCTTTTCATCATCTTTAGATTAGATTTGTTTTCTTGTTCATGTTCCCTCATACTTGTTTGATTATGTTTTGTGCTCTCGCATGGAGGAACCTTGCTACCCTTGTAGGTGCTTGGATACAAGAAAGGAACTCTATCATACACTCCCTCTATTTGCTTTGCACATCTAAGAATGATGTAAAGTGTGGAGGCATTTAGGCATCTTCCATATTGACCCAACTTTTTATTGTCTTCATGTGCTCCTCTTGTTGTTTCAACATATTTGGGGGGTGATAACATATCATACATATTATACTATATCTACCTATCTATATCTATGATCACTTTTGACCTCGAATAATTGGACCCCTTGTGCTCTTGATTCCTTCATCTCTACTCTCTTTTTGATGTGGATTCTATGTGTTATCCCTCATGTGACATCCCATGAATACATCTTTCTATGAATCTCATGCCACAACATCTCTCTATCTTTCTCTTCTCCTTAGAATGATATGTGCTCCTTTGTGTACACATCATTCTAAGGGGGGTTATCATATCTACTTATTTCTAAAAAAACCAAAAAATTGTCTCATATATATCTCTTGATGTCTTACATATGCCTTGTTTCCTAGCTTGGTGGTAGCCCTACTAGACCTATCTTTTTGTGATTGTCTTGCAATGTAGTTTGCAATATCTATAGGCTTTCGCTTGTCATATGGACTCTATCCTTGCTATCCATACCTATTAGTGTTGTCTTATCTATTAGATTATGTCTTATCATGTCTATGAGATCTATCATATCTATTTTCTCTCTTTTTTTCCTAATGTGTTTGTCTTTAGCTAACATGTTTATGGTTAGATTGTAGTCAATTGTGCAGGATGGGAGACCCATGTGCTCTTTGTGTCCTGGATCAATTCCTACAAAGGATATATCAGATTGAGGACCTTTGTCCTCTTCATCTTGAGCATATTCTCTTTAATCTCTTTCTATCTACTTTAGCTCACACATGTTTAGAATATATATGCTCATCAAGGTGGGGGAAAAATGTAATGTCGTCAAATTGCACCCCCCTCCAATTTTACATTACAAAGCCCTCCCTTTAGCCTAATAAATATAATAATGTGAACCCCCTTTTACTTGCCTTCAAATTCATCCTTAAATTAAGAAATTTTTTACAGGGATGCTTCCATGATGCATAGATGTCTACACACCATGTGAATATTCTAACAAGATTCTTGGATTCATTCTTGTAATTCACTCTCATTATTTTTCACGGGTATGTGCAGAATCATGATGGGCCAAAAAGTGGCAATATGATGGGTATTTGTAGGGTATGTGGTTAACGACTTTTTTGAACCCAAAATTGATGAAATGAAAAGAGTTTTTAAAGGATATTCTCAGCTTTCCACCAATATAAATTATGCTTTACTTTGAATTTAATAAATAATTATTATTCATTTTCTATTTGAATTACGACTAAAGTGTTGATTGATAGGCTGATTGAAAAACATCTATAACTTTCAAATGGTATAACATTTTTTGAATCCAAAATATGCATCACATTCTATGCTTTGTATACTATAGGATTAAAAGAAAAATTGAATTTCATGAAGTTTTGACCAAGTTAAGGTGGTCAAACATAGAGTTTTTATATTTTTAAAAGTTGTAATAAAAATTCATAATTAATTCTTTACTTGGAAAAAAATTACAAAAAAATATGCATCACGTCCGGACATGAGTCCTCTACTTATGTCTAAAATATTATAAAAAATATTATCATTTCATTGTGGTTAGGGTGACAAACACCTACTTCTTATTTTTTCCCTGAAATTTAAGTACTACTACATTGAAATTTCAAATTTTCACCAAATAGATTTAAGAAAAACCTACTAGTTTAGAAACTAAATTCAATTTTCTACAGATTCTATTCTTACATATTTTTTAAATAATATAGATAACTTATTCAAATTTTTACGTCAAGTTTCCTAACTCTAATTTTTTTGAATTTTTTCCCACTTAAGGGCCTATTTTTTCCATGATGATCCTGCACATACCCTCACTCTTTACTCTTGCAACTCCACTCTTGCTCTCTTCTACATCACTTCTATACCATTTCTCTCAAGCTCTCAAGCTCTACACCATATTCTTATTTCTCACATTGGCATATTGGCTCTCCTTTGGCTTTGTCACCTTGCTTGAGCATAGTGTTATTTCGATTACATTATTGTCTAATTTGGAGCATAGTGCTATTCTAACTTGCTCATTATCTTTATCATTATCTTTCTACATCATCTATCAGCTATTTCATCTATCTAAATTCCATATTAGCTATTTTTGGAGGTGGAAACACCAAAAAGGGGGTTTGACTAAGGAAAACCTTGATACAACCCTAACAATTTTCATTGTTTCTATGTGTGTAGGATTGTTTGAGTAGAGCATTTCTGGAGGTAGCATAGCACAAGACCTTCTGTGAGTTGAATCTTACCTTCTTCGTCATTTTAATTAGTTTGATTTATATTATTATAGTATTCTTCTTCTTGTTATTTTCTTTCATCTTAGCATCTATCAATTTAGTTAAAAAATTTTGGATTTCAGATTCTAACTAGAAAATAGACTTTGTGAGTTTTTGTCTGCAAGCTAAACTTTCAATCCATACAAGATGCCAACATATCCTTGGGATGACAGTTCGTCGTGTTGTCATCCAAGCCTCAAGCTACCATCCTCTAATCGAGAGCCAATTTCTTGTCCCAAAGACCTATGTAGTCTACTATTTTGATTCCTGAAAACCCTTTCCTTAAACTCTATCATAAAACATAACACCGTAACCTTCTCCTTTTTCTCCCCTTTTCCCGTCTCTTGTCACTTGAGAATATCCTTTGAGATAGTTGAGGACAATTTGTTCCTTTTAGACTTTGTTTGTCTTGAGACTTGGGTGTAACGAATCTCCTTCTCTACAATAGGACTAGTTCTTAATTTGAGATCTTTATATCTTTATATTTAAGTGTTATTGTAAACTTCACTCTAGTTGAGTGACAAGCTATAAGAAATGATTGTATAATGTTCTAGTAGATGATGTCAACACAAATATATCTACAAGTACATAGACTATGGTTTAAGGGTAGAAACTACCTTAATAAGTTAAGTCTTATAGTTATGTAACTTAACGATTTCCTAAGGACCATATATTCTTTTTCGATAGCCCAAGATCTTGATGTAGGATATTTATATTTCACTTTAATTATTTTATATTTCTGATTTAATATATTTCGAGTACCCTAGTTCCTTCATGTTTACTAGCACAACCCACCCTTGAATCTTCATGTCTTTGTAATCTTGTTTGTGAACTAGTAGTGAAAGGATGTTTCTCAAAATATATATTTAATGTGAAATGATTAAGTCAACCATAATATCCTAATATTATAACCAAGCTAATATATCCACAACCTTCATTGGTATCAATGGCTTGAGAAAATTTGTATTGGATTAAACTTAGATTATTCTTGGAAATGATGTTAAGAGTCCCAACTTTAAATATTTTGAATACCCTAGTTCCTTTATGTTTATTGGCACAACCAACCCTTGAATCTGAATGTCTCAATAATCATGTTTCTAAAATATCAATGAAATGATGGTTCTTAACAAATCTATACTGCAAATTGATTGAGTCAGCCATGAAATCACAATAAAATAGCTAAGCCACGATATCCAATTCCTTCATAAGAATCAATGGCTTGAGCTACCTTGTATTAGATTAAACTTGAATTATTCTTGTGAGGTACTTCACTTAAAGAATTATTCAATTGACCAATGTGCAACAATAGATCAATTTTCAGGGACATTCAAAAGGTTGCACAACTCACATCACCCCTACAAATTAGCAAACTATATTATGAGGGTGGGTGATTAGAAAGGAAAACCTGATACTTAAATTAGGCATTGAGCTAAGTTGGTTACATCCTAACTAAAAGGCATGGTGATATCTAACTGCTACTTATAGCTATTAATTTAAATTCAAGCCTAAAATGTTTAATATTTATATAGTGTTGATATCACGATTTATGTTGTAGCAAGTGTGATTATTGATAAGGGAATTCACCAAATTGGCTTAAAATATTATATCTATAGCCCTAAAAGGATGAATAGATAATGAATTTGTATCAAACCCTTTGGAAGAAGAGTATTTGATAGCCTTTAGATTATAGTATAGGATCCAAAAGAAAAACTACAGTTGGCTCTAGAGGAAAACAATATTATCGACTAAGAGAATTTGTATTTGAGTTGTTGAACTACCGATTTCAAGTCTTCTAATCTTGTTCTATATTTTGTATTATAAAGAAATAAATAAAGCTTGAGTATATTTATAATGTCATGAATAAAGGTATTTAATTGTTAATAGTATATGGAGTATCCTACCAACCTTGTGTTCCTATTTGAATCAATTAATGAACAATAATAGGTAGATTTTATGTCTTATAATAGATTTGGTAATGAGATTATTTAACTAAGTCCATTATTTTGTATTAGATAGAGATGAGTTTCATGTGTCTTACAATTATGAGTATCTTGAAGCTAAATCTTATTTTGAGGTCTCTCAACCTAGGAAAAATGATATTTGCAAGAGTAACTCTTAACCTAAGATCTTGATATCTTTAATTGAAGTATAATTTTAATCTTCACTCAAATTAACCAATAAGCTACTAGAGATGATTGTATAATGTTCTACTAGATGAAGTCGACATGATTGTATCTACAAGTACATATATTATGGTGTAAGCCTAGAACCTACCTTAGCAAGCTAATTATTATAGCCAAGTAACTTATAAATTTTCTAAGAACAAGAAACCTTACTATCATGGCCCAATATTTTGATGTAGGATATTTATATTTCTCCTTAGAGAGTGTATGTTGATAATTTCATATATTGTGAGCACCCTAGTTCCTTTGTGTTTACTAGCACAACCAACCCTTGAACCTTTATGTGTCTATAATCTCATTTTTTAATTTGTAGTGAAATGGTGGTTCTCAAAAAATATATAATGCAAATTCATTTAGTCAACCATGAAATCCCAATATCATAGCTAAACTAATAAATCCACATCCCTTATAGGCACCAATGACTTGAGCTAACTTGTATTGGATTAAACTTAGAATTATTTTTTAAAGGGATCCTAAGAATCCCAAACCTAGTCAAGTGTTTTTTGATATCCCATATTTATAAATAGGATTACTTCTTGATTTTGATTATATCATTGTCTTATCTTTAGTATTAATAATGTGTTTGGATATCCAAGCTTGGGAGATGGTCTAAACTATCTTGTCAAGTTTCACATTCTCTTTGTGTGGACATAAATTAGTTAAATCTTGCTTCAAAATGTGAAGTTTAATGCTGTCCCATATATCCATATATTCACAATAAGTTCTAGACATAAATTATTCAAAAAAATTATGGACCATAAATATCTCAAAATTTGATCTTGAGTGGACACATGTCAAGTGATGAAAGAGTTATATGGTGGCCACTTGTAAATCTACAAGTGGAATGAAATTAAATAAATTAGTACATAAGGGAACTCACATTTGTCAAGCCCTCAACAATATTTAGTTTTAAAATATAAACCCACATACCCTAATGAATGGAACTGGTGAATAGCTCACATTCACAACAAACCCTAAAAAAATTCTTAACATTCATTCACCAAGTGAATGTTCAATCATTGATCTATTGAGGTAAATACCTACAGGACATGTTCCTGCATATGGATGGGTATCATAAGTCAATCATCACTATGTCCAAGCCTAAGAGCCTAAATAAATTTAAATAATGAGACTTGCATCCATGGGACCCTCCCTTGTGGACGATATTTTCATGAAAATCAAACCAAATATTAGTCAAGATGATTTTAGAATCTTCTTATATTCATAAGTGATAGTATCTTTGGAGAATTAGAATTGAGAAACCTTAATTAATTAAAATTTATATAATTTGTAAATTCATTAGAAATTCCAGATGTACATAATCAAGCAAGTAATGCTAGTTTAATAATATGCTCATATGAAATATGTAGATAGCATTCAAATCCAAACCTAAGACCCCTCCTTATAGTTTAAATAAATTATTGTCTCATGTCTAGTAAAATCATGTTCAAATCTAAGGTTGTTGAAGGAGCTTGTAGGCCCCAACGTCTTAACAACCTAACCTTGTCACTTCCTCCTATCTAGACTATTAAGAGTTTGAGTTTCAAGTCAAACTTAAGTGTGCAAGTAAAACCTAGATAATAACCACCTTGTTCTAACCAATTTTTATAACCTTTAATTCCATTAGGTGTATGTGGACCTAAATACCCTTAAAACTGTCTCACCTCTAACTAAATAGATAAGATAGTAAGCCCAGACGTGAATTACCTTCAAATTAGGCTGTAAGAGTGATGTCTACTTAAGATAAGCGCGGACCTGAATTACCTTTAAAATTAAGGTGTAAGAGTGATGTCTACCTAATTAATATTGTCTCGAAGCCAAATAGTTTGGTTCATGATTTCTGGTTATACTAATTAAACTTTTGTTAAAGTAATTATATGTCAAAATGAAAACTTAATAGACAAGGGTTTTTGTTTTTAGGTTCACTGGGATGTTACAATGTCGTATAAAAGCATGGTTGAAGACTAAGGGCCTCATGGGCTGTTACATATGATTTTTTTATAGATTGAAATTATGTTTTACCCTATATTTCTTTGTTAATGCAAACCAAAGGACTACTAAAGCCTCAGGATTGGATAAAGGAAATAGGGAACCAAGATGTGTAGAATAAGGAGTAGACATTTAACAGTCGAATTACTGAGTCTTGATCAAGAGGAAGAAGAGAAATTCCTCTTTGAAGGAGATTGCCATGGAATGGAGTATGAGCCGCCACGGTTGACTGAGGAAGAGATAACCCTTGCTCTGCAGGAATTGAGATTCTGATTACTACCAAGATGATACTATTAAAGGGAGGAAGCAAAACTTAGAGCAGATCGAGAACACGTTTGAGGTCCTAGGCAAAACCAATTCAGAACTGAGGGAAATCCATGAGCTTAATTGCACCAACCAAATTTAATGGGCGAAGTTTTTGGGCCTAATGTATAATTTGTATGAACATGATATCTTGGATTACTAGTGAAACAAAGCGCCTTGACGAATCTATATCAAGTGTGCAAGTGATGCTAACATAGAACATGCCAACCAAGCAGAAGAGAGGCTAGCTAGCTTCAACGGATTCTGATTAGTGACTGGTAACATGAGATCAATGTAGATTGTGTAAAATGTCTACTAGATAATTAGATGACTAAGGAACTCAACATGAAAACTCACAGTAGACATTGGCCAATCCCATTACAAATATGTATGTGGTATATTTGAAACTAATTAGGAAAGCACAAAGGTACAACGACGACTTAAAATTAACTACTGTTGTACTAAAACATAACGCAGAAAAACTTTATTAAAGGCTTAATATTCTACTACAGAATGGGAATATATGGCACACTGTGCTGTGTATCCCACGACCAGGAGCTACCAAGTGTACCCCGATCTGAAAATTTTGTTTATAACCTAAAATAAAGAAAGTGCAGGATTCTTAGTAAAATGCCTAAATTGTTAACATGGAAAGGAGGAGAGTAGACATATGATCGATCAAATATATGCACGCAATAGACTTGGGGAAGTTTTCTAACAATGGGTGAAGTTTTCTACCTCTTGTCGAATTCATTTACCACAACAAGTAGAGATCATAATGGAGAGGCACCATATGCCGTCCTATATAGAAGAAGATGCAAAGTATAGAAGAAGACGCAAAATGCCAATCAATCATCTAGAATTCTAAGACATCAACTCTCTTTTTTCCTAAAAGGATAAAAATATACTAATAAAAAGGTCGAGAAAGATTACATAAGGATTTTCAAACAATAACAACTATCATTAAAAGTTAAGGAAGGAAAATCACTGAAACCACACCACCATGAATCAAGGGAAAACAAAAAATCCAAAAACTAGATAATGTTAAAAAAACCACAATAGTAATCAACCTATATCATTTTGAAGAAGCTAAAGAAACACTGAAGATTGATCCGGAGATAGGGACTCCCAATCTCAAATACTCCATCTACAATTAGCCTCAAAAAACTTTTTGGTAAGACAATAAACGACAACTTTCTATTGACAAGAGATATGAACAAAGTAGATGGAATCAAAGTTTTAAGAAAGGTGGAGAATATGCACCACAAAAGATATCAATTGTCAAGAAGAATCAAAATTCCTTTTGTTCAAAAGAGAAACTAAAATCAAAATCATGGATTTCATCTCACAAATAACCTATTTCCAACCCAACTCACAAGTTTTTTCCAATGTCACAAGGACAACACAAGTCTCCATCTAATTATTATTACCAAATCTTGTAGTAGAAGAGAAAAATAAATAAACCAAACCTTTCCTATCACATCCAATACCACCAATCCTAGCTTCACTAGGATTAACCTAGAAAAAACTATTAATATTTATTTTTAAACACCCAAAGGAGGAGAAGAAAATTTGCAAATGCTATTAACATTATGAGAAGATTTAACCTTAGATTTAGAAGGAACTGATCTAACTTGATGACCAAAATTTAAGTTCTTCAAAATCAAAATATCAAAGCACATAATGACTTGGTCAACATGACACTTTGTTGTTAATTTTTCTCTTAAAGAGCCTAAACCATTTTTCAAACATTCCCAATGAGACTCTAATATCCCTAAAAAATATGTCAATTCCACTCCAACCAAATTTTCCAAAGGATAAATACATGACCAATATCCTAGGAAATCAATAGAAAAGAAGTAAAAGCAACAGGAAACCTTAGAACAACCCAAAATTTAGACAAAGAAGTAGCATGAATAAGGGTTGAAATCCAAATATGTGACCACTACCTCCAAAAGCTCTAAAAAAGGGGGCACTAAAAGAAAATTTGAGACACAAATTTCTCATTGGCCCCATAGAGAATAGACTATGAAGGCCTATGAAATCTCCTCTTTCTAATATTTTCCCAAGTAAGACACTTATTTTGATAAAAAAACCAAATAAAAAATAACACATAGGCCAACAAAATTTATTCCAAATCTTTTTTCGCCAAGAAAAATTCTCAAACCCATTCTTTTTCTCTTGAGTTAATTAATATCTACTAGAAACAAAATAAGTTGGGCTATAGTATCATAGCACCAAACTAATACATTATCCTCATTTAAAGAACAATAATGTCGATAAGCTAGAATAGAAGCAAGGGTAGCATGAGACTTAACATCTCCTCCTATAGGCTAATAATTTATATTTTTCTAATAAAAAATACAAGAATCTCCCACCAAATAATAAGCATTAAAATCAAAAAATATAGACCAACAAACATCCATAAAGAGCTCACTCAAAAGGTGGAGAAGAGGGAATGAATATTCTAGAAATAAAGTGACGAATAACTTAGTTTGGTGGAGGTGAAAGGATAACCTATGTAGAATCAAAATCTTTGATATCTAAGTCTAAAATTGTGAAAATTTAGCTATAACAATGTATTTCTCAAATCTAAACTCATATATGAGTCATGAGAATCTAAAAATCTCCTAAGTTATATATAATTCAAGACAAGTCAATTCCTTCATCATATATAAAGATTTATGAAGAAAATAATGCTAGAGTGGAACAAATCTAAATCCCAAATCAAGATGTATTTCAATTGTGATAACATAACACCAATCCAAGGATCAATAAAATTCAAATATTAAATGATATGGAGAAAAGATGTAGGAGATACATTATAATTATATTAATTATGACTTTTTGGCCTCATTTTTACAACACCAAATTTAAAATTTTCACATCAAAATGATAAGCATGGTAATGCATCAAACTCCTTTTGTTGAGTCACTTTTAGTTGCAAAAATATTATCTTTACATTCCTTTTGTACCATTTGTTGTACTTGTCCATCTTTGAAGTGTCATATTTAACCTAGTTCATGTTGCTTCCACCTCCATAAACATCCAAGTAGACAGATAGAGAAAGGAAGTAGATAATAGACAAGTAGATTAATAAGAAAAAGAAAGTAGACACATTATAATATTAATACGCTGCCAAAATAAAGATGATAATACAAAGAGAGTGTCATTACCCTCCTTTTAGCAAGCTTGTGATGTTGAAGGAGAGCATACAACACTCTAGACGAGACAAGAGAGTTGAAACTTTGATGTAGAAGCCAAGAGCAATAGAACTTACAAGAATAATGGTGTAAAAGAGAATGAGAATGAGAAAGTGGGAGCTAGAATACAAGATAAATTGAAAAAGAGAGAATGGAATGAGAGAAGCAAAAGAATGAAGGATAAGCATGAAAGAAGGTGTTTTCGAGCATGTATTCCACCACAGAGACGTTACACTTAGCGAGCAGGCAGATATGTAACATCCCAATGGCCACAGAATCAGAAATCTTTACAAGATGTTTGCGTAGTACATAGACATTTGCACAACACATTAGTGTCCTCCAAAAAAATTCACTTGAATACCAAAAACAAAGGGGTTGAGATGGAATTAAAGCTATGTGAAAGGTATAATTGTATTATCATCTTTTATTAAGCCAAAGGGGAGTTTGGTGGAATGCGAAATTGCACCGGGTTGAATTTTTGGTATTACATTTTTCCCCCACTTTAGAGACCATATGTATTCTAACATGTGTGAGCTAAAGTAGATAGAAAGAGGTTGGATATAATATACCCAGGATGAAGAGGACATAGGTCTTCAATTCAGTATATGTGATAGAGAAGATGAACCAAGATACGAAGACGAAATAGGTCTTCCATCTTGAAAATCTGACTACAATCTCACCACAAACATGTTAAGCGAAAAAGAGAAAAATAGAGATGACTTAGTTTGTAGACATGACATAATCTGATCAAATAAAAGACACTACTAATTTAGGTATGGCTAGCAAAGCTAGAGTCCATACAACAAGCGAATAGACCTATGGTTGTTGTAAATTGTGTTGCAATCACAAAAAGAAAGGTCTAGTCACACCGCCTGCAAGCTATACGACGAGACATAAGACATGAAGACATATTTCTGAGACAGATTTTTATTTTTGAAAAATAAGCATATATTATATCCCCCCTTAGAATGATGTGTTCTACGCAAGGTAGCACATGTCATTCTAGGGAGAAGAGAAAGACAAGAGATGTTGGTGTATGAGATACAAGGTGAGATGTATTCATCGGATGTTGTCATGTGAGAGACAACACTTAAAGTCCACAACATCATGAGAATAATAGAGATGAAGAAATCAAGATCACAAGGGGATCTAATCAATTGGGGTCAGAACTAATTGTAAATGTATATATGTAAATAAAATAGCATAATGGATATGAGCTATCATCACCCCCCAAATAGATCAAAATGGGAAGAAGAGCACATGAAGAAAAAATAAAAAGTCAGGCCAACATGGAAGAGGCCTAAATGCCCCAATGCTTTATATTGTTCTCAACATGAAAAAGCAAAGTGTACGAAAAATAGAAGAATGATGAGATGAATAGAAGAATTGTACGACATATTTTCTCTCATGTATCTAAGTACCTACAAGGGTAGCAAGGGTCCTCCAGGTGAAAGTAGAAACATTAACATACAAGCACGGGAGAACATGAACAAGCACACAAATATAATCTAAAGATGAAGAATAGGTCTAGTTTGAAACATCCAACAAGTCATCCTGCTCCCACTCTAGATCAATGTAAGACGAAGGAAGACGAGCCTGTAGGGGGGGATAACAAGAGTGGTGCCTGCCAACTCGCTTGCAACAAGAGCCAAGGAGGAATCCCCCTCAAGGTCTTTGTCATCGATATAGCAAAGATGGATGATAGAGCGGAGTATCCTCTAACGGGTTTAACATACACTTCTTCAGAGTGAGGAGTGTTGACTAAGTAGGAGGAGGACAGAACACCAAAGATTCATTGTAGACCTCTGAAAAGGGGTAGTGAAAAACTCAAGTGAAGGTGGCTCTTTATCTTTCATAAGAACAGTGCACAACAAAGTGGAACAAGATAATTTTATGACCTTTGTTTGAAATGAGGTCAAACTCCAACTTACGATGGAGGATGTGGTATCCTCTTAGCAGAAGAAGAAGAGGGAGAAGGAGAAGTAGCCATAGGAGACACAAACTTTGTATGAGGCATGTCGCTAGGCTCATGGAAAGGAGGAAGATTTGGAAAGGAAGTGATCAAATGTGGATCTGCAGAAGGAGAAATGAACACTTGCACCCTCTTAGGGTGAGGTTCATCAAGATACGCTGAGGAAGCCAAAAGAAAGATAAGGGCGATGGGAATGGAAGTAGAAATGGAAGTAGGAACGGGGACAAAAACAAAAGTAGAAACAAAGGTAGAGACAGGAAGGTCCTCCTTAGTCCTTTGTGAGGCCTCATGCTCATAAGCCAAGACCTGCCAGTGATGCTTATGCTCACATTGAAGGTAACTATTGCGGCTATGGGCACCAGGGAGGGTGGGCTAGGAAGACTCCAATGGATCCTACTCCACTGGAGTAGTGCTCTCTGTAGTTGTTGCCAGTGAAAGAGAAATCCCCTAAGGAGGGACAAGAGGATAACAGAGACATGGACAAGGGTCTCAATTGTGGGACTCTTTCCTTTGTCTGCCTTACAGGAAAGTGGAGGAATGTGAGGAAGCCTCAAGAGCTCAACACAGAAAAAACTCCCTATGTATGCTTCCCCTTACCATATAGGGTAGGTTGGGGGACAATGGGGAAAATCAGGGGCTGAAGGACTTGGGGTTTTGACTTCTACAACATGGGTTCCTTTCCTTTTCCTATGCTAGGCATAGTAGCAAGAAATGTGGACACTACTGAGAGTTGTGAAGTCTTAGAAAAGAAGAAGGTGAAGTCCCATGGGTAGGATCTTTCTTTTCCTTAGTCTTTCGAGGAGCAGAGTACAAGTCACACTATTGTGCATTCATAGAAGCCTCTAGAGAGATAGCATAGGAAGAAGGCAGGAAAACACCATCAGAGACAGAACCTCCAATCTTATACCTAGAGTAAGCCTTGTAATGAAAGTCCCCTTTTAGCGATAAGGGTCCAACTGGAGCAGGCCAAAAATGGTCCAAGAAAAAGGCTCCTTGTGTCACAAGTGGTTTGTATCTAATGTCCTAAATAGTGTACACCATGCATCATGAGGAAACTTCAAACATTTGTGCACAATAGAGGCAACCACATTCATAGAGACTAGCAATGGAATGCCTAGTCTAACTTTGAATTGGTCAAATTTTGGTATCACAACAAATGGGACTTCAAGAGTTGTAGGTCCAACTAGGAGTGACAGAGATGGAACCAATAGGTGGGAATGAAATACCATCATGTGTACGAAGCATGGACTAAAACTCCTCATATTTATCCTTATGTAAATTATTTATGAAGAGTGTCTCTTCCATGATGACATTGACCCAACTCGTAAGATCAACCATAACACCAGTCATGACATTATCATTGACACGAGTTGGTATGTACAACGAAGAGCGCTCCTTGTTTAGAGGCAATTCATGTGGTGTGAATATTATATTAGGTGTTTTATCCACGTGACTCTAAGGAGGAACATGAGTGAACAAAACCATGTTAAGATACTCAGATGGAAAAGGATCTATGTAAATCTAAAATAGACTATTAGGTTTGGCTACATATTTGTCTGAATTTTTCTTTTTACCATCAAGTCGAATGGTACTATCATAAATGTGGTCTTTAATAACATGCTTAGGATTCATGCATCATTAAGTATCATGACTTAACATTTGATGATATTTGAAAAAAAATTGTGTGTCATACCATTGAGGATAGAGCTTGGATAGCAATCTTATCTCTGGAAGATAAATTACACCATATTTAACAATTTTTGCAAGACATTTGTGTAGGATTCAAACAATCTTTTAAAAATTCTATTTCATCTTGGAGAGATTTTTTCAATAGGAACATATACCATTTTCACTACCGCTTTATTCTTTCTTGATTCTCTGGAGATAGACACAACTAGCCAATTATTCAGACAAGAAGATGAGGAGGAACCCTCATACTAAGCAACAATATGCTCATATTCATGCAACACAACACACAAATGAGAAAAGGAAGGTTATTTCATTAAAAGGAATTTATCTCACAACACCGACAAGTTTTCAATGAACGCACGTACGTCAAAATCTAGAAGGGCATAGGAGATTTAGGAAAACAGAGCTTGGTAATGGGCAATACAATTAGTACTCTTTTCCTGTGTACCCTGCTTGCATCACATGAGACTCACGAAGGCAATCTTTGGACCGATGTTTTCCTAGAATTATTTCAAGAACTAATTTACTAATTGGTCAACAGAAAAGAGAGAATTATCAAGAAGTGAGCAATACCATTCCAAAGTAGTGTCCTTTAGGGAATGTGAGAATGATTTTGCTAACAAAGAATCATGGTCAAAGAAGTTGGTACACGTGGCATTAAAGGATGAGACAAGTGTCTATGGATCTCCCCTACCATTGTACTTATCAAATTTAGGAATCTCTACCCCTTGAGGTATAGGGGTATTCAAAATAGCAAAAGCCAAAGGGCTATGATGCTAATACGGCTGAAACATGAGCTGAGAATTGGAACTAGACAAGTTCACTGAGATTGCATCTGCCCCATGTTCTATAATAGATAATTAAGGACGGGATATGTAGTCAGGGCCTGACTAATTACAACACTAGAGGTGGAGGGGATTTTGGTTCTAGATGTAGGAACTTCAAAATTCAAGGACTTAATTCACTCTAATTGTGGGAATTTCCAAGGATGTGGCAGATGTGTTATTAGAAAGAATAATAGCAATAACGGAAGGACCTATTTCAAGCATATGCATAGACACTCGCGACATTGAAACATTCAACTAGTGACTAGTGATTTTTGATTGAACATCTTGGGGGTTACCCAAGACAAAAGTGTATGAAGGGACATGGGTTTCTACAATGTTTGCAGTTCCTCAAAGTTACTCCAATCCTATATGATTGTAAATAAGTAAATTTCTTAGGCTGTTAAGGATAGGAGGGGCTTGAAAATATGAATTTTATTTTATTAAAAAGTCTTCAAACTCTCCAAGTATTACTTCCACAAAGTGAATCTAATCAATAAAAACCATAAGAGAAAATTCTTCAGCTATGGGACAAGAAGAGTTAGAAGGAGAGGTTGGTTGGGTATGTGTTTCAACTTCAACACGAGGAGAGAAACTAGGTGAGTCTTGTAAAGAACTCCTCAAACTACAAACCTTAACGAGGAGAATTGAATTGTCTTCTAGACCCCATATCTAAGTGTCAATAACTTCTCCTAACTGTGTGTCTAGAGGTAGTGGATTAGGTTGTGAAACGCATAAAAAGCATCACAACACGCTATCCAATACACATCTCCACAAAAGAATAAAATTTAACAAAAATATTAGGCAAAAAGAGATCACATCAGGTTCACAAAAATGTAGCGGAGGAAAAATGACACCCCTATGCCTCCTCAAAGAGAGAGTGCTCCTTTGCTACCTCATGGAAAAATCTTAGGTGACAAAGGTGAAAGGAAAAAAGGGAGTTTTGACTATAACTTATGTTTCAGGGCAGATTTTGGGAAAAGGACTTTAGAGATTGAAAGAGTAGACTTCAAAGGTCTTGAGAGCAAGCTGGCTAGCTCAAAGCCAAGGACAACATTGCAGTGCACAAATGTTCCTGTTGGTTATTTTTTTAGAACCAAACTTAATCTCAATCCTTCCCTATGAACTTATATTGGAATGTTAGGGGCCTATATGCCCTTAATAAATGATAATTGGTAAAGCATCATATAGATATTAGTAATTCTAATTTTCTCCTTCTTCAAGAAACCAAATATAATTTTTTGAGTGCAAGAAGTCTTTTTTCCTTGTGGTATTATTGGCAGTATTGTTTTGTGTCCAAGATATTGGTTCTATTGGGGGGGTCTTGTTATTTTCTAGTCTCTAAAGAGAGTAAAAGTATATTTTATTGCTTATGATGCTAATTGGATAATTAATAAGGTTTCTAGCTTGAGCGCAAGCTGATAATTTTTGTTATTTAATATTTATGGTTCATATAATCCATCACATAAAAATATGTTGTGGGACAAGATTTTTGAATTCCATGCTCCCCTTAAGGACGAAATGGTTATCCTAGGTGGTAATTTTAATGTCATTTATAAAGTAGAGGATTAAATTTGCAGTCAATATTTCATTTGTGAATCACAGATTGGCTTTATGAACTTTATAGATAAGAAAGAGCTTGTGAATATGGAATATAATAGAGTTTTTACCTAGTCTAATACAAGGTTGGATTTTTCATATATTGTAGAGAGGTTAAATAGATTTAACCTTTCATTTTTATGGTTACAATAGAATATTGGTTTTTCTATTTTATTTTTCCATGCTCTACTTCTAATCATTTCCCTATTCAACTATCAATTATTGAGTATAAAGCATCAAAGAAATACCCTTTCAAGTTCAAGGTGACATGTTTTAGAGATCCTAGTGTTCTAACCTTGTTGGAGGATTGGTAAAAGTTTTTCTAGGTTATATAGTGGGATCTCATATGTTTAAGTTACATTCATAACTTAAATTTATTAAGTATAATATTAGATTATGGAATTAAACTTATTTTATAATTATTTTTTAAGAGAATATATTTTGGAAAATAATTATGTGTATTGAACGAATGGGTTATTAAAAATGGTATGAATTGGTGCAAGTGTTTTTTTTGGTTGAAAAGAAAAAAATTGAACAACTACATGAGATTCATGTCCATGAAGAAGTATTTTGGAAAAAAAAGTCAAGAGAATTGTAGCTTAAGGAAGGAGATCTCAAATACAAAATTTTTCCATGCTTCCATTAAAATGAAGAGATCATTAAATCATATCATATAGATTAAAATTACTCAAAATTAGTTAATTACAAAAATTCAAGTATTTAAGTTGAGGCTCTTAACTTCTTTCAAAATTGGTTGAAAGAAGAGGCTTCCTCCTAAGATAAAGATCTTGAGGATAGGGTTTTGAATCAAGTAAGGATTGAAATGAGGTCATGTTGGACCCATTTAATTTAAATGAAATTACATCTATTTTCTTCTCTATGTAGGGGATAAGGCCATAGGTCTTAATGGATTTCCACTATTACCTTTCCAAAAATGTTGGAATCTTTTTAGACATGATGTAAGGAAGATGTAAGGAAGCTAAGGTAGAAAAATGGCATCCTACGCTAATCTTGAGAGGAGGGTAATGTCAAACCTTTTAGATCTTTATAACAATTACATAAATTAAATATAAATAAAGATAAATATCATACATACCACAACATAATGATTTATATGGGTAAAACTCTTTCGAGAGAAAAAACCCACGCTCCAAAAGTCACCCAATATATTATTCAGAAATCACAAAATTTACAATATACTTGCAAAGCAAGCTTCTCACAAGATTATCACCAACTAGAGATCCAAAACTAAGACAAACACTATCACACTCTCAACATACATCACAATACACAGTCCTAAAACAATACCCTCATAAAATAGGGTTTCCTTCTAGTGAAAGATAAGCCAAGAAAATAT
>VDFB02105785.1:547152613-547435706 GCA_007258455.2 Sequoia sempervirens | reverse complement strand
AAAATTATCTTTTATAGGTTCAATTATCTTATGTTTCGTATTATATTATGCTAATTTATGTTTGTGGAATGCAGGCCATCTCTAAAGTCATGTCGACACCTATCACGCCCTTTAATACATCTAGTATTATGCTAGGGGTAAGATTTGATCTAGATTCTTGTGCATTTAATTAACTTATTTCACCTTTTATATTTTTTTAATATTTTTGTTTTTGCTATAGGACATTTCTAGAGTAATTCCCCCAAGAATGCATCTTGTTGGCATGCAAGATCCAATTATGCCATCCGATACACCCAATGTTGTGCAAAAAGTAAGATTCAATCATATGTTTGTGTGGGTTTGATTATGTTATTTCTGCCATAATACCACTTTAATATTTATATTTGTGCCTTGCAGGATGTTTCAAAAAGATGTGTCATGCCCTCTACATCTAGACTGGAAACACCTATCACAAGTGTGGCATCAAGCACAATACCTCATAGCATGCCCTCTACATCAAGTCTAGGTTCAGTTAGAGTTCTTCCACCAACACCTAAACAAGTTTCCTTGAGGAGTCTTATAGAGTCACAATCAAGAATACTAAGGATCCTACCAGATACTCCTAAAAATGTTGAAATTAGGAGAGAAATATCTAAGCAAATTGAGTTATGGGAGAGGACATTGTTGGGGAGTGCAGGGCTTACTTCAGATGAACAGGTATAATTATATGGAAATATTATCTTATTATTCTTTTCTAGTTCATATTTTACTTTTATCAATGTCATAACATGTTGACTAGTAAAAGCAGTATTGATGATTACATGGTTGCTTTGTGATTCTAATTTGTGATTAAATGGTTGTTTGATGATCTCATTGTAAATACAGGAAATAAATGACAATGTGACTGATGTACCTATAGGGGCATCTACCTCAACCCCTATAACTACAACAATATCCTCGGTGACCATAAAAGGAACGCAAGAAGTTACAATCTTGCTCACCTCAGAAGGAAATGTCTTGAAGGATGAAATGGGGTTGAAATTCTTTCACTTCATTTTTCGTCGTGCAGAACAATTATTTGGCAATACCATTCAAATGGATTGGAGGAAGCAAGCCAATGCTAAGAAGGATGAACTATTTAAGGATGTCATAGTAGCATTTGGAAATCTTGGTTTTAATAAGGAATTTATTTTAGATATTGCTTGGAAATACATTCACTCTAAACGAGACAATCTAAGGTCAAAGCTAACAAAAAACTTAAGATATCCACGTCCAGCTTGGATCACAGACCAAGTGAGATGGGATGAGCTTATGAAAGATGCCAAATTTAAGAGGAAGGCCCACAATAATCCAAACTATAGGCCATCTGCACGGCCAGGATCTAAAAGATGCCTTCGAGATACAACAAAAGCAACCCAAGCTAGGGTGTCAAGTATTGGATCTCATAAATTAGGATCTGGTGGGTACAATAGCATTTGTGGTGGCTTGGTAAGTCAAAATTTTAATCTGTTGTATTCTTTATTTCATAAAAAAGTCATGATTAACTTGTGAGTTAATTGTATCTTATGAGTCATTATACCTTATAAATTTGGTTATAATTGTTTATGTAGGTTCACCAATTTCAAAAGGAAGCTTCAGAGGACCTCCTAAAATATGCTTTACTACATGGTTCCAAAGGCCTTCGACAACATATGCTAGATCAAGGGGAGAAATTAGTCACTAGTCATGAATCTGAGGTAAGTTCTTTGCATGATGGGATATAATAAAATTTCATATTTTGCTTTCATTTCCATTGCAAAACAAATGATATAGATATTGAAATAGATAGGTACACCTAGAATTATAATAGTTTCTTTTTTGCATAGAGAAATGAAACAAGCAAAGCTAAAGCTGTGATTTGATATGTTATTTTAATGAGTTAAATTTTGTTGTGTATAGGAAGCCCAACAATCCAACTCATCAGGTAGTGAGCATGAAGAGAAGCTAGAGGAACATGAGGAGCAAGTGGGAGAAGAGAATAATGAGGAGGGTGTCCAATGTGATGAACAATTGACACCCACAATTAGAATAGTGCCTCGTATTAGTATAGTTCCTCGTAGAAAGAGGACATAAAGGAAGAGGATGGATAGAAACAAATTAACAAAAGACATGTTTGCTTCTTATGTTTGATTCTATTGTTGTCTAATCATGTGGGATTGATCGTGGATAAGAAAACAATAGAATATATAGATTAGAATGCTTTTTTAAGCTCTTAGGACTTATTGGAAGAAAAGAAGAACTTAACAAAATGATTTTTTGCAAGATATTTTATATTCCTTACATCGATTATTGCAAGCAACTTGCCTAGTTTTCATTCAGATGAAAAAAGTTCCCTAGTTTTATACAATACATTGTTCATTGCCTACTTTATATATATATATATATAATGTACATAGTGTTTCATGTACAATTCATTTTGTGAAGTCTAATCGCTGGTATAAGAGAAAAGTTCAAAGTACTTTCTATAGTCACATTTAACCCTGCACAAGCTGCACACATTACAAAGGCTTTAAACAGGGTTTGTAACTATGCATCAAATTCATTCATGAGATTACTATCCTTGCCACTGCATAGGTGTACTAGATAACAAGTCAATGTCTTTCAAAGAATGCTGCCCCTGTCTCACACATATGCATTTCAATAATGGCTACTGTCTCTTGGTGACCCTTGCATCCAAAATTTCATTTGGAATGCTTCTTGAAACCTTTTAGACTGTGACTCTTGAATGTTGTTCAGGGTTTTAGCTTGAACCTTGCCCACATGTGAGACTGCTGCTTTTTTTAAACCCTAGGAAATTGCATGTCTCTACTATATTTCAAACTTGGCTCTAACTATCTCACAGGTGCGCTATTCTTATTTTTGTACTTTGAAGGCACATGCAATCTACTTCAATTCATCCGTTTAGTAATTGTTTTAAATTAGACTTCATTGAATTTCCCAGGGGCAATACCAAAGTCCATAGGACAGCTCAAATCTTTGGAAAGATTGAATTTGTATGAAAACAATCTGAATGGAACTATACCACCTGAACTAGGAAATTGCACGTCTCTCGTTCATTTGCTCATTTATTCTAACCATCTTACAGGTGCGCTACTCTCATCTCTAAAATTTGAAGGGAATATGCTATTTGTTTCAATCCCCCCTCATCTTAGTAATTGTTCTAATTATATTTTATTGAATTTGACAGGAACTATTCCAAAGACCATTGGGAAGCTCAAGTCCTTGAAATTTTTGTATTCAAGTGGAAACAATTTAAGTGGATCTATACCACTTGAATTAGGAAACTGCAAATCTCTACTTATTTTGTCCCTTTACGATAACCATTTCACAGGTGCACTATTCTCATGTCTTAACTTTGAAGACAACGTGCTAACTAGTTCCATCCCTTCTCTTACTAATTATTTTTAATTATATTTCATTATCTTTGACAGAGGCAATTCCAGATGCCATGGGACAGCTCAAGTCTTTAGAATATTTGAATCTTGGCTTTAACTATCTCACAGGTATACTACTCTCACATCTTTACTTTGAAGGAAATGTGCTAACTGGTTCCCTCCCTCAATGACTATTCTAAAATTATTCTAATTAATACATCATTAAATTTGACAGGGGCAATTCCAAGGGCCATTGGATAGCTCAAATCTTTAAAATATTTGAATCTTGGCTCTAATAATCTCACAAGTGCACTATCTTATGACTTTACGGGAACAAGCTAATGGCCAACTTCTTGATGACCCTTTCAGTGCTGTCGATGCAGACACTGGGACTCACCTCTTCAAGGTAGTATTAGAAACTTGGAAAACACCAGACACTCATACTTAATGCCCACACATTTCAGTTGTCTCAGAAACATGAAATAAAATATAAAAGCTCGTAGCAACTCTATGACAGAAGAACATTAATCTAGAATTATAATCTTTTTTCCAATATGCATTTGGGTAAGTGTTTGTTCACCTCTAGGAAATTCTACTGAGTTGGAAGCTCTTATAGACAGTAATGCACACAATCTTAGAGTTTTTTGTTCTAATGTACTGAATGGAATGTGTTGATTATAGGAATGCATACAAGGAATTTTGAGATCAAAGACCATATTATATGTGACTCACCATGTTGGATTCTTGCTTCCTATAGATCTCATTCTAGTAAGCCTCATCTGCATATACAGAAATGCATGCCTGTTAGTAGTTTTGTCTTATCTTTAAAAATAGTTGTAATCAAAATTTATCTCAAATCCTCAAACAGGTAATGTGTGATGGCACGGTTACTCAGGTTGGTCAATACAACAATCTTCTCCAAGAAGGCATGAATTTTATAAGAATGGTTGGTTCATACGATCAAGCTTTGGGGGCTGTTAATGCAATAAAAAATGAATACGGTTTTAGAAGTAGTGAACAGGAGCAACTGAATGAACATGAGTAAGGGACAGATAGCACCTGAAAACTCTTGCAAGCTAGCCGATACCCTGAATATCCAGAATTCAGTACAAAATATAGAAAATAATGGTAATCAAAATGGTGCAGAGGATCCCAGGCTCAAGAAAGAACAGATTGTACAGGATGAAGAGAAGCTGCAAGGGAGGGTTAGTTTTCAGATTTACTGTTCCTATCTAACTGCAGTATACAAGGGCCTCCTAATCAATGTGATATTACTGGCTCACGTGTTATTCCAAATATTGGAAATCTGTAGTAACTGTTGGATGGCATCTGAATATCCCACAAGGATAGATAACAAACAAATCATTGGCAGTTCTTTTCTCATTTTTGTGTATATTTCACTGGCAGTGGGCAGTGTTTTTTGTGCAATATTGTGCTCTGTAGTTCTGTCAAAAGCTGCTCTTCAGACAACACAAATATATTTTGTGAGAATGCTTAGTAGTATCTTCCATGCACCAATGGTCTTCTTTGATGCAACTCCAACCGGTCGCATATTAAATCAGGTCAGTTCAGTAGCACTTTAGCAGTTTGCATTTTGTTGTTGTGTAGTAATATAGCTATAATTGCTTTGACATAAATCTTTTCTCTTTCATTCTATGCATCCCCTATCTGTTATTGGTATCGTTCATTCCATTGAGATTATTGTCTGTAATTTGTACTTTCGTTAAGAGGCTGTAGTTTGGCTTCACATAAAAATCAGTTAACATATAATGCTACAGTGTCAAACATAGAAGTGCAAATTCAGCTAATTCAAAGCACATAATTGGAATTGACAGGTATCCACGGATCAAACCGTAGTGGACAGGATACTTCCTTTCAACTTGGGGAAGTTAGTTTTCTCAGTGATAGATTTATTGGGAATAATTACTGTTATGTCTCAAGTTTCATGGGAGGTGTTTGCCATATCCATACTAGTCTTGGCAATTATTGTATGGTACCAGGTATGCTTCTCTTACATATTGTCCACTTTTCCTCTAGCAAGAAATTTTCTGATTGAGATGAACAACCTTGCCCTCAAGTGTTAGGCTTATCATTGTATGGTGGAATCGAAAATAGATCAAAAGGATTATTTCATTGTGGTTAATCTTTCCTTTTATTTGAAACCATGCACCTTATTGTAGATCAGAGAATCTAGTCCTTTTCACCCATAGGCAGAAAAACAAAAAAAACCAACCTTCTTTCCAAATGCATCCAATTTAGTTATGACATGTTTCCTTATACATTTCTTAAATTTATTATCTAGACTAAGGAATAAAATAATATCCTTGAAATGCTGATTTGTATCTCCTGTCTCCTGGAAAGGAGATTGCAAATAAGCAAACAATTGTCCCTTAAACTTTCCTACAATTTCTAATCATTCAAGAGTCTCCTAGAAGTGGGAAGAGGCCCAAAAAAATGTTATATCCTCCTGGTTCTACTACCTTGAAGATTCATCTATTTAACATTGCCCAAGCATGTATAATTTAATAACAGCGTCTTCTTCCTAATTTTACACAATAGTGAATGAAACTTACCTTAGACAATCTCATCTTGAATGGAGAGTGTTTGGAGTAGAGATCACCCAATAATTTCTTCTTGAAGGCAGTCCCGAATACTAGTTAACTTGAGAAATTGTCATTCCTCAAGATTGTGACCTAATTTTCTATTAAATCTGGGAGATAAAAGGTTTGTCTCTAACTCTCATAAACGTCTTAAGTTGCATGGCAATAGAATGGCTTTCCATCACTTGCAATACCTGTTTTCTAATCTTCAACGGGATGCAAGAGCCAAAACCAAAATATATTTGATTATGTCTACTCTTCCAAAGTTATTGCATATTAAATCAGATAGTATGGATGTAGTTGAACATCTAATGGACTGTTATTTATTGGTATGCATGTAGAAATACTATATAGTGACAGCAAGAGAGTTGGCCCGTCTGATAGGTGTTCAAAAAGCTCCAATTATAAACCATTTTGTAGAGTCCATCTCTGGGGCATACATTGTAAGAGCATTTGATCGAGAAAGTTACTTCATAAATACCAATCTCACTTTACTTGATGACTATTCACGAGTCTGTTTCCACAACTTTGCATCTCAGGAATGGCTTGGTCTTCGAATGAACTTGCTATCAAACTTTATATTTTCTTCTTGTTTTGTATTTCTATTGAACATTCCCAATGGCGCTGTTGATCCAAGTAAGCGTTATTACCGAGTACAAATATTTTCAATGTGCAAGAGAAGAAAACTGGTTGCTTGCATATGAAGACTAATTTTCATCAGGGGTTTGCACTTTGCAGGTGTTGCAGGGCTAGCTGTAACATATGGATTGAATCTGACAGCATTCCAATTTGGGGTGATACACAACCTATGCAATGTGGAAAACACAATGATTTATGTGGAGAGAATCTTACAATATTGTAAAATTCTAAGTGAGGAGCCATTACTCATCGAAGAAAGTTGGCTAAACTGTGATTGGCCATCAAATGGAACAGTAGATTTTGACAATTTATAGGTGGGTACCAGCTATCAACCAGATTTTGATTTGGAAATTTAGAAGTCAATTTCCATAATTTAGATTTCCAATGTACTTCAAAATATTGTTTTCTATAGGAATTTGGTGAAATATATGAAGCTGAAGAAACTTTGGAACTGGCTTTGGAATAGTTTGAGCGAGTTGCAGGGCTCTATCAAGGTGAAGAAGTTACTAGTACGGCTAACCGGTGCCAACTTAAAATTGCACAGTTTGCAGCCCAGCTTGAGCAGTAAGTTATATGAAAGAAAATATTTGTGAAAGTTTTTTGGGATCACATATTTTCACTTTTGGGCTATCAAATGACTAGTGTAGTGGTTGCTTATAATTGGATATTTTTTTGGGGTTTGATTTGCAGATTTATTATTTTCAGTTAATGTGTAGAGACTTGTGGATTTGTGGTTCTTTAAATGAATAATGCAAATGGATTTACTTGTTAAATCTAATATTGTTTGCTTGCAGGAAAATTTTGCTTTCACCGTATTGATTATCTTAAAGGAAGAATTCAACTCTCTCCAAAATCATATCAAAATCTTGAAAGGTTGTGTTATGCTCAAAGACGATTTGGAAATCTTGTCGTTCATCAATAACAAAGTACATGATTTAGTGGATTGTTACAATGAAAAGTTATCAGCCTTTGAGAGGACCATACATAAGCATGCAAGAAGAAAGTTCCCATTCTGAAGCAAAATTGTCCAGTCCAGACAATTGAGTCAACTCTTTGTCAAGCTACCTTGCCATGCTCGAAAGAGTTATGCTGGTAGTTGGGTATATTCCAATGGCTTTTAGGAAAATATTAACATTTTCTCTTTCCTAGAAATGAATCATTTGTGTATGTCATGTTATGACGTACGTGTTGCTTATGATTGTATGAACAAGTTTATAAACTATAAATAAAAAAATACTTATTGGCATTTACTTTATGAATTTGGATTAGGATGCATTATTTTCTTTGTTTTTTATGAACATTATGCTTTGTGTATTCGACAACTGTTCATTGTTCCAACTTCAAAATCATTGATAATTTCTATTATAATTTTCCATCGCATTTGAAAAATAAAAAATAAAAACTCCAACAAATAGGAGGACGACGAGAATTTGAAAACATTGAATTGTTTATTTTTTTAATACATTTTTATATATTGTCTCTAAAGAAACAATTTTTACATATTGTCTCTGTAGAGACAATGTCTTTAATCCCAACTATTGTCTTTAAAGAGACAAAAGTGAAATTGTCTCTAAAGAGACAAATGTGAAATTGTCTCTAAAGAGACAAAAATACTTTTATGTCATATTGTCTTTATAGAGACAATTTCATATTGTCTTTAAAGAGACAAAAATACTTCTATGTCATATTGTCTTTATAGAGACAATTTCATATTGTCTTTAAAGAGACAAAAATACTTCTATGTCATATTGTCTTTATAGAGACAATTTTATATTGTCTTTATAGAGACACCCCTTTAAAGACAATACTTGAGACAATAAACAACTTTTTTTCTGTCTCAATTTAAGACAATATACTCAAATATTGTCTTAAAAACTGTCTTAAATACCCCCTTGATGTAGTAGTGATGGTATTTAACCATGTAAGAATTTGGCACCATGAGGAGAAAGGGATATTTTAAGGAGAGCCTTAATAAAGTCAGTGGAAGACCTAGTGACAGGTTTTGAGGGGTAAAAATGATGTTAGTAAATAGTAAAGTGGTTTAAATTGAGAACATTAATGTTCTAAGAGAAGTGTGCACAAAATAGAGGAATGTGAAAGTATCAAACCCAGTACAAATATTGGTGAGAATGTTGTAGATAGAGAGATACTTAGAGATAAAAATTGGGGGAAATAATCCTCTGAGATGACCATTGGGGGAAATAATCCTTTGAGATAAAAATTGGGTTAAGTAATCAGAACAATACATAACTGCAGAAAAGGAAAAAAGAGTTAAAGAAATTGAAGGCTATAAAGAAGAAATCCAAGCTATAAAAAGAGTAGAGTGGGCGCATGCTTCCAGTCGCAGTGATTTCAACGAGTCAGCTTCCCGGCTGATGGAGGAAACCCGCAAAAAGGCCATGGAAGCTACCAAAAGCATCTCCGATGTTGCAAAATCCATGGTAGGTACTGCCAAGGAGCTTGTTGAGGACTTTTAGAATGAACGAGATCTTAAGCAGTGGTTTTGGCAGGCCACGACCGGCGCCAATGAAAAGCTAGGGTACTTTGCCTTCGAGACCTAGAGGACCCTACAAATCTGGAATCACCAATTTAATGTTTCTGATCGTGTAGAGGAAAAAAATTAGTGACTCATTCAAATACTGACCTCAAGATTCTACAAACAGTAAAATTGGCCATATACAAAAAACCCAGTAAACACTCATTCAAACCAGAGCAAGAGACTAACCTCAAGATTGTGCTTCAATGATGCCAATGAAAAAATAATGGACAGAGGTAGCAAGAAAAATATTATGAAACCCTACCAAAGTAGTTTTTGAAACAACGATCCAAAATCCATCTCTGTACAACTATTACTGCAATCTATTCAATAATAAATGAAAAGTATGTGCAAAATATAGCGGTATAAGAGCTAGTGATGTGATTTTTGTAGCTACATTTATGGGAAAGAAGCCAAAGTTTTTCGACGAACAAATTCTGACGAAGTGTGAGTGGTAACCTGTTTCTCGGGAAGTAGTTTTCAGGCACGAGACTTGTTTCAACTGAAAGCTCACACTATAAATAGCCTATCGGCTAAATAGAAAGCACGAGCAATAAAACAAATCAAATGGTGTATTCCACATGATTGAGACTTGAGGAAAAATGGAGTGCGGTTCTTGCTCTTAAGAATTTTTCAAATCAAGGGCTGTGTGGCTATGTGGTACTGCAAGCACTATCAAACAAAATACAACAAATACGTTCATCTATTGGTTTTAAATTACCTCCTTCTACTCTAATACCATGAAAGATCCTACAAGATCAGAGAGTTATCAACAAACACAAGATGAAACATAATTAATAATAATTTATTCAGTTCAACTAAGAATGAAGAGCTCAAATCCTTAGTATATAGCATGAGTATGAGCAACCATAAGCCACAAGAATAGGAACATATGGCATGAGAATAGGAACATATGCCATGGCTTGAGGAGAGGACTCCTCATCCTAAGTGGCAATGAGTTGCTCTCCTCTATGGAAGGGAGAGGTGTCAAGAGGGATTGGACACCGCTCAAGACACCTCAACAACCTTGACACCTCATAGGGAATGAGTCAAGGAGCAACTCAACCACCTAACTGGGCTTAAGTTAGCCAACAAGAGTAGAATACACTAACAAATATAAATTTAGAAATTTTTTGTTAATTGTAAGAGTAAATTTAAGATTTTTAGATTGATTACTAATTATCAACGGTTTCTAATTTTACATTATTTTATTAATATATAAGATATCCATATGACTAATAACATAACAAAATTTTTGATTTTTTTTAGGATACAACATTTGTGTGTTTTATAGGTGATTGGCAAGCTTTCAATTATTTTATAGATTTAATTTTCTTTTGCTTGTAGACTTAACTTTGGAGTAACATCAACAACTCATTGCGTCTCAAATACCAGTTCTCAACTTCTTGTCCATATCTTTTGTCAAAATCTCCACATTGTAGCATCAAAATTCTCAACTTAGGACTATTAATATTGTTTTACTCCATGAGCTTTGCACACGATCTACATTATCTTTGTTGTCCCTCTCCTTGGAATGTATCTTTGAACTATATTCTTTGTCTATAGTTGTATTTAAACATGTTGGGTTAATATAATAATCATCTTTAATTTATTGTGGTGAACAAGTTTGTTCATTTCCTATATAATTTTTGTTTATTCACTTCTTCCTTGATTCAATTATCAGATGTTTTTCAAGCCCTTTCCTGAGCATTTGTTTGTGCATATGTGGGTAAGATAGCCTTAGAATAACATAAATTTTTATTTATCCATTTAGTATTTTATGTTCATGATTCACTATAACCTATTTTAGATGTTGCATGCTTGTAAAATATATCAAATATGGAAGAATAAAAGGTTAAGAAGAGCTCTTGACCTTTGATAACATTTATTTTTGTTTATTTTCTATGTAATGCATCATTAGTTTTTGCATTTCAATTTAAAAATAATAAAAATTAATAATTCATCTCTTTGCCGAAGTAATTTTTTGTGTTTAAATAAAAAAAAAATATATGTTGAAGGTTTATATCAAATTATTATTATTTTATTATTATTTATTGGTATTTTTAAGAATTATGATTCCTATAAAAAATATTTAATTAATTTATATAATACATAATAATATATTTAAAAAAAAACTAAATTACTTGTATTACTTTAATAATAGAAATTTATATTTTTTTTCATATTTAATGTGTATGATTAATAAGATTAGTAAAAATATTATAATATAAAATATTTTCTATAAAAAAATCATAATTTTTGTTTTTGACAATTTATATTTTTCATAAAACATCAAATGAAAGGCATTTAAATGATCAAACTGTAACAAAATTTTATATGAGAGGTAAGGGTGAGGGGCCTATAGTGGGCTAATTGATCTTATTTATACAAAATGTAGATGAAATTTTCTATGGAATTGGCCGAGTCTCTTTTAGTGTTGAATCTTTTTGTTAGATATATCCACTTCTAGAATTGTTCAAAACATTCAATACTTTTGTACATTGAATGCTAAAAATTGCATGATTATATTTTATTTCAAAAGGAATAACAATGGTATAATTTCATCTTTGAAATAATCTATCAAAAATTAATTGGATTATTATGTGGTAGATTTATTCCTTTTCGATTATAAATTCCTTGTATCATCACTCAATCCATTGAATAAGTGGTTGGCATTCACCATTGGTAAGTGAAAGAGTTAAGTTGTTCTTTACTTTTATAAAAATTATCCACTGAACAAGTGGAGGTAAGAAATCCACTCTTCCACTGAATAAGTGGATGACACTCACTGCTAAATAAGTGGAAGAGTTAAGTTGTTCTTTACTTTTATATAAATTTCTCACTGAACAATTGGAGGTAAGCAATCTATTCTCCCACTGAATAGTGGATGACACTCACCACTGAATAAGTGGAAGAGTTAGTTACATCCATTCTTTATAATTTTAACCACTGAACATGTGTATGTGCATGAATAATATTCCCATTGAATAAGTGGATGTTTATAGAAAATTGTTAGTCTTTATGTACACCATATGCTCTCACCTCACCCTTACTGGGAATTTGGTGATTAGAGAGTGGAAACGAAGTCTGAATTAAAAATCATGTACACTGTATGCTCTCTTGTCACCCTTACAAGGATCTTGGTGATCAGAAAAATGAAAGGAAGTCTCAATTAATACTCTCATATATTGTATGTTCTCACCTCTCCCTTACTAGAGTCTTGGTGATTAGAAAGTAGAAAGGAAGACTAATTTAAAAATATAATACATCATATGCTCTGAATGAAGGAAACGATCATATGTATGGAAGTGTCTTTAATCTGTAGACATAACAATCAAGATGTGTACATAGCTAAGGACTATACATGAAGCAGATTCAAACCTAATACATAAGGCACTTATTTATCCATTATCCTCTATTTTTTTTTTTTGATGATGTATATGTTGCACATAGAATATTTTCTTCCTTCACTTGTTTTCAAATATTGTGTATTATATTGACTATTGTTATAGCCTTTATAGAATAAAACACTGTCCATTGAATTAAGGTGAAAAAAAAGGTTTAGATAAGCATGTGAGATTTTACAATCAAGATCATCTTCAAGCTCTCCTTAGTGTGTTCACTTCCTGCTCTTATTTTTTTGTCCCCTTTTCAGCTAAGTGGGTGACAACTGACAATGAATTATCTGGGGAGGAAGCAGACATAGAAAGTATTACATACCCACTCACATTGTTATATGGTTATCTTATTGCCAAATTTTCTATGAGAATCTTGAACCTATTTGAGGTGCATTATTGCTAGCCATCATAGTATGTGCTAGTTAAAGCCCAGTTGTTGAACTACGAAGCCTCTACACATCACGTAAGCAAGGCCATCGGAGATGAGCCCCTTAGGGTTGTTTTTGGTTTTATGTCTTGTTCTCTCATAATTTCTTTATAAACAAATTTATGTGACAATCATATATTGTGATGAAAAATTGGTATTATGTTGTATCCCTGGCTTTACTTTTTGTTGTAAGGTTTGGGCATGTCCAACAAATCTTGTGCTAATTCAATTTATTATAGAAGAATTAATAATTCAAGTGAAATTATTGATTTAGAGAAAGATTAAATCTCTATCATAAGGATTAAGGTAAAATAAGTTCATTGTCTACTTAGAAGGAATCCTAAATGAATTCGCTTGACTCCTCAAGGCTCTAGGCCAAATTGTGAGATGGGACTCAAGCTAATTATTTATTTTACATCCTCCTAAAGACGACGACCTTGATGCACTCCATTAGGGGACTATACTCTTTCGAGAGAGACTTAGGATTTGTGTGGTCACAATGAGTCTAAGTGTAATGCCCACCCTTACATTAAATTAAAATTAATAAGAATTAGTTATCAATTGAGAGAAAATACTTATACTTATGCTTACATAAATCTTCTTTTAAAAGAAATGATTATGATAAGAAAGGAAAGTAAGTCTTGCCTACTACAAATACATCATATTTACTTACAAGCTGGGTGCTTTTAAACAATCCAATAATGAATTTACAAGAAAGAAGAGATAGAAACAAAAATAATATGATCAAGGTCACAACATTTACTAGTGCTTGTAAGGATTCCTGGAAACAATATGATATAGAAATGTTATACAATAATTAATTTCCTCAGAAATTTAAAACATGCTTACAAAATTAAATTTAATTATTACTATTATCCTGCGATCAACATCTTTCTATGTCTATTTGCAATGAAGAAAAATTAGTTATAACGCGTGAAATATATATATATATATATATATATATACGTTTTCATTTACATACTTATGTAATTACAACTAATACTTATATAATTGTACTCTTAGATATATATTTGATTGCATAAATTTCCATTACAGAGTTATCTATACCATTGCGCAACCATTTCAAAACTAAGTACTAAATCGTTTATAGTTTAAAGGTCTACAAAATTATATAACTCGAAGCCTACTGCCCAGCCGCACCACAATATCAAGGAAAGGTATTATTGAAACATGGCTTGGAAATGCTACTCTAAACAGAGAGAGACACGTAGGAGGAAAAACTGTATTCAATACCTTTTAAACGAAAAATTAAAACATTAAACTCAATTGTGCCTAAAACATATATTAGCCCTTAACTCTTTGCAGTTTTGAAGTGTTAGAAAGAAGAATGCCTCAGAATAGTAGCAACAGCACTATTCAAGAAACATCTCCAGCATTCTGCTAATGCAGACAGTTATAAAACAAACTACCAACATCATAAAGTAAGCACTATCAAGATGACATTAATAGGAAAAATATACCTCCGACAAGGCAACGACGCGGGCGGAAGATTAAATATTTGTTTTCCATAAAAAAATTCTACTTTTGATTTGTGAACGACTACGGATATTATGCCCCTTGTTAAGCAGTTTGCAATGCAATAGTTGCTGATGCCCAACTCTTTGAAATTGGATTTTGATTGTTTGGTGATGCAAGCAATATGTCGTCTAAAATTAAGTTAGAATTCATAACATTAAAAGTTTAATAGATGCACTTATTTATAAAATAAATTATTCTATTTATTAATCATTTGGTCTACTAGTTTGTATCTTAATTGAAGTTTACAGTTTACTTATCATAAGGGAAATTATGTTGTAAAAATATAAAAGGTGAAACTTCTCTCAATATTGTAAATGGAAATTATATTGTAGATAGATCGTGTAAAGGGAAATTATATTGTAGATGGATCAGATAAAGAGGTTTTGAAAACTTTTAGGGAAATGTAGCATTGTGATGCCTAGTTCCTCAAGCTTGGTTTTAAGTTGATGGCTATATGAATGATTGTGAAAAATGACAAGTTAGATTGGTGTCCAAATCTTTTAAACTGGAGTTTGACTGCTTGGTGATGCAAGTAATATGTCACCCAAAATTAAGTTAGAATTCATAGCATTAAAAGTTTAATACACAAATTTATTTATAAAATAATTTATTCTAATTATAATTGTAACTATGAGAAATAATCAAGTTAGTAGGTTAGTGCATAAATGAAAAAACCCAAAGTAAATAATGAAGCACAAAGGAGGAAAACCATGAAAATAAAAGGAAAGAGTTTACCAAATATCTTCAACATCCATGATTGACCTCCATTATACTTTCTCTATTTGTTGCATTATGTCTTTTCCCTCAGATTTGTGATGAGCAACTATGATAATGCCAAGACCTAAGCAAATGTTGAAGGATTTAACCTAAAAGACCTCACAATGCAACTAACCAACTATGAAGTATGCAAAAAATAGCCTATGAATGCCAAGATGCGAAGAGCATGAAGTCAAGAGATGTAAGTCTAAAATGCCAAAATGTGAAGTGACAAGAATGAGGCTAAAATTGTCTTTTTATAGAAAATGCCATTTTAGGTGAATGGCTAAGATTGTCAGATGAGAGATGCCCTAGAATCAATGGTTGAGATTGAATATGACAACCCACAATTGAGGTTAGGGCAACATTAGGGAAAATTTTGAAATGGGTGGTCAAGATTGATTTTAGAAAATCAATTCAATAGAGAAGGTTGCATGTGACAAGATATTAGAATGGCACAAAAAAAGAAAAAGTTGGAAAATCAAATAATTATTTGACTTAAGAGGAAAAGTGGACTTTTGGAATAAAAAAATGATTTTAATTCAAAGTGGTGGGATCATGTGACAAGGAATGGATAAATGTTGCCAATTTTAAATAAATGACTTTATTTAAAATTAGAGAAAGTTGGAGGAAATAAGAATTAAATAAATTAAAGAATTTATTTAATTATAAGAGGACATAAGATGTTAATGATGTATTTAAATAAATAAATAAAAATCAAGAGGAAAATAATGGACACAAGGACAATTAAATAAATTTAATAATTTATTTAATCATAGAAAGACTTTAGAGAGTTAGTGTATTTAAATAATCAAGAAGAATAAAAAGACATGAATTAATTAAATAATTAAGAATTATTTAATTAATAGTTGAAAGTGAACAATAGGACATAATTAGATAAATTAATTGTGATAGGAAGAAAAATAGAGAAATTAGAACTTGTCGGCCTAGGTCATTTTTGTTTGTCTACATTTTGCCCCTCTTTGTCATCATGCAACCTATCGCATTGTGACAAACAAAATTTAGTCAAGAACATGCCCCAATGAAGGTACAAAATATCTACTCCCCCTCAGGAAAATTTTCAAATTTTGGCCTAGTAACAATTTTTTTGAAAAGTGTCCCGATAAGTCAATTTGTCAACTAGAAAAATAATGGCCTAATCAGTTTCATATTTCGAGGTGTTTAAGATAGCCAGAAGTATGGTCAAATGAGTCTCCAATAATAACCTTGAGAGTAAAACCCTAATTTTGACCCTATAAATAGATTAAATTTGGTAAAAAGTCATTTCATTTTCACTTTCAACTTTGTAAATTTAGAGAGCCTAGATCCTAGATAGCTTGTGTGAATATGGTGATTTCAATGACTGAGCACCATAGGTACATTGTTTAGACTTTCAGATGGCCAGATGGCGTAGAGCCACCAGTGAATACACCTTACCCACTTTGTCATTTCATCATTTTTCACGCATTTTTAGGGTTTTAGGGTAGGTCAACGAATGTGCTGCGATGCATATGCATGCACGTAAGTCACATTCAGGTTAGCATTCAACGCATTTAGTGCATCACGATGCAAATGCAATGGGTCAATTAGGGGGACAAAAAGGTGCAACATATTTTCTGATTAGCGAGACACGTTCCTTGTTTCATGCCGTAAGTGACAAGTGCAACAATGCATTTGAAAGATTGCAACTGTTTCGTAGACATGCATGCGATTAAAAATAATGCATTTGATAATGGAGTGACACATTTGACAGTTAAATCGATGCAAGTGCCAGATCATAACGCAATCACAAGATAGAATGAGGCAATTGCCGAGAGTGACACAAATGAAGTCAAAGTGACACATTTGACTTTAACCAAGGCTAACTTTAATTTAGGCTCAATTTTCTAAATTCCTTTGATTAGATAGATGGTAAGAATGATTTGCAATAATGTGTTAATTCTCATTTTTTTGTGTGCAGACGCAATTACCAACGATCTATACACATGAGTTTAGGCCATCTATATATGGATTCAGGGACCAGCTACGAGACAGAGAATGGAGATGACTGATGTGATTGAGATTGTACTATGTTACCTATATGCCCATTATCTGGGCTAATAGGTGACTGCTGATAGCACTAGCCGAGAGATGATATTCAAAGACATGTTCTTTCCACTTGCCGATGGGGGAGGCCACTATTACATTGGAGGATGTCTATAGGATTTTGTGCCTGCTGATCAGAGGAGAGTAGGTGGTTTATGATCTGGAAACTAGGGACATTAGGAAATTACAAAGTTTTATGAGGATGAGGCCAGTGCAGGACTAGGCATCGATGGCTATGAGATTGACTGGGAGTTCATAATAGAGCATTATCCTTACTGGGATGCGATGGTATGTACTTTGTTTGTGAGAGTTCTAATACCAAATCACCAGGGACAGATTCCTAATTGGATGGGGAGATGTGTTAGTATGTATGCAGTGAGACAAGATAGTTTTTGTGTGGGGGACTTGTCTTCTGGGGATGCTATATCATCAACTTCACGAGGCCGCTTATAAAGTAGTGTAGAGTATTAGCTGTGGCACTACCCTACTTATGATATGGGCTTGGGAGCACATTCCCATCTTTTTCCCACCTATTCAAAGGCCACAATTAGTAGAGGGAATGCCATATGTGTATTAGTATGTAAGTGCTCTTCTGTAGACGAGGGTTGGAGAGATAGGTTATTGGCGACATAGGATATACACCATGACGTCATTTGTCTAGAGACCATATAGGGACTACGCTCAGTGAGTCAATGAGGGAAATCATTTGGCATTTTATAGAAAGTTTTGATATTTGATTGGGCACACTATATAGAGTCATCTGATCATTGAGATGTGCTTGCTCTATTGGGTACTACATCAGTTCAGAGAACAACAGGGTGTGCCTATGGGGACTATGGAGTACACCAGATCATCATGAGAGTCGATGTGGGGTCCCTCCATATCAATTCCTTTTGTTGAGTAGTAGATAGATGAATTGGTGGCACAACTGTGGGGTTGGAGTGGAGGTCCTACAGATCTAGGGATAACTGCAAATTTTTATTTGTGGTGGCTATGAGCACTTTTTCTGCATTTACCTCAAATACCAACAAACATTATTAGCAAATGAAATAAAGTAAATCAAGAACTCCTATGAAATATTGAATCATGATTCATAATGCAAACAAAAAAACAAGAATACTAATTGAGAGTGCAATAACATGAATCAAATCTTATCCCATAGTGGATTGGTGGTTCTGTGGAAAGAAGCCCTTTCTCAATCCTTGATAAGATCCAGATATGTTGATGATCAAGATGATGAGTTGTGTAGGATTAATACAATAGAGAAGGCCTCTATTTATAGACAAGAAGGATAAAATAATGTCAAACATGGAGGATGTGGGACTAAAAACCAACCAATGACAAGATGCCACTTGTCAACATGTGAGAGGTTGAGGAATGTGCAAGTTATGGTCAATGTGCTCATAAATGAGATTAGTTGGCCTTTTCAAATTCAAATTTGGATTGTTGGAGGGAGAAAAAGGGTCTTAAATGCCAAGTGGGGGACATGTAAGAGGGGAGTTAATGCCATGTTGGAAGGGAAAAGTCAACTTGTTTTTGAATTCAAACTTGAGGGAATATTCTCCAAAGATGCCTTGTTAAGGAAAATGAGGATTTTAATAAATGAATTAATTGATTTATTTGTGCAAATGGGAAAAGCTAGAAGATGTGATGGGTGATTAGATTAGATTAATTAGGATTAGATTAATTTAGTGAGGGATTAGGTGATTTGATCCATTTGACTTAGATTTAAGGATTTAAAATAAATCAAAGGGAGATGAAAGATGATTTTAGATTTAATTAAATAAAGGTTTGATTTATTTAATCAAAGAGGGATAATGATAGGCTTAAATTAAATAAAGTTGATTTATTCAATTTAAATAGATGACTTTAGGAGATTGAATTTAATGAATTTGATTTACCTGATGAATGGATGAATGAGAATGATGCTAATTTTGTATGTCTACAGTGGCACACATTGACTGATACCATTGACAGATCTTGATGAACTAGCACCCATTGATTGATAATCAATTATACCATAGGTGTGACGAGGTGGCATGGGAGATAGAGATGGTGGTTGAGGGAGGGGGAGAGATGGAGGAAGAGGGAGGGAGAGAGATGGAGGTAGAGGGGATGGAGGGAGATGTGGAGCAAGAAGAGGAGATGAGGAAGGAGATGGAGGAGATGGTGGGGGCGAAGGGAGGTGAAGGAGAGGGGAAAATGTTGGGAGGCAGGGTAGGAGGGTTAGACCTGAGACAAAGATTAGACTAGAGGTAGAGGTCAGGCCAGAGGTGGAGGTGCTAAGGGAGGAGGAGGTGCAGATAGGAGGGGAGGTATTGGACATCAACGGGGAGGAGGAGGCCATAGGGAGTGAGGAGGATGTTAGTGATAATGAGGAGCTATACATTGGTGGAGAGGACATGGATGAGGCAGAGAGGCAACTCTGAGAGAGGATGATAGTTAGGGAGCAGGATACATATGGGGTGCCCTCATTGCCATGAGATGCTATCATAGACTAGAGATTAGTTGATATGTAGCATAGACTTGATGAGAGTGTAACACAGATCAGGACCCTACAGACAGAGTTGGAGGTGGCTAGGGTTGAGAGGGATCAGGTAGTGATTTGAAAATAGGAGTTCAAGAGATGGTGCATAGAGTTTGCACAGTTATTCACAGGACCGACATGGGACATGTCGAGACAGTTAGCCAAGGTTAGCACCAGTCAGGAACACTACCGGTTACTATATGAGTAGGTTGTGCCACCTGAGAGAAGGGATCACACCTTAACACAATCTTGGACAAGGATGAGTAGTTGTAGTAGGATAGGTAGTGGTAGCAGCAACAAAACAAAGAGCAGTAGCCATAGTCAGAGCAGTGTGGGGGGATCTACCTCTTCAAAGCATTCATCAATTCACTGTTCTCACCATAGTCATAGGCATTCTTTGGGGCATAGGTCTAGCCAAAACCATGGTTCATACGACTCAAGGCACAAATCAAAGCACAACCAACCACTAGTTATAGATCCATCAGCCTCTCAGACCCAACTAGTTGTGACGATGATGACATTGGTTCCGCTTATAGAGCATCGGTCACCACAGTCTTGTCCTCAAGGGGATGATGAGAGTTTAGTATAGAAATTGTTATCTTGATATTATCTTTGAAAAATTCATGTTATGACATTTATATTTTGACCATTGGGCCTGCGAGCTCTATTTTTGGGATATCTCATGACTCTATCCTGTGACATGTTTTTTTGAGATTATATATATGATGCAGTGTTCATGCGACCTATATGTGATGTGTTATATGATGATGCATTATATGCGTTCTATTAAGCTCATGTGATTTGATTTATGCATTTATGATTCCTATGATGATGTCATCTATATGCTATTTCATGTATGCATTTATGATACCTACTTATGATGAGATACCATGCTGATGATAGATGATTTCAATGTATGCATAATGATTTAATTATAATTGATGCCATGTATGGATTAATGTATGACTATGGATAATGTGACATGTGATGTTTTATGATATGGACTATGTATGAAAATGTTTAATGTGCAAATTTTATGATATATGAATGAAAATGATATATGCTAGTGATGTAAATGAAAATGAATGTTTAATTAACATATTCCCTAATGAGTGTTTAAGGTGTAATGAAATTGAATATGAATGGATGTATGTAGATGTGTGATGAACTAATGCAATTCCTATATGATCATGTATGCAATTATATTTTTGTATATCACATGATATCATTAGGAGACAAAAGAAGAGAACTGACAAGAGAGAAGGAGACATATGTTAATGCGATAAGAAAATCCTTCAACATATTTCCAAAGAACTTATAGTTGTTTCTCTTAATCATCATTGGGAGGATTATTGTAATGGCCAACAAACACCATGATATGATGGATCAATGATGTGCAATGTCAAACCATCACATGAAACAAGTAGTCACACACAAGGATAATCATGACTCCTACTAAGAGTGCAATTGCCCCAATATTTTTGTCACAACCAACCACAAGCAAGAAATATAAGAAAGACAAGCCATGAAGTGTCATTGCTCCTGTAAATCCTGTTGTCAGGACATCCTCAAGGATCAAGCAACATGACAGCCAAAAAAGATAAGACAAGACAATCATCATGATACACTGTTTCTCCTCTAAATCCTTTTGTTTGGACATCCTCGAGGAAATAGTAGCATCATGAAAAACCAAAGGACAAAATGACAAGATAGTGTTTGCTAAGTGTTTGCCAATTTTTTTCCAATTGTGTCTAAATGTCAAGTGTTTAAATATCAAAATGCTAGGTTTGATGATGTTAAGATGCCAGATAATTCCAAATTCAGGTAGGACACATCTTGAATGATGTCAATGTCAAAATGTCAAATTTAGGAAGGACACATCCTAAATGATGTCGATGTAAAAATGCCATATTCAAGGACACATCCTAAATGATGTTGATGTCAAAATTCCAAATTCAGGAAGGACACATCCTGAATGATGTCTATGTCAAAATGCCAAATTCAGGAAGGACACATCCTAAATGATGCCAATGTTGAGAGGAACAATTCTCAAATGTGACGAGAATCCCTCAGAATGTCAAATGATAGTGTCAATACCTAGGAAGGACACATCCTAAGGCATAGATAAATGACAGGGGTTGTTCTTTAGAAGGTAACACCCAAAGAATAACCAAAAGTTGACAGTTTGTCTTGTTTTGACTGATTTTGACTGTAGTTGAATGAAAGCTGACTAAGTTTGATTGATATTGCCTAGATGAAAAGATTGAGTACATGCTAATATAAATGACATGTTGATTAAATGATTTCCAAAGTTTGTTTGAAGAGTTGTATGGTTTGGGACTGAAAGAGTCCACTTAATTTGAAGATGTTTGATGTGTGTGATAGTGACATGCAATGAACCCTAATGGATTGACCTAGTACGACATTAAGGTCTCATTGATTGATGGCCTTTCCTATGTCATACACTCAAATACCTCTTAGCTCGACATGACCAATGACTTTGTCTTATTGACCAATGATTGATCATGATTTTATTTTGACAACCTAAAAGGATTGACCTAATATATCGGGGGATTGAAGATGAGTCTCACCTATGTAGCAAATGTGCAAAGACAATGACAAGGAATGACATAACTGACATGACTGATGAGTGTTTTGGAATATTTGTGTTTTCCTCAAGAAAATTTTCAGTTTTTAGGTCTTTTTTCAAGACATTTTATGATATTTGTCATTTTTAGGACATTTTATGATTTTTATGTCTTTTTTTAGGACTTCTTATAATTTTTATCTTTTTTTAGGACTTTTTATGATTTTTGTCTATTTTCAGGACATTTTATGATTTTTATATCTTTTTCTAGGACTTTTTATGATTTTATGTCTTTTTTCAAGACTTTTTCAATTATTAGGACCATGCACGATACCCACTATCGCGATACCCACTATAGTCACATGATAAAAGTTTTCCCCTTCTCAAGTCAAGAGCTAGCCAAGTGGAAGGGGATAGAAGAGACACACCAAGAATGAAAAGTGGATGATATGTGAGAGTTGATGTTAACCATTCTCAACCATGGAAATAAATGGCAAGATGTCATGGTGAATGTCGTGATAATGTCAGAAAATCAGATGTTTAATATGGTCCAAGGTAGATAGAGTGACAATAGACGATGAAAGCAATGATTGACTACACATGGTGCCTGTTTTCTAAGTTTTCACCATGGTACTTATCTAAAGTGCCTGTTTTCTAGGTTTTCACCATGGTACTTATCTAAAGTGCCTGTTTACCAGGTTTTCACTATTGGATGAATTATTTCTCTTTATTTTTATCATTTTTTTATTTTTTTGGTGTCACCAAGATGGCTGCTTGCCAAGTTTTCATCAGGGTGACAATTTTTTTATATTTTTCATTTTTTTGGTATTTTTTATGCTTTTTGGCTAGGCTTTTTGATGCTATGTACAATTTTTTTAAAGAAGCAGATTGTTGATAGGCTATGTTACTTGTTTTCCATTTGGATTAGCCAACTAGTATGTACTAGAATTGAATGAGGTCGTGATGATGTGTGGACCCAACCAATTGGGTTAAAACTTGCCGCGTTTCTCTCTGTCAAACTGATTCTTAGGATTTTGCATTAGAACCAGGTTGCCAATGTCAAATTTGTGAACCGTTACTCTCTTATTATAAATTATACAAAGATGGTTTTGATCTTCCTATAAGTGATTCAAGGCATTATGTCTACATTCATCTAACATTTCTAGTTCATGCACTCATGACTATCTATACTCTTCATCATCGATCAGGACCTTCATGGAGACTCATAAAGATGGGATTTCAACCTCGATGGGAAATATAGCTTCATCTCCAAAGACTAAGGTGCATGGAGTGGCTCCAATGGGCATGCAGATCTTGGCGCGGTAGGCCCACAAAGTAGAGTTAAGTTGTATATTCTAGTCATGGTTAGTGTCATTAACTATCTTCTTAAGGAGTTTGATAATTTTTTTATTAGATGCTTTAGATTGACCATTTCCTTGCAAGTAGTATGGCATGGAGAAATGGTGTTGGATAGAGAAACATTCAAAAAGTTCACGGATATCCAAATTTTTGAAGGGATGATCGTTGTTTGTGATGATGGACTACAAAATACCATACCAAAAAATGATATAGTTGAGGATAAATTTGGAAATTTGCTTGCAGGTTATGTAGGTAAGGGGGATGGCTTTGATCCACTTAGTAAAATACTCAGTGATGGTGATGATGAACTTATGGTCGTTGGAGGAGGTAGGATGGATTTTTCCCATGAGGCCGAGTCCCCATTATGTGAAGGGCCAAGGAGAAGTAATCGACCTCAATTCCTATACTAGTCTATCAATTAAATCACTATGTATATGAAATTGGCGACACATTCTTACAAAATCAAGTGTGTCCTTTTCCATTGTCAACCAGTAATACCCAAGTCTTGTGATCTTTTTAGCTAAGGTAGGGCCACTTGAATGGGATTCACATATATAGGTCATGTACCTCACGTAAGGTTATTATTGCTTCGTCAATGTCAAGACAACAAAAAAGGGTGTTGTCAAAGCTGCAACAATATAATGTGTCACTGATGATGGTGTATCGGGTGACTTTGCGGATAAAAGATTTTTGTTGGTTATTGGACAAGTTTGAGGGAAAGGTTTGGAAGTGAAGGTAGTCATACATGTCTTGATACCATGGGGAACTGGGACCAACAAGCTCACAAACCATTTCTAATTCTGGGATGTCATATGCAAGAACTAATAGCTACTCCACCAAGAACTCAAACTGTGGAAAATTGTTAGGAATGTCTAAGAGAGATCCAATTGTCACCATTACATTTGCAGCCTTATTTTGTGCCCTTGGGATTTGTTCAAAATCAATCATGTGAAAATATGTCTGAAAACTCTCAACATGGATGCATTTGTATGAGATTAACCTTTCGTCCTTGGTGTCATATTCGTTGGTGACATAATATATGACCAATTGAGAATCTCCAAAAACTAGAAGATTCTTGATTTTCCATTTTATGGCCATGCAAAGTCTTGTGATGAGTGCTTCATATTTTTCTACATTGTTTGTACATGGAAATTCAATATAGAATGACTTAGGGATGGAGTCTCCTTGTGGTTTGATAAATAGTATACCCACTCCCGAGCCATGACTAGTGTGAGATCGATCAAAGTATAGTTTCCAAGGAAATTTGGGCTTTGTATGAAATATGGAATCATTAAGGAAATCTACTACCAAAGGATGATCTCCTTGTATAGGTGCATCTGCAAGTTGGTCTACTATTACTTGTCCTTTTATGGCCTTTTGTTCCACATACTATATGTCATACTAACTCAAGATCATAACCCACTTTTCCAGATGACTTGTCAATGCTACATGACTTAAGAGATACTTCAAGGGGTCAATATTTTCCACTAGATGTGTTTTATGATTCAACATGTAATGTATTAAGTTTTGGGTTGCAAAAACAACTAAAAGACAAGCATGTTCAATAGGTGTATAATTGAGTTCGTACCCTAGCAACATGCGAATGATGTAGTAATAGCCCATTCTTTTTCCTCATAACCATTTTGTGCTAGCAATGACCCTAGTGATGAAGTAGTTGTAGAAATCTATAAGATCAATGGTTTTGCTTGAATGGGAGGCATCCGGATGGGACATGATAATAAATATTGTTTAATCTATTCAAAGGATGCTTGACATTTATTTTTCCACACAAAGGGGATGCCCTTACATAGGAGATACTGAAATAGTTGGAACTTATCTGCTAGTTGTGTGATGCAGTGTTAGATAGATTAAAGTTTTCATTGCAATGTCCTTAAGTCACTGATTACTTTAGGTGAAGGTATGTCTAATATGGCTTTCACTTTATCAGGATCTACTTCAATGCCTCTATGAGAAACTATGTACCCCAAAAGTTTTCCTGAAGTCACATTGAAGAAAAATTTCTTTGGATTCAAATAGACCTTGTATTCTTCTAGCCTCTTGAAAATTTTGTCTAGAACCTTGAGATGATATTTTCGTGTCAATGATTTTTCCAAAAAGGTCATCCACATAATCCTCCATTAGTGTATGCATCATGTTGTGGAATATCATGGTCATTTCTCTTTGGTATGTGGTACCTACATTCTTGAGATTGAAAGGCATGATGTTCCAATAATAGGTACCCCAAGGACACGTGAATGTAGTTTTGTGCTGATCCTTAGGAGCAATTCGAATCTAGTTGTAACTCAAGAAACCGTCCATAAGGGACAACATCTCGTATCTTGCTGTGAGATCAACAATTATGTTTATATTTGGCAGTGGAATTCATCCTTTAGGAATGCCTTGTTAAGATCATGAAAGTATGTCCAAATGTAGATTTGGCTATTGGGCTTTGTGATAGGTACAAGATTTGATATCCAATCTACGTAGTTGATTGATCTTATGAAGCCCACATCTAGTAGTTTCTTGAGTTCAACTTTTATAGGTAAGGCAATCTGTGGATGCATTTTCCTTAACTTCTAATTGACTAGTTTAGCATCTAGTAGCAAATGAAAATGGTGCAACACTAATTCTAGATCCATTCTTGGCATGTCGATGTATGACCATATGAAGATTATTTTATGTTCAGAAAAGAATTATTGAAATTCAGGATTTTCTTCCTCGGTCAAAGATGTGGTAGAGAGAACCATTTTGGGATCCTGTCCTATACCTATGTTGAATTTGATGGTATCTTCAATAAGAATTGTTAATTTTTCTTGTGTGATAGGCAGAAAGTCCAATCCTCCATCCTTTGGTGCCTTAGAGAGGTTTTCACCCTCGAATATGTCCTTTATTTTTATTTTTGTATTGTCAGTAGGCACCTTGTGGTTTTCACCTAAAGACATTTCATTTTTTATTTTATTTTTATTTTTATTTTTATTTTTGTGACTAGAGGACGACACAGTCTCCCTAAAGTATGCTACACAATCAAGGTCAATAGCAAATCCTGCCTTGTAGTCCCCACTGGGTATTCCTTCTTGGAGGCCCGTGAACTCTGCAATAGCTTGGTAATTTTGAAATATGTCCATAACAGGTGGGCCTTGTTGGTCCTAGTCAATAAGCTGAGGGTAGACAAGGGAAATTCCATCACTAGTGTTGGAAAATAGAGGGGAAGATTTAGAAATAATGCAGATGGAGACGGAAAGGGTGAAGATAGAACTGTCATCATCAAATTCCCACTCGGATTCTATCCAAGTACCATCTTCATTAGTGTCAGATAAATTAGACTCATCAACATAATAAGGGACAAATGGATTAGACTCATGGTCCATGGTGTTAGATGATAATTTAGCTGAATCAGAATGATTGTTGATGGGGTCATACTATTGGGTGTATGAATAGGAATGTTGGTTAGAAGATAGTTTAGGGTTTTCATCATTCCAAGGGTAAGAAAGTTTGCTCTAGTCTTCTATTTTCCTTGGAATTCTGGGATTGTCATTGTTCTATGCCAGGTTAATCTTAAGCATTTGCTAGAATATTTCCTCAAAGGTAGGTTCACTAGGTTCTAGGAGCAACTCGTCAAGAAAAAAGTCACTTAAGGATTTGTGAGCCAAATTCTTATTCACATGAGTCAATTTCAGTAAAGGGGTCTTCAGTTGTCTTGAGACATTTGAAATCATTCACTCTCTCACCCAAAAGTATAGTGGTATGTTGATCACTAGATTCAAGTGGTCCTAACCCTAACCCAAGACATTTTGGTCTTCTAGTAGGAATTAGAGGTTCCCTTTTTCTAGTTTTGTTCTTACCAAGGCCACTAGTTCCATCATAGTCTTTGGCATTTACTATGTCATAGCCTTTACCGTATATCTGTACTAGCATTAGGGGTAGATTTTCTGAGTCTTTGTAGATCAAAGATAATATGTTTTTAATGTCTTCTTTGCTCATGTCACCTCATTTTATGAATAGGGTATGTGCAAGATTAAATGATGGCCAAAAAGTGGCGATATGATGGGTATGTGGCTGACAACCTTTTTTTAACCCAAAATTGATAAAATGAAAAGGGTTTTTATAAGATATTCTTAGCTTTTCACCAATATAAATTATGTTTTACTTTGAATTTAATAAATAATTATTTTTCATTTTATATTTGAATTATGACTAAAGTCCTAATTGATAGGCTGATTGAAAAACATCTATAGCTTTCAAACAATATAACATTTTTTTTAATTTGAAACATGTGTCACATTCTATGCTTTGCATACTATAGGATTAAAAAAAAGAATTGAATTTCATGAAGTTTGGACCAAGTTAAGGTGGTCAAACATACAAGTTTTTATATTTTTTAAAAGTTGTAATAAAAAATCATAATTAATTATTTACTTAGAAAAAAATTAAAAAAAACATAAATCACATCAATACATGATTCCTCTACTTATTATTAAAATCTTATAAAAAAATATTATCATTTGATTGTGTTTAAAGGGTGGTTAGACATACACCTACTTCTTATTTCTTCCCTGAAATTTAAGTACTACTGCATTGAAATTTCAAAATTTTACCAAATAGTTTTTTTTTTTTTAAATAAACCTAGTAGTTTAGAAACTACATTTAATTTTCTATAGATTCTATTCTTACATATTTTTGAAATAATATAGATAACTTATTCAATTTTTTACGTCAAGTTGCCTAACTCTGATTTTTTTGAATTTTTTTCCACTTAAGGGCCTACCTTTTCCATGATGATCCTGCACATACCCAATATTGTTGTTAGAGGAACTTAAATTTTCCTTTGGCTCTATTTTGAAACAAGGTTTTCCATAGACCTTAGGAGACTTGGGTATTTTAGTTATGCAGTAGGCCGTATTCAACTTGTGTTCTACACACCCTTGGTCCTAGATTTTAACACTTGGATCGGTACTTGGAATAGTAGATGATGTGGTGGATGTCAGAGAAGTGGATGTGGATGTGGAGGGTTTAATGAGTGTAGAGGGATCAATGTATTTGGAGGAAGTGGATTTTGAATCCTCGTGCTTAATGAGCACTTGATGCTCAGAGATGCCTCTCAAATTGGTACAATACTAGAATGGGGCAGGATCTCCATATATGGTGATTTAAATGCCTTCAAAAGGGAACTTCAAGCATTGGTGGCAAGTGGATGGGACAACCTTTAGAGCTTGAATCCAAGCTCGACCAAGAAAAATGTTGTAAGGAAGATCCAAATCAAAGACTTGACAAGTTTTATCCACAATGACAGGCCCCACTCGAATAGGAAGTGTGATTATGCCCTGAGAGGAGCATTCTTCATCATCATATGCCTTGATAACTATGCTCTTTGTAGTGTCTACACAAGCATCAAAAACACCTAGTTCCTTAACCAATTTTAAGGAGCATATATTCAGTCTTGCTACGCCATCTACTAAAACTTTTTTGACCTTGTGTTTATGGAGGAATACCTCAATGTGGAGGGCATTTAGTGATCCCACAAAGCTGGTTTACAATTTTTGGGAGGAACTAATTTTTCTCAAATCACATATTTTTAGAAAATATAATGATTTAAGCCTTAAAAGGTTCCATATAAAGAATACCAATTGAAGAGGGATTGATCAAACTACCTTAAATCAAACCCCCTTGGATAGAACTCTGCTAGTTTTAAATCATACCTATAATAGAGTCTCCTTTACACCTATTAATATGCTGATAAAAAACCACTTTTGATTTACCTTTTGGGGGATCAAATGAATTCATTTAAAATTTATTTTTGGAAAGTATTTAGTCCTTATTATAAGCTTCCCAAAAAGTATAATTTTAAATAAATTTAATTTTATTATTATATTATTTTTTATTTCTCATGAATGTAGGTTTTTTACTAAAAATCAAGCTCTCTGTTCTAAACATGTGGAAAAATAGAAAATTATCAAAAACAAAAAATTAAAAATATTAGTGCACCAAATATTGAAATTCTTGATCCAACAAAGAAAAAATAATTGAATTTTGATACATACAAAAAAAGTTACGCGTTATACGGTCGTGCTATGTCTGAATTATAATTGGTTTGAATTAGAAATTTGATTAAAGAAAAAATATTCAATAGAAAACTATCTAACCAAGTGGAAGCACTAGATATCAGAGTTATGAATCTAAATTTGAAAGAATTATAATTTTATCCTTCATGGAAAAAAGTTATGCATTATATGGTGAGCGTCACTTTTTAAAAATGTTGTTTTATGAAAAAACTAGTTTTTGAGGGAGATGGAAAAAGAAGTGCAATCTGATTCCAAAATTTTTGAAAAAAATATATTTAGAATCTATAGAAAAAATTTAATGAAACTCTAGTTTGCATCATCTTCAAATTCCTCACGGTTTGGTCACTATAGGTGCCCGAAAGTGAAGATTTAGTTAAAAATAATAATTTCAATGTCTAGTTTGGCCAAAAATTGTAAACCACTATTGTAGGATCAGGCATCAACATTATGGGATGGTTTGGGTGACTAGTAGTCTTGGTATGAAAATTTTATGTGGTGGGGAGTGGTTAGGTATCCTACAATGGCCTCGAATTGGTTAATATCAATGTCATGAGGAACAAAAAAATCCTATAGGGTTTTGTCAAGTATGGCCTTGTGTGTCAGAAAAATGCAGAGTAGTTCAAGTATAGAGATCTGAGTGAGCATTTTTCCTAATTGGTCAATGAGATTGAACTATCCTTTGTATTGAGACTATTTGGTTGATGGACAAGGTTGTGACTATTGGGTGGATGAACTAGGTATCGTTATCTTCAGCTGTCTAGGAGGAGGAGGACCAGCTATGGTGACTTTTCCCCCACAGGTAAAGACATTACATTTAGATGTTTTCTTGATGGTAATTATATTGACATATTCATCAACTGTTTTGATGTGATTTATAATTGGTCCACTAGAGTAGTCAAACCCATTATGGGTGTAATTAGCTTGATTATTGTTATTAGCCTTTGACATAGAGGGGTTATTTGAACCATGGTCATGCAGTGGGTTTTTATGTATAGTATGATCTGAGTTTGATGCAAATTGTTGTCCACCTACTTCAATGGTGTGGTTTTCAATGAGGTCCTATACAAGACTTTTTAATTGTCGACAAGAGGAGGTTTTGTGTCCTTTTGCATGGTGATAGTCATAGAATGTGTTTTCATCCCACCAAGATGGCTTGAATTGTCTTGGGTCATAGGGCTTAGAGTCCTGTAATGTAATGACACTGTTTTGGAGGAGCTTCTTAAGGACATCCTTGATGGGTTCACCTAAGGGGGTGTATGTGCGAATTTTTTAGAATTGTCTAGGTTGACGAGGATACCTTTGGTTTTGATTGTTCTAATTTGTTTGAATGGCATTCACACCAAGTGTCATGTGATCAATGGTGCATTTTTGGTTTGAGCTCCTTTAAGAGTGACTACAGGACCTATCGCATTGACAACTTTGGCATCAACAACACTGTCATTGGTGATGTGTTTATTTTTGACCCAATATTTATTTTTTTCTTGAGGTGGGTTTGGACTTGGGCTATTTGTGTTTTTTTCTTCTGTATTTAAGTTCTCCTTTGGAAATTAAGGTTTTCTTGAGCTGAACCCCTTTTTCTAACAAGTGTGTGAAGGTGGTGCAACAATGGATTTGTAAGCCAAATTTTAATGGACCAAGAAGGTTTTACACAAACATGTTCACTTTTTCCTTCTCTAGTATCTATATGGAACACTGACTAGCTAGACCTTGCCATGTTTGAAAGAATGGAATTAGGGTTTCACCAATCTCCTCTTGAGTCAATTGGCATAAAGCACTAATAGTGATATTTGTGTCAATTTTGTACACATAATTTTGTACAAACTTGTCAGCGAGCTCATCCCATGTCTTTATGCCTTTGGAAAAGGTGGAAAACCAATCAAGTGTGGGACCTATGAGACTCCTAGGAAAGAGTCTCATTAGACAAGTAGGTTCATAAACAATGTCCACACACATCTAGTGGTAAATTCTTTGATGTGTTCGAGAGGATTGGTTTTTCCTTTATACCTAGGGAAGTTTGGTACCATGTATCTTGGGCAGAAGTGTGGCATGTATAAATTTGTGTCGAAGGGATACAGGGATAATTCATATGACGCATGTGGCTTTTTATTGGACATTTGCATGGTCTCCATTTATTTTTTACAAGTTTGGAACTTGAGTTTTCAAGGCATCAATTATATGATTATTTGTTACATCACACATGGGAGTGATAGGTATCCCTTGAGTTCCAATTTGTTGGGATGGGATATTCAGATTTTGTTGTGGGATGTGTTGTGGAATATGTTGTTGTGGAATGTGTGACATGTTTTTATTTGGAATTTTTTGAAATTGTGTGTTTTGAATGGGGATGTTTTGTTGGGTATGGATGTGTGATGCATATGTGGGGATGTGTGATTCAGCCATGTTGGTCTTTATTTGTGGGATATGTTGACCTTGAGTGTTTTGGTATCCCAATGAGGTCATGTGTTGTGTAATCTGGTTGCCTTTTTCAGATTGATAGATGTGTCCAAGGGGAATGTTGGTGTTTTTACTTTGGGGAATGTGTGTGTTGGTGTTGATTCGAGAGGAAGTATGGACATTGGGTTGGGGTCTTGGAATGGAGATTCATCTCTTACTTCTCCCAAAGGGGTTCAATGAATTTATTCCCAAGGCATTATTTGAAGACCCAAGCATAAGACTTGATGATTTTGTGCCCATGGTTCTAGATGAAGCTCCAATTAAGAGGTTTGAAGAGGGTCATCCCACAAAAGTGGTTTATAATTTTTGGCCAAAATGGACACTGAAATAATTTTTTTAAACTAAATCTTCACTTTTGGGCACCTATAGCAGCTAAACCATGAGGAATTTGAAGATGATGCAAACTATAGTTTTTTGAAATTTCGTTTGTAGATTCTAAATATATTTGTTTCAAAAATTTTGGAATCATATTGCACTTCTTTTTCCATCTCCCTTGAAAACTGGTTTTTTTAGAAAACGACAATTTTAAAAAGTGACACTCACCGTATAACACATAACTTCTTTTCCATGAAGGATAAATTTTAATTCTTTCAAATTTAGATTTTTAACTCCAATATCTAGTGCTTCCACTTGGTTAGATAATATTTTGTTGAATATTTTTTCTTTAATCATGTTTTGAAGTCAAACCAATTACAATTCAGACATAGCGCAACCGTATAACGTGTAAATTTTTTTGTATGTATTGAAATTATTATTTTTTTGTTGGGAAAAGGATTTCAATATCTGGTGCATTCATATTTTTCAATTTTTTTTATAATCTGCTATTTTTCCACATGTGCAGAACAAAGAGCTTGATTTTCGGTAAAAAACCTATGTTTAATAAAACTAAAAAAAAAACATATTAAAATTATATTTGTTGGATAGCTCGTTTTGAGGACTATGTGATTCTAGTTGGGTCTGTGAAGTCTCCACCATTTTCATCTTCAAACTGAACTCCAAAGTGCAAAAAAAATGATTTTTTTGTGAACAAGGTAAAAAATTAGGGAAAGGGGGGGTTTGAGCGAATCCCCTTTCAAAAAGGGGTTTTCATGGGTTTTTGGTTCATGCAAACCAACTAGTTTATTCAAACCCCCAAAATGAAATTTTTTGGCACAGGGTCATTTTTTACAAGTTTTCCTTCGTCATTCAAATTGTAAACCACTTTTGTGGGTTTACCCAAGAATTTGTTCCCAAAGTATTGTTTTAGGTGCCAAAGGTAGCTCTAGTTGCTTGTGATAATGTTGTTGACATTATAGGCATTAAATGTGATGTGGTTTATGACATGGTTGGTGTTCCTCCAATGGATGTTGTATTGATTGTGTTGGAGTTATTTTTATTGGAGGTGCCACTAGAGGTGGCATTGATGGTTTTTTTTTTGTGTGTTAGAGGTATTGTTTGTATTTTGCTGAGGTGTCAAGTGGGGTCACCTATTTTGTGTTGTGTGGTCAGGAGAGGCCGCTCTTATGGTTTTAATGCCAAAGCCTCATGGAAATTTGGCTCTTTGGTCTAAAAGCATAGCTAGGTGTCTATCAGGATTGTTCACGACCAATTCCTCCACAAAGGAAGCCACCTCAAGATTTTGGGTTGTAGCCACTAAGTCCTCTGCAAATACTTGTCCATTTTGGTCTCTATTAAAATGAATGGTTCAAATGGATTTCGAGAGGAAGATGGTATGTCCATAGAAGATGGTATGTTTATTTCACTAAAAGGATTGATAAATGATTCCCACAAGTCTATGTTTTAGTCCATATGATAGGGGTTATTGTCTTGTCTGAAAGAGCCCAATTGTCTTCTTTTTCTTTGAAGCCTAGTCTCAACCATAAAAGGGGTTTGCTCAAATGAGGAAGATGGAAATGACAACTAAGTGCAAGGATGACGCTAATCTATGTTTTTTGTATTTTTGAAATAAAGGGAATGACAATGCAAGGTGACAATGTTGATTGAGGAAATGACTAATGCAATATGAAAATGTTGTCTAAAGGACACTAGGATTGAGGGTATGCCAATTTTTTTTTTGTATTTTAGGATAAGGGATGAAAATGCAAAGTGATGATGTTTTTCCTAAAGGAAATGACTAATGTAAAGTGAAGATGTTGTCTAAAAGATATGTCAAATGTAAAAGTGACAATGAGGACTAGTATGATAATGCAAAGTTGAAAATGTTGACTAAAGGAAATGATAGACGTAAAGTGATAAGGTTGTCTAGGTGCAAAATGAGGACTAGGATGAAAGGTATGACAATTTTTTTTTTTTGGGTTTTTACAAATAATATATGCAAAATGAGGACTAAAATGACTAATGGTCTAAGGTATGAAAATGCAAAGGTCAAAGTGATTTTTATGGACTTTGGGAAAAAGTTTACTCAACCACTCAAACCTAGGTCTATGTCTCAATTTTGGAATATCAAAGGACTTGTTTTAAGGGCTAAATGATAAAGGAAAAATGACAAGTGAGGTTTCCTAACTAGAATTTTGTGTTGGAAAGGTCTCACAAAAGGATAATGACTAAAGGAAATAATTTTGACTAAGTTCAATGGTAACCTAATTTTGAAGGAAAAGATTTTGCAAGGTATGGTAAATTTTTCTAATCCAAAGACTGGTTTAGTGTTGGAAAAAGATGATGATGAAGCCTATGGGAGAATGAAACTAAAATTTGCAAGGATGAACCTATGGTAAAATGCAAGCTAAAAGATGCAAAGAATGGAATATTTGAGAAATTCCTTGTTTGGTTTCTGACAAAAGCCTCTAGAAAAAGATGCTTGACAGTAGACTAAAAATGTCTAATTTTAAATTTTGGCCTATGAAAGTGTTTTTTTTCTAAGTGAATGCATCGTTTTAGGTTATAGACACATCGAAGTTTGTCAGATGCATCTTGGTTTAAGCAAATGTGGAGTTACAAGTATCAAATGTGGCTTAGTAAGGTGATTATAGTTTTCTGCAAATCAAACGTTGTTCAAACCAGACAAATGCATTGTTACAGAGAGAAAATGTGGCTTATCAGAGTGAATGCATTGCAAAATGTCTCAAATGCTGTTCAACAGAGTGAATGCATTACAGAGTGTAAAAAGTATAGTTTGTTTGCAATTTTGGAAAAAATGTCAAATTTGTTTGAATGAAAATGATTGTTTCTAGGTCTATGAAAGGTTTTTGTTTGTTCAATGTCTAGAAAAAACTTGGCAAACACAATATCTTGTCTTTGAAAATTTGAAAACATGCATAATGAGATTAGGAAAGGAGGATTTGGAACTTTGGTTATTGTAGGAACAAGGACATATGGAAATGTTTATTAGCTCAAAGGTGCTAATGGTAAGTGCTTTATGACCCAAATCAATGGAAGTTGGATCTGGCATAGAAGAATGTGTCTCAATAATTTTGATAGCCTAGTGAGGATCAACTCTACTCAAGCTATGAGACACCTGCCAAGAATTACAAAGCCTATCAATGCAATTTGCAAAGAGTGTTAGGTTGGGAAACAAGCAAGAAAGAAGTTCAATATCAAAGAATATTCCATTGTAGGACCTTCAAAGTTGGTGTATACAAACCTATGTCGACCTACAAGAACAAGAAGCTTTCAAGGTGGTAGGTATTTCATGTTGTTAATTGAAGATTACTCTAGAATGAATTGGGTAACTTTTCTTGGAGAAAAATAAAAAGGTCTAGACAAGTTTAAAGAATTTAAAGCTATGGCTAAGAATGGAATGGATATTAAAATCAAGTGCTTAAGGTATGAAAGAGGTGGATAATTCACCTCCAATGAGTTTAACAATTTTTGTAAAGATCATGTCATAAAGAGGCATTTGTCATCCCCTAGAACTCCTCAATAGAATGGATTGGTAAAGAGAAAGAATATGATAGAACTTAGGAAGCAATGAGGACAATGATGAAGGAAGAAAATATATCAGATGTCAACTTGAGAGAAGCTATTCACACTATAGTATACATACTCAATAGAGTACAAGCAAGAGTAAATAGTTCTAAGACCCCCTATGATCTATGGTATGAAAGAACTACTATCAAATATTTAAAAGTGTTTGGAAGAAAGTGTTATATCAACAATAATGAGGAAAACTTGGAAAAATCTGATGCAAGGTCAGATGAAGGAATCTTCCTTGGATTTTCTAGAAGAAGCAAGGCTTACCTATACTACAACAAGAGGTTGAAGAAGATAGTTAAAAGTGAAAGTTTCAAAGTAGATGAAGAACCACAAAAAAACTTTGTACTAATAGAAGGTTATGAATCTAATGAGTGCTCTTGTAGAGAAGAAGGAAAAGAAGAAGAAAAGGAAAAGGAGATGCATGTTGAAGAGGAAGAAGCTTTGAAAAGGATTCCTAAGATTCCTAAGTATGTATAGAAGAATGATTCTAAAGATCAGGTCATTGGTTATAAGAGTAGAGGTGTGTTGAAAACAAGGAAAGATGCTATGACAAAAGAATAGGTAAATTTGTGTCTACTTTCCAAAGTATAACCTAAGAAAATGATTGAGGCAAGGATGAGAATTGGACCAAAGCCATGGAAGAAGAATTAATGTAGATTGAGAAAAAATAGACTTGGGAATTAGTACTCAGATCAACAAACTAGAATGTAATAGGAACTAAATGGGTATTTCAAAACAAGCTAAATGAGAATGGAGAAGTTGTCACAAATAAGGCTAGACTTGTGTGTAAGGGCTACCGACAAGTGGAAAGAATAGATTTTGAGTCCAAAAATTTTCTCCAATGGAAAGAATGGAGACCACTAGGATGTTCTTAGCCTTTACAACACATAAGAACTTCAGGGTAAACCCAAAAAAGCATTTTACAATTCAAATGAGGAAGGAAAACTTGTAAAAAATGACCCAATGCCAAAAATTTTTATTTTGGAGGTTCAAACGAACTTGTAGGTTCGCATGAACCAAAAAAGGGTTTTCTTAAACTAGGGTTTGAGCAAATCCCCTTCCAAAAAGGGGTTTCCATTTGATTTTTCAAGCGAACCCCCTTTTGAGAAGGGGGTTCTCTCAAACCCCTTGGTTCGAGCGAACCCCCCTTTTCCCTGATTTTTTGCCTTGTTCACCAAAAAAATCAAAATTTTTGCATTTCGGAGCTTGGTTTGAACATGAAAATGGTGGAGACTTCACAAACCCAACTAGAATTAGGAAATCCTCAAAACGAGCTATCCAACAAATATAATTTTAATATGTTTTGCTTCTATTATGTATTTTTTTTTTAGTTTGATTAAACATAGGTTTTTCACCGAGAATCAAGCTCTTTTTTTTTGCACATGTGGAAAAATAGTAGATTATTAATTTTTTTTTTAAAATATGAGTGCACTAAATATTGAAGTCCTTGATCCAACAAGAAAAACTGAATTTCGATACATACAAAAAAAGTTACACATTATACGGTCGCATTATGTATGAATTGTAATTTGTTTGACTTAGAAACTTGGTTAAATAAAAATATTCAATAAAAAAACTATCTAACCAAGTGGAAGCACTAGATATCAAAGTTAGAAATCTAAATTCGAAAGAATTAGAATTTTATCCTTCATGGAAAAAAAGTTATGCATTATACAATGAGCGGCACTTTTTAAAAATGTTATTTTTTGAAAAAAACTAGTTTTTGAGGGAGGTGAAAAAAGAAGTGCAATATGATTCCAAAATATTTGAAAAAAATATATTTAGAATCTATAGAAAAAATGCCACGAAACTCTAGTTTTCATTTTGTCAAATTCGTCACGGTTTAGCCTCTATAGGTGCCTAAACGTAAAGATTTAGTTAAAAATAATAATTTCAATGTCTAGTTTGGCCAAAAATTCTAAACCATTATTGTGGGATCACCCTTCAAGTTTATCAGATGGATTTGAAGTCTATATTCTTGAATGGTGAGATGGAAGAAGAGGTATACATTGAACAACAAAAAGGCTTTCAGTTGTCAGATGATCCTAATATGGTTTGCAGATTGAAGAAAGCATTGTATGGACTCAAGCAAACTCCCAGAGTTTGTTATACAATACTGGATAGGTATTGTTGCAATAGAGATTCAATAAAGGTACTACAAATAACATTCTTTACTTTAAAGTTGAGAAAGATCAAATCTTGATTATGGTAGTATATGTTGATGACATAATCTTTAGAGGAAATGAATGTATTTACAAGAGATTTGCAGAAGAGATGCAAAAAGAGTTTGAGATGTCTATGTTTGGGAAAATGAATTTCTTCCTTGGGCTACAAATCAATCAAATGGAAAAAAGAATATTCATTTTAAAGTCAAAGTATGTTAAGGAAATGCTAAAGAAGTTTGGAATGTAAGGCTATAAAACTAGTATGTACTCCAATGGTTACCTATTGTAAGTTGAGAGAAAATGATAAATCTCCTAACACTGATCAAAGAAAGTATAGAGCAATGATTGGTGGACTGTTATATCTAATTGCTACTAGACCGAATATCATACATGCAGTTTATCTTGTGGCCATATTTCAAGAAGATCCTAAAGAATCACCTGTGGCAGCAACAAAGAGGATATTTAGATATTTGCAAGGCACTCTAAACTATGGTCTATGGTATCCAAACGATACTTATTTCTCATTAAGTTCCTATACTATTGTAGATTGGGTAGGTTGTGTGGATGATAGAAGAAGTAAAAGTGGAGGTGCTTTCTTTCTTGGAAGAAAATTGGTTTCACAGTTGAGTAAGAGGTAAGACTCAATGCCATTATCTACTACAGAAGCAGAGTATATTGTAGTAGCATTTTACTGCACACAGGTGTTGTGAGTGAACCAAACCTTGAAGGATATCAAAATTTTATATGATGAACCTATGTCTATCTTTTGTGACAATACAAGTTCTATCAATATATCAAAGAATTCAGTGATGCATTTAAGGAAAAAGTTGCATATCTCAATTTGGTATCACTTCTTGAGAGGGAAGGTTGTAGAAAATGAGGTGAAGTTGGAGTATGTGCCTACAAAGGATCAAGTTGTAGATGTTTTCACAAAGGCCCTTCCTAAAGATACTTTTGAGTATATCAAGAAGAAGTTAGGGGTTATTGCCTCTCCTTCTTTAAGCTAGATGCATAAGAATGTGCATCAGTTTGATGGAGAAATTCAAGATTTATTCTTTTGTTCCAGAATGATGAAGGCCACCTCTCAAGTGGACTAGGTAGTAGTATTTTTGGCTGGTGAAGTTAGATGGAGCATATTTTGTGCCCCTAAGGGGGAGAGTGCAAAAAAGTGAGTGTAGTGGAGTGAAGAAGAGTTGGTTGATGGTGTTGCCCATTGAATGTTGTCAAAGGAGGAGAGCAAAAGAGTTTAATACAAGAAAAAGAGTTGTTAATTCTATGGCCCTATGCTATTGATATCAAAGAGGGAGAAATTTGGTTGAAAAACCATATTACAAAGGAGAATATGGTCTCAAGACTACAGGGGGAGAGCAAGTGTTCAAGAGCAAGAGAATATGAAGTTTGAGAGATGCCCCAATTAGGGGGAGTACTAATTGTTGCAAAGTTTTTGTTGGTTGCTTTTTTAGAACTAGTGTTGCCATCAATGACAAAAGGGGGAGATTGTTGGAAGCCTAAGTTGTAAGTGAGTTTTTTGGGTGTTGTCATTGATGCCAATCCATTCTATTAAGAGAGTGCTAGAATTTTGTTGGTGCTGATGATGTCAACCCCTAGCATTGGAGTTGTGGGAAGCCAGACTTGTTGGTATTGATGTTAACATAATGTTGTTGGTATTGTCATTGACGTCTTACTTTAGTATAGTTGTAGAAGTTGTGTTTGGAGAGATAGTTGGATGTGTTGCAGTTGATGAGAGATGTTGTGTATGCTATAGATGTGTTGTAGAGATGTTAGTAGTGTTGTTGATGTAGCTGGTTCACTTGGTTTCCAGGTTCTTTTGAAAAACAATGAATAAAAGAGAGTTCAATGTGACAAAGTGGTGTTTTTCTCTCCATTTCTTCATGGTTGAAGATATGCATGCATGGTTTGGATATAATGATTAGAGGTGTTCAGAGGTTCTATATCCAAAATTTTATTATTTGGATTGCTCTGCAGTGGAAGATGTATTTGACAATATGTTTGGCTAGTGAAATAGGGTGTAGAGGAGAAATGAGACTTCTCCACATTTCTTTGTTGTGAAGGTTCTTGTCTTGTAGATCTAGGAACATTCTTATATATTTTGTACCTAACTTCCCTTCAAGTTTTAGGTGTTATGGTTTTTCTCACAGTTGTTTAGTGAATTGGATGTTTTTCCCAGTGTGTCTGATTGCACAAAATAAAGGTGTTCTTATGTTCTAGGTGGTTTTAGTAGTAGTAGCAAATGTTCTGATGATGTGGAATATTCTAAGATGTTATGAAGTGTTTTTGTGTGGCCATGATATGTTTTTGAACCTAGAGAAGTGTGTTTGGAGTCGCTTGTTAGTGTTAGTGTAGGTTTGGCTGACCTAGCTTGCTAGCAGTAATTGTGATGGATGACTATTGTTTTTGGAAGTGTTGAGAAGTGTGTCAGTGTAGATTTGGGTCCTAGTTAAATTTTGGCATGTTCTTTCTTCACTTATTTATACAATGGAAGTGTTTGGTGCCAATGTATTTGAGGTTGCTCGGTTGAGGTGTGTATGTTTCATTAAGGCCGACCTAATTGAGATTATTTTAGGTCAAGGATGGTATAAATACAAGGAAATTTATAGTGTGGATAAAGTACATAAGTTTTGTGATGTGGAAGATACACAAGTGATCAAGTGTGGTGATTTGAGTGTGAGCCTTAATGCCTATGACTCCTAGATATAGTGAGTAGAAGGTGTCTACAATTTAGTTTGTTGGATGAGTTGTTTGTGCTACATTTTAATGACCATATTAGTATATTAAAATAGTTTATTTAAGTAAAATTATATATAGGGTATGTGCAAGATCATGATGGGCCAAAAAGTAGCAATATTATGGGTATTTGTAGGGTATGTGGCTGACGACTTTTATTTTTACCCAAAATTGATGAAACAAAAAGGGTTTTTAGAGGAGATTCTCAACTTTCCACCAATATAAATTATGCTTTAATTTGAATTTAATAAACAATTATTATAAATTTTCTATTAGAATTATGACTAAAGTCCTGATCGATAGTCTGATTGAAAAACATCTATAGCTTTCAAACGGTATCATATTTTTTGAATCTGAAACATGCATCACATTCTATGCTTCACATACTATAGGTTTAAAAAAATAAAAATTAAATTTCATGAAGTTTTGACCAAGTTAAGGTGGTCAAACATACGAGTTTTTATATTTTTTAAAATTTGTAATAAAAAATTCATAGTTAATTATTTACATGGAAAATAATTACAAAAAATATGCATCACATTTGTACATGAGTCCTCTACTTATATATAAAATATTATAAAAAATTATCATTTTATTATGGTTAAGGTGGTCAGACAGACACCTACTTATTTTTTCTCTTAAATTTGAGTACTATTGCATTGACATTTCAAAATTTCACCAATTAGATTTAAAAAAAAAAAAACCTAGTAGTTTAGAAACTACATTCAATTTTCTACAGATTCTATTCTTACATATTTTTTAAATTATATAGATAACTTATTCAAATTTTTACGTCAAGTTTCGTAACACTGATTTTTCTAAATATTTTTCCACTTAAGGGCTTGTTTTTTCCATGATGATCCCACACATACCCTATAGCTAAATTTTTCTATTATCTTCATGATATTCCTTGGTTTATCTAGTTCACATATTCTTTATGGAAACTCTATGTCAAGGTTGGGAATCTTATGAGAGCAACATGCAACTCTAATCCTTTTGGAAGTAGCTATGTAGAAAATTGTTAGGCGAATTATGCTCTTTTGCTCCAAGTCTATAGTGCAAGGTTTGGTTGATAACTCCAAAGTTTAGGGTTGTTCGTAAAACTGTTCAACCTTCCCTCCTTAGTATGCTTATATTTGAGAAAAAAATCTATTTGATGGCTATGAATTAGTTAAAAAAAGTTTGATAAATTGTATCTAATAATGATGTAAAATTAGGCTAAGTATCCAATGTTGAAAATGAAGATAAATTATGTAGCTTTAAAACTTTTAAACCCTATTAGACTTTAGATTTAAATAAGTATTATTTGTTCAATTCTTTGTAGATGATTATAATTTTAGATTCTTTTTACCATTTGTAGAAAGTAGACAAAAGTTGTAGAATTATAAGACTAGAAGAATGAAGTTACACAACATATACCGTGGAGAAACCCTTTCGGGAAAAAAATCCACCAAGAATCAATGTATTATTTAATATCAGAATAAGATTACAGTAATTCCAATCCTCGCTTGAGATAAATAGACAATAATCAGCCTTGTAAACTCCAATGAGTTACAATTACAAAGTTCAATCCTTATCTCACAAAAGCTATGCCTATTCCTTGTAAGTAGAGTTCTACCATGAAGAACAATGTCAAAACAAGTGCTTCATCCTTTTGGGCATCCCAAATTGAAGTGTTAACCTCGTAGTTGTCAAAAATATCTTATGCAAGCTCATCTCAAAGTAGGTGCCCAAATTGGGTCCCACTTAATTGAGCATTATAAATATCTTTTCCATGCAATAGTTCAACTCAAAGATGCCAACTTGGGCACACAAAGTGGGTCCAAGTCAATCTTTGTTAACTTAAACATATCTCTCCACATTTCATGCAAATATCATGCATGAATGATCATCCCCTGTTAACTGAATGTATTAGCCTGTTATCTAACATGTAACTGAAATCATTAGCCTTGCAACTCAAGTCAACTAAAGTCAACTACATGCAACTCAAAATAGCTAACATGTAACTATAGATAACTGAAATGAACTGAATTGAACTAAACTGAACTGAACTAAACTAAACTAAACTGAACTGAACTGAATTGAAACTGAACTAAACTGAATTGAAACTGAACTAAACTTAATTAAACTGAAACTAAATTGAACTGAATTGAAATGAAACTGAACTGAACTAAACTAAACTGAATTGAACTTAAACAAAACAAAACTGAACTAAAATTGAACTTATAGTACCACTTCTCATACATTGTAATTATTAATCCCTATTTTGTAGGAACAAGATGTCCATGCATTACAAAAGAGTTATCAATCCATCAAATAGTTAATTGAAAACAAGGTGTGTTCCACCTCCCATGTGTGTTTCTATGTGCTCCTATTTTATAGGAGCTTTCCTAGGGCAAGCACACATGTTCCTATTATTTAGGAATAATTACAAATGCCAATTTACGTGTGCATTTCATTCAAATTGAATCTCTTTCTAATCCTAGTGTTGGGGAACACTTTCCAGGGACTTAGGAGATTAATGAAATATGTTTAGAATGAAATTAAATGACATCCTATATCCAACATTCTCCCACTTGACATTATACATTGCAATTATTCTAAACAAGGAATCATTATTATAAATCAAGTATAGGTCTCAAGGCTAATGGCCTTCTTGCACCCACTAATCAATCCATGCCAACTTCAAATGCAACCTACATAATCATGAAGCTCCAAGCAAATGATTAAAAATTAAAACCAAGAGAACTTATTTGTATAAATTGGTTTCTTAAGATAATCTGTAACATTGATCAAAGTGTCAAATTTCTCAATCAATACTTTCCCACTCTCAACCATTTCTCGCACAAAGTGATACTAATGTATCAACATGCTTAGTATGAGCATGATACATAGGATTTTTGGCTAAACACATATCACTCCTGACTATCACATTCAAGTCTAATATGCTTGCAATTAAAACCAATACCTTTCCCAAGTCTCTGTAACCAAACTGCCTCTTTGGAGGTATGTAAAACCACCGAGTGTGTTGAAATCACATTCAACCAAGGTGTAGGATTCTCGGTCTTTTCTGTTGAACTTGCTAGTAACCATTCCAACACATGTCTCTAACCATAAGAGAACTCAAGCCTCACCTATGTCTCCAAGTATCCATGAGGACCTGTATCTAACCAATCCATGCAAAAATCCAAATGCAACATACCACTATCATGAATTAATCAAGCAAATGATTAATGTACCCAATACAAAGAGAACTATTGCGATCAATGTCAAAGCTCCAATATTGAACATAAACATGACATCCATGATCTAATCATCTCCTCCTAGGAGATCACATGCACCATAACATATATACATCCTAGTCTCAAGAGAACAAGTACTATGCCAAAATATAAATGCAACATAGAGTAAACCATGGCATAATAGCAACCACTCTAAACCAAGAAAACATATCCTGAATCACCTGAAGATAACCTTACCAATGATGCATCCATGTCACTGCCAACAACTCCCACTGAACTGTGGTACCGAGTCACACATGGCATCGTGACTACCATCCTCTTCATGAACATCACTCTGAAACATCAAGTAAAGAGATATCACAAACAATATTAGATGAAATAACCAATGCATCATTACTGTCATCCAAGGATTCCTTTGTAGAAGAATCAAAAATCTCTTTCTTGTTCTTACAATCCTTCTTCACATGTCCTGGTTTCCCACAATTCCAACAAATTACCTTACTCTTACCAGGGGTTTTAGACCGTCCTTTGGACTTACCCTTTCCTTGTCTCCCTTAGGTTCCTTTTTCTCAGGCATACCATTTTCAAACAAGGCATCTTGAATTCCCTCTTTATACTTCCTCCTCATCTCCTTTAATAAGAAAGTAGGAATTATATTGTCCATCTTCAGATCTACACCACTACCACTAATAGCAACAATTAGATTTTCCCAAGACTCTGGTAAAGAAAAAACTAACAAAATGCATTTATCTTCATCTTCTAGCTTTACATCTATAGATGCTAACTAACTCAGAATCAAATTAAAAGAATTTAAATGATGTGCAATAAAATCACCATCTTTCATCTTTAAAGTTCATACAACTATCTTTTTACATACAACTTATTAGTAAGACTTTTAGTTTGATAAATATCACCTATCCTCTTCCACAACTTGAATGTGGTAGTTTCATTTGAAACATTGAAGAGAACGACACCAACAAGAAATAATATTTTAATCCCTCTTTTCTTCTTATCAAGCTTAGCCAAATCCTCATTTGACGTCGTTGCAGATGGCTTCTTATCATTACAAACAACTAACCATTGATCTCTCTCTTCAATTAGATCCTCTATTTTTATTTTGCACATCTCATAACTAGATCCAAAAAACCTTCAAACTTTTAAGAGAAAGGCATCCCAAACCCTTAATCAACCACTAGCTTTGATACAAAATATTGAAAATGAAGGTAAATTACATAGATTTAAAACATGTAAACCCTATGAGACTTTAGATTTAAATAATTATTCTTTGTTCAATTCTTTGTAGATGATTATTTGTTTAGATTATTTTTACCATTTGTAGAAAGTAGACAGAAGTTGTAGAAGAATGAGACGAGAAGAAATAAGCTACACAACATATACCATGGAGAAACCCTTTTAGGAATAAAATCCACCAAGAATCAATGTATTATTTAATCTCATAATAAGATTACAATAATTCCAATCCTTGCTTGAGATGCTTCTTTTGCCTACAACAAATCTTCTTCACAACCTGCAATAAAATTTGATAAACTCTCTTCAACTTGGTTGAGATAAATAGACAATAATCAACCTTGTAAACTCCAATGAGTTACAATTACAAATCTCAATCCTTATCTCACAAAATCTATGCCTATTCCTTACAAGTAGAGTTCTATCGTGAAGAAGAATGTCAAAACAAGTGCTTCATCCATTTGGGTGTCCCAAACTTAAGTGTTAATCTCATAGTTGTCAAAAATATCTTATCCAAGCTCATCCTCAAAGTAGGCACCCAAATTGGGTCCCACTTAACTAAGCATTATAAAAATATTTTCCATACAATAGTTGTAACTTAAAGATGCCAACTTGGGCACCCAAAGTGGGTTCAAGTCAATCTTTGTTAACTAAAACATATCACTCCACCTTTCATGCAAATATCATGCATGAATGATCATCCCTTATTAACTGAAAGTATCAACCTGTTATCTGACATGCAACTGAAGTAATTAGCCATGCAACTCAAGTCAACTGAAGTCAACTACATGAAACTCAAAATAACTAACATGCAACTAAAGTAACTAAACCATAACTAAACTAAACTGAAATTGAACTGAACTAAACTAAACTGAACTAAAACTGAACTAGACTGAATTGAAACTAAACTAATAGTACCACTCCTCATACATTGTAATTATCAATCCCTATTTTGTAGGAACAAGACATGCATTACATAAGAGTTATCAATCCATCAAATAGTTAACTGAAAAACAAGGTGCGTTCCACCTCCCATGTGTGTGCCCATGTGCTCCTACTTTATAGGATCTCTCCTAGGGTGTCCACACATGTTCCTATTATTTAAGAATAATTACAAATGTCATGTGCATTTAATTCAAATTTTATCTCTTTCTAATCCTAGTGTTGGGGAACACTTTCCAAGGACTTAGGAGATACATGAAATATGTTTAGAATGCAATTAAATGGCATCCTATTTCCAACATCCAATGTGGAAAATAATGGTATGGTTGTGAGCTATAGATTATCCACTCTTTGTAGTTATGGGCTTGATTTTGGGTTGATCTTGGGGTGACATTATTTGAGATTCCTATGTCATATTTAGGAAAGAATATAAGCATTACTAAATAATGTTAGGTATGTTTACCTTGTATTTGTCTAATAAAGATTGTGTTTTTAAAAACTGTATTCTAGATTAAAAATTAATGAAGTGATTGGGTTTAATAAACTTATTAATAAATATCATATTATATGCACATATTGAAAAGAGGTCAAACCGTGTGGGTTCAATGCCATTCTTACTTGTTTATAAAATTCACCTCCATACTTACAAGTCTATATGTATAGGATTTTATATTAGTTGATTATGATATACATATCTAGGCCTACTTGATCAACACTTGTGAATCCTTGTGATGTGTAGATTATGTATACATGGCTATATAAGATCCCCACATGTCAGATTTGAGTTTGATACCATAAAAGTTAGTAGGCTATTATTGGACCATGCTAATGATTGATGACTATAGCTATTACTATATCTTATGGAGTGGCCAATATTCACTTATATCATCGAGGTGAAGGATTATCAGGTACCATTCTAGATATGATATATTGAAGAAGGGGATATTAGATCATGATAATAACCTTTATAGTAGAGAATAAAACTATAAATTTATATTTTATGCAAGCTCTACAACCCATAGATGCAACCAAATTCCTAGTTTCAATCCCATGCAATATTTTTTTACATACTAATCCAACCATAAGTCATCCCTCATCCACTTTGCACCAATGTGTGTTTGAGGTAGCAATAACTTGACCATTTCTTTGGTTAAATAAGAATATTACCATATGTAACTTGATAATCAATCTCATTGGCAAACCAATATCAAAATGAAGGATTATCCTACTGGATCCTATTAAATATTTAACCTTTACCTATTGACTAAGAAAATTTTTGTGTGGTATGTGCCCAACCCTAAACCTAGGTTAAGGTAGGTTTTGACTCGTCCTCCTTAAAGTATGCATGAATGCAACTCATAGAAAGAGTTTTATTATTTATCATCATTGTAAATGTATTTTCCTTTGTGAATTGAGTTATAGAGATCTAGAACAAAAATTTAAATTAATGAGATTGAAAGTGGAATTATTTTATTTTTTATGATGTCAAGTGACCTATCTTGTTGTAGAAACATAAAGTCAACTGAATGCATTAGGTAAGCCAAGTATACATATATAGGAGGAAAAACGAACCCAATCTCCATGAAATGAGGAGAAGAATCCTTACTCATGGATTGGTGAGAAGTTTCCTACCAAAAAAGTAGCATGAGGTGTCGAAAATGAGTTGACAACTCTTAAAATTCTAACTAATATTGACACCTCACATGTGCAAGTACCATGGACAACTAAGTGGGTGTAAAGCCTATGTGTATGCAATATAATTCAATATATACACTAACAAGCCCCTTAATAATAGCTTGGGTGGGCATAAAAGAAATAGGTCCTGACTACTAGCCTGATGAGGTATCCATGCACAATGCAAAATAAATGGATCACAGCTATGAGGTCTCATAAGGTACCCATGTACAATGCAATCTCTCATAAATGGAGTAAAATAGAAAACCTAATGGGAAAAAATACTCCTATAAAAGAGAGATAAGATGAGAATAATCCTAGAAATCCACCCCAAAGATGATGTTGCTACTAATGTAGACAACATGCCAAGAATCTAGCTCCTAGATAAATGAACTTTCTCTTAGTAAAGGGTTTGATGAGAATGCTATCAACCTTCTTTGAAGACTATAAAAATACTAAGTTTATGATCTATGCATGAATCAACTCTCAATTACAATGCATACAAATCTCTATGTGTTGGTTTGGTGATATTGGACTTGATTCCTGCATATTTGAATGGTGCTTTGGTTTCACAATAGATGAATATGGGTTGCTTGAAAGGAATAACAAGCTCAAAAAGAATTCCCTAAAGCTATATAGCTTCAATAGATGAGTTAATAGCCCCCTTGAAGTCTGACTTTTTCGATGACATAGCAATATCATTTTGATCCTTGCTAGACCAACTGATAGGACCTGAACCAAGTGAAAAATAATAACCTGAAGTAGACTTGAAATGCTTAGTATAACTAGTCCAATATGAATCTATAAAACCAACCAAGTCAACATTTGAACCAACTCTATAATAAATTCCAAACCCAAGAGTGCCATGAAGGTAATGAAGGACCCTCTTAGATACTTTCCAATGCATCTCATGAGGTTATTGCATAAATCTTGAAACTATGCCAATTGCATATGCAATGTTTGACTTGGTATAAGTCAAGTATATAAGACTACTAACAAGTTGTTGATATATGGTATCATCAACCAATGATGTAGTAGAGGAAGTCTCAAGCTTGCCTCTAGATATAAAGGGAGTTAGAGATGGTTTGAAAGTATTCATGTGAAACTGTGCAAGTAGATCAAGAGTATACTTAGGTTGTGTAAGAGTGATCCCTAAAAGCAGATTATGAAATATCAATGCAAAGGAAGTAGTGCAATAAGCCCAAGTATGTCATGTCAAATATATCTTGAAGTGATGACTTCAATGTCGTAATGGAAGATGAAATACTCTAGATAATCAAAAGATCATCAACATATAGAAAAAATATAAAAAATGAATCATCCTACCACATTAGATACAAATTAGGATCTAAATGACATCTAGTAAAACCTGAAGATAGGAGGTAGGAATCGATCTTGGCATTCCAAGCCGTAGGGGCTTGTTTGAGGATATAGAGACATTTCCTATGTTGAAAAACTAAGGATGAATTGTGAAAAACCCCTAGTGTTTATTCCATGTAAATTTCCTCCTCAAGGCCTCCATGAAGAAATGTACTCTTCACAACCATCTGATGGACAACCCATCCATGTGCTATGAATATATCTAGTGTGATATGAATTCAAGTCAACTTAGCAACTAGTGCAAAGGTTGTTGCATAGTCAATGCTTACAACTTTTGAAAAAACCTTGGAAACCAACCGTTGCACTTTGTATCTATCAATCAACCCATCTACTACAAATTTAGTTCAATATATCCATCTACATCAAACTATCTTCCTTCCCTTAGGAAGTGAAGTCAAATCCCAAGTGTGATTTCTAATCAAGGAATCATATTCCTCATCCATAGAAATATCCCACTCAGGTATGCTTGATGCCTCTCTAAATGTTTGTGGATCAAAAATTGAGGCAAAGAAGGCATATGGCTCCCCTGAAATAATTTTCCTGAATCTATTTGTCATCCACCAGATTATGTACCCATGTATCTACCCTGCGTAGAGTTGAAGATGTGGGTGAGTCTAGTACAAAAATATCAACTTTCAATGCAATCCTTAAACTAGATTAAGATGAAGCCTCATCACTATTGTCACTGTGAGAATTGAGAGAAGAAGATGTTGTACTAGGAATCTCTTGAGAAATATCTAAATAATTAGTACTATAATGAGGATCTAGTGAGTTCATAATATGTTGAGAAATGTTAAGTATAGTTTCAAGAGATTTTTATTGAAACATAACACTTCTCTCAATAAACAACTCATGTGTGGTAGGGTCTAGAGTAGGCGATAGGCTATTACACCATATGGGTATCCAACAAAGATGCAAGGTTTGGATTGTTGATCCATAGCCTTGCAATTTTCTTTTAGAATGCATGCCATGGTAGGGTCAAAGACCCTGAAATGATCAACTCTTTTTTTCCATCATTTCCAAGCTTCAAAGAGAGTGATACCTTTCAAGGCTTTAAGAGGAACTCTATTATGAATGTAGCATGCATAGTTGACTACTTATGCCCAGTCTGATAGTGTGAGGCCCTGAGAGTGAATCATATGATTATCCATCTCTTTTAAAGATCTATTTTTTCATTTGGAAAGACCATTTTGTTGGGTGGCATATGGAACTGTGCATGTTGCAAATATATCCTGGCATTTTCTATGCAAAATTGCTCAAAATGGTTGTTGGTCCATACTCACACACATTATTAGTTCAAAGAAATTTGATGACTCTCTTTACTATTTTTTGGCAAGAGCATTGAAATCTTGAAAAGATTCAAGTACTCATGAATTTTTCCTAAGTAGACCCATGTAAAACGTAAGAAATCATCAATAAAGGTGAGAACACATTTAGCTAGGATGTATAATATGGATAGGGAAAATCCCTTGAAACATCACTGTGAAAAAGTTCTAAGATGTGTTACCTTCCATGATTTTCCTTTGTCAAATTTTACTTCTAGATGTTTTCCAAGTGCACAAGCTTCACAAAGTCCCTTAGAAAATTTAACGTTTGTTAATTCCTTGACCATATTATGTTGACATAGTTGTTCAAGCTAGTTGTAGTTAAGATAGCTAAACCACTCATGCCATAATTTTCTAACATCATCTGAATGAGTTAATAGTGCTTTTGGAGAAATATCTGTGGTAAAATTGGAGAAGGTATATAATCTAGATTGGTGATTTTCCTCCCCTATTGCTACCAAATTGTTTCTTTGCAATTGTATTATCTCAACCGAATTTGGAGAGAAGTGTACTCTCATGGCCTTCCCTAAATGAGTTATTTGATACACTAAAAGGAGATTAATTAATAGTGAAGTAACACTTAGAACATTTGAAAATGTTCCTACTTCAACTTCAAAAGATCCTCTCCCTTTGAACAATGTTGGAGTATCATCACCTAAGGTGATTATGGACATACTGGATTACTCTAAGAATGAAAAACCAACTTGTGAAGAAACCATATGGTGTGAAGCACCCACGTCTATAATCCATGACAGAGATGAAGATTTTATACCAACTAAGGATTTTCGCTTTGATTTCTCTTTGTCCTTATTATTTTCTTGAGTTGATGAAGATGCCTTGATAGAATTAGGTAGCCCTATATTTTTCTTTTTGAGAATACGTGTGAGAGGTTCAATTTGTTTCTTCATTTATTGATGTTCATCATGTCTAAGGGTTTTACAAAAGGCGCATTTAACTTTCTTAATAATTGGTTAACTTTGTTGAGAAAAGTTATCCATTTTGGAGTTGTAAAATTTTCCTTCTTTCTTAACAACCTTGTCTTTTTAATTTTCTTCTTCTTCCCTTTTGAAGTTTTTTGTGTTTCATTCCCTACAAGTAGACTTGAGGCTTAGTAGTCTTCAAAGTGCCCATTTTAATTAATTTTTCTTGCTCCCTTGTGATAGTAGCAATAAATTTATCAAGTGTGGGCATTGACCGTGAGGCTCCAAGAGCTCGTTTAGTAGAGTAGAAAGTTGAGACAAACACAAATTTTTGAACCTAGCTTGGAAAGTATAGGAAAAATTATTTGATCTTCTTTCTCAAGTCAATTCCACAATATTTTAACTACAAATTTAAATATTTAAATTTAGTGAAGAAGTCTTCTAAAGTTGAAAAACTCCTAGGATTAAGACCTAAGAGTTGATTTTCCAACTTGACGCTTCTAAGTTCATCAATTTTCCCAAATAGTTTGTTTAGAGCTTTTCAAACTTCGTTGGGTGTTTTCAAGTTCTCAACATGGAACAAAAATTTAGGAGTCAATTTCCTGATCACACATAGTGAAAAAAAATTATTTCTTTCATTGCATTGGGTTCTTTCTTAGTTCCCATAGTTACCCTATACAAACCTTTGTTCTTAAGAACAAGAATAATTTTCAACTTCTAATTATGATAACTAAAAGGTGTTAGTGATGGTACAGTAACATTAGACTCTATGCTGCTAGACCTTAGACAGTTACATTGTAGAAAAGTGGAAATGAAGAACTTAGAAATGTGTGCATAAGTGAAGGAGAAACAAAACACACAAAAGCACTTCTTGAGGAAGTGTGAAAATAGACCACACACAACACCCCCTTTGATTATTTATTTCTCCCCCTTATTTTTCGCTTTATAAGAGTGCTTTGTAAATAGGTCAAGTGAAGCATAAACTAGCACTTTATAGGATGAATGTAATATTATGCTCATTAGATTCACAACGAAAAAAACACTTTTGCAAAAAATTACACTCAAATTTGAGTGATCATACAAAAGTTATGATAAGTAGGAGGCATTTTCCACAATGTGTCAAATTGTGATATTGCTATCAGGATTCAATTGTGTAGTTTTAAGAGTCAAACTCATTGACCCATGTTTAATGAGTAGTGGTTCACAAGAACCCATCTCTCATGATAATGAATGGTCCACTTAGCACTCATTACACCTAGGTGATGCTCACATAGGTGAAGCATTGGGCCTTCCTAAGAGGTCACCCATCCTAGTACTACTCTAGCTCAAGTGCACTTAACCATAGAGTTTTCCCCAAGGTTAAGCCCACTTAGCTTACAACCCCATTTGCAAAACCTTCAACAAGTGTTGTGCCTTACGAACCATTCATTATAGATCATCTTTAGCTCATCAATTGATAAGTAGGAGTAGTACTAGGATGGATGACCTCCTAGGAAGGTCCAATGCTTCACCTTTGTGAGCATCACCTAGATCCAATGAATGCTACGTGGACCATTCATTATCATGAGAGATGGGTTCTTGTAAACCACTACTCATGAAACATGGGTCAATGAGTTTGACTCATAAAACTACATGGTTGAATCCTCATAGCAATATCACAAAAGTTATGATGCTTTTAAGTTGTCCACCTTTACAATTAAAACTACCTTCCCACAAAAAATATTTTTTTGATTGTATGAAAAAAATATTTGCACCAAATTGTTGACAAAAAGAGAAAAAAAATTTAAGCTCCCTCTAACTAGAAAGAACCAAGGGCTTAACTACCATGTGACTAGGGGCCTAAAATCGGGATGGCTTCGCCCTTTTCTCGGTGACCTATGCCCTAGGGAGTTTGATGACCTCAACAAATTGGCATAAAAAACTAGTGAATAGTGTACCCCTCCCTCTCGTCGAAATTGACGCCCGTCAACTGCTCGACTGTTGATTGCTACAATGTGATGGAAAAATTTGAATTGCCAAATGACGGGCGTCAACTGTTGATTGCTACAATGTAATAGGAAAATTTGAATTGCCAAATGATGGCAAGTTCCACGCGGGTTCCTTGGGGGCCTGAGTCTGAGCGTGGCCAGCAATTTAAATGCGCCTCTACAGGATTTAGATCCCATGGCCTCGGCAAATTTCAAATGCCACGGCCTGAGCAGAACGCCAATTCAATGGTGATTTCCCACGTCAATTTTCCACGTGCCTGCACAGACCTCAGATGCCGAATCATGAAGAGAAGTAGCGATGAAAGGAGTTAAGCATCGCCGGTTGCAAAAAACTGCAAATCTCACCTTCAATACGCCGAACCCTGATGCAAATCACCCTAAAATTTGTCGCCAATTCGTCAATTGAAGGCCATGTGAGGTCTCTGAAATGACTAGTGGAGATGTGATGTTTGACTTTGTCGCCTCAAACCACCTTGTCTGTACTCAGATTTTGGGATTATTCTTCCTGCAAATTGTTAACACACAGTAATCGAATCTAACAAAATAAATTGATTTGGTTCACCCTACGACTTGAAAAAATCTGCAACCGCTCTGATATCATGTAGAAACCTGCAAATCTGAGAGATTAAAAACAAGCATAACGAAACAAGTTTGCATAAAGTTGATCAGATGTATCAGGTAAACCAAACATACATATATAGGAGGAGAAAGGAAATTGATCTCAATGAAACAAGGATAGAACTCCTAATTCATGAAGTGGTGGCGAGTTTAATACTATCACAAAATTAGCATGAACTGTCGAAAGTGAGTCGACACCTCTAGAACTCCTAACTAATATTGACATCTTGCATGTACAAGTTTCATAGATGCCTAAGTAGACTTAAAGCCTAGTGTATGCAATATAATGCAATATATACACTATCACTTATAACATAGGAGACTACCTAATACTCCTAGAGGAGTTGAAAGAGGCACCTTACCATACTTCACTATGAGTTATACATACCCTACATCTTGTAGGATTTAAACTTGCTAACTCTCTTTCAAGAGAGTATGGATTTCATTGAGAATCCAACTCAAGATTTGATTTAAGAGGTTACTGGAAGTTTCTAGAAAGGAATAAACTAAACTCAAAAAAGGTAGACTCTTTCTTGGACAATTTTCAAGCCTAGATCATAAGAGCTACTCCAATACATTGAAAGCCTAGAATTGATAGGTTTTTTTAATATGACCTAAGACAACTTAGAGTATTTTTTTTTAACAAGGATCTTTTTTAATAAGTAATTAATATTCAAAATCCTTAGATGATGCCAATGAGTGTTACATGACATATGCACATCGATTCTAATTTGATGGTCAGTTGAATTATTATGAAAAAGGACAAGTTAGATTGGCGTCCAAATCTTTTAAAACTCGAGTTTGATTGCTTGGTGATGCAAGTAATATGTCACCCAAAATTAAGTTAGAATTCATAATATTGAAAGTTTAATAGATGAAATTATAAAATAAATTAGTTTAGTTATTAATCTAATAATTAATTTATTAAACAAAAAGAAAATTTTAGTCTAATATTTTGTATCTTATTATAGTTTACTTATCATAAAGGAAATTATATTGCAAAAACATAAAATGTGACAACTTCACACAATATTGTAAATGGATCAGAGGAAAGGGTTTTGAAATCTCTTAGGAAAATGTAGCATTTGAGTTGTTCCCCAACCTTGCCAATATATTTGTCCTATGCTAAAATGAGAGCTTTATAACATGGATTCTATATGAAGGATGTAAATATACATAAAGATTTACCATAAGAAAATGCTGCAAACTTTGTCATGTGTGACCTATTTAGTGACATACAAAATATTAATGTGAAAAGGACGACATTGCAGTTTGAGTATCAAATGTTAGTAATATTATTTTTATTTTGAGTCATCCTACAATAGGATGTGGTATTAGATATTAGTACACAATACATTTAAATTCACAATTTTATTATTTCACAAGCATATTTTTTCAAACAAAGTGAAGGTCCCAAAAATGAGTGAAACTTGTCAACTAATTAAATTGAGAATACTTCATGTTTTTTTTTTTTTTGTTAAATTTGTGTCTTAACTTTCAAAACAATAAATATATTTTTTTCATAAAAAATTGCAACTTTTAATTTGTGAGCAACTACAGATATTAAACCCCTTGTTTAGTAGTTTGCAATGCCATAGTTCCTAGTGTCCAAAACTTTTAAAATTGGAGTTTGATTGCTTGGTGATGCAAGTAATATGTCACCCAAAATTAAGTTAGAATTCATAACATTAAAACTTTAATAGATGAACTTATTTATAAAATAAATTATTCTAGTTATTAATCTGATCATTAATTTATTAAACAAAAAGAAAATTTTAGTTTAATATTTTGTATCTTAATTGAAGTGTTACAGTTTACTTTTCATAAAGGAAATTATATTGTAAAAACAAAAAAAGTGACACCTTCACACAATATTGTAAATGAAAATTATATTTTAAATGGATCAGATGCAAAGGCTTTGAAATCTATTAGGAAAATAAAGAATTTACGATGTTTGGTTCCTCAACCTTGCCAATATCTTTGTACTATGCTAAAATGGGAGCTTTGTAAGATGGCTTCTATACAAAGCATGGAAGTATACATAAAGATTTACCATAAGAAAATGCTGCAAACTTTGTCATGTGTGACTTATTTAATAGGAGAGTAAAATATTTTCTACGAAGCTTCATCAACAACAATCATGAACAATGTGGGCGAGAAGAAGTGGAGAGGCGGGGTTTTGAAACTTTCTGAGGATGCAGAAATGGATGACAATGAACCTGAACCAGATGGATGTTGGATGTGGGTTTCCTGGGCTATGATTTTGACAGGGAGGAGGCATTTTTGGAGTCTGTTGCTGGAGTCGACGTAGGCGGGAGATAGTGGATGGGCTCCTGTAAATGAGACTGTTGGGGTCTTTGAAGGTGAGGGGGACCCTATTCGCGTTTGGTATCCTCCTGGGATCAGCCTTGGAGATTGCTCTTCCTTACTTGAGGTGGCTAGAGATGAGGCTTTTGCTCTATTGGTTTCTTTTGCTATGTCTCCCTTGTTGGTGCTCTTTAGTGGTGCTACAGGTGGGGACTCTGTTGATGATCTGGTTTTGGGATTTGTTTCTTTTGGTGCTATGGTGGTTTTTTAAGGGATTTGGTAGGCAGGTCTGTTGCCCTCGGTGTTTTCTGGTGCTGGATGGTTGCCCCTCTTGCTTTGTTGCTCTCTGCAGGGGGTACAGGGTTGAATGGGATTCCTTGATGTTTCTGGGTTGAAGAAGGGGCTTATCTCTGATTCTACTTGGTGTAGTAGGATGGCTTGGGGGCTTTGCTTGTTGGCCCTTTCTTCTTCTCATTTCTTCTAGGGTGTTCTTTGCTTTCGTGCATTCACTGTTTGGTGGATCTTTGGTCTTGGCAGCATGGTTGTAGTTTCCTTTTGGCAGGGAGTGTGGGTTTGCATGAGCTTCATTGGAGGTTCTGGGTTGAAGAAGGGGCTTATTTATGGTTCTACTCGATGTAGTAGAATGGCTTGGGGGATTTATTTGATGGCCTTTTCTTCTTCTTCTTACTTCTTCTAGGGTGTTCATTACTTCTATGCATTCTTTGTTTGGTGGCTCTCTTTGGGGGGTTTTACCGACACGGTTATGGTCTCCAAATGACAAGAATGTTTTGGGTTGTTGGCCCATTTGGTGGAGTGGCTTTGCTACCCAATTTTGTTTCTCCCTATACTCTGCTAGGTTTTGTGTGGGCCTACACTAGTGTTATCAAGAGTCTTTCATGTTGAGAGCAGGTGTCTTTTTGAATCCCTTGTTCTTGGTTTACCCCCTATGTGCCATGTTATACATTGATGATGCTTGGGGGCTGGTGTTTTGGATGGACCCTTCCATGGGTAGGGATTTGGTGTTGTATTAGATTGGTTAAGTGCTAAAGGTTTTGAGGGCTATGTGGTTTTCAGAGATAATTTTGATGACCTAGAAGTTGTTGTTGTGGTTGCTTGCTTTGGCTCTTTTTCTCACTGTAGTTTCTTCCTTCTCCCTAAATACAAGGTCTTCTTTTGAGGTGAAGACCTCTCCTTTAGAGGTGGATTCCTCCCTCTCGAGTTGAGGTGTATTATGTGGTTGAAGGCCTCTTCTTTCTTTTTGCATTGAGGGGATTCCCACTTCTATTGAGGTGGAATGCTGGCTGGCAGGGGTGTTGGGGATGTGGTGGGGTGGACAAGCTAGATTTTGTCTCCTATAGAGGTGGAGAGAGGTTGTTGCTAGGCAAGGTTTTGTCTACTTGTGGGGCTTTTCCTTTGCAAACCTTTCACTTAGTAGTTATGACTAGTGGTATGGAGTGGCTTATCTTCTTGAGTAACTAACATGCTATGGCCTGGATTTTGTAGGCTTTTCTCTTGGGTTTAAGGTCCTTTCCAAAACTTGGTTGTAATGGGTTGCTAGTCCCGTCAAAACCAATGGGTCCAAGATCCTTGTAATATCTTGGTTTTGTGCTGGGAAACTAGTTTGTCTTTTTTCTGCTGCGGGGCTTTTTAGATTTCTCTTTAGGCAGCTTGGACATCCTTGTTTGGGTTTTGGGTCCCTTCAAAACCTGATGGTTTCGGGTCCATTCAAAACCTATTGTATATGGTTTCGGGTCCATCCAAAACTTGCTTTTCCCAAATATCAAAAACATACAAATATTAATATATGATGTGAAAAGGACAACATTGCAGTTTGAGAATCAAATGTTAGTAATATTATTATATTTTTTGAGTCATCATGCAATAGGATGTGGTATTATCTATTGGTACACAATACATTTAAATTCATAATTTTTTTATTATTAATTTTCAAACAAAGTGAAGGCCCCAAAAATGAGTGAAACTTGTCGACCAATTAGATTTACAATAATTAATATTTAAAATATATTTTAAAAAAAAATTGTATCTTAACTTTACAAACAATAAATATTGGTTTTCCATAAAATGTTGTAACATTTTGATTTGTGAATAGCTACAAATATTAATCCCCTTGTTATGTAGTTTGCAATGCGATAGTTGTTGGCGTCCAACTCTTTTAAAATTAGAGTTTGGTTGCTTTTTGATGGAAGTAATATGTCACCCAAAATTAAGTTAGAATTCATAGCATTAAAAGTTTAATAAATGAACTTATTTATAAAATAAATTATTCTAGTTATTAATTTGTTCATTAATTTATTAAACAAAAAGAAAAATTTATTCTAATATTTTGTACCTTAATTGAAGTGTTACAATTTACTTACCATAAAGGAAATTACATTGTAAAAACATACAAAGTGGCAACTTCATACAATATTATAAATGGAAATTATATTATAGATGGATTAGATGAAAAGGCTTTGAAATCTCTTAGGAAAATGCAACATCTCTGATAACTAGTTCCTCAACCTTGCCAATATCTTTCTCATATGCCAGAGTGGGAGCTTTGTAACATGGCTTCTATACAAAGCATGGAAATATACATAAGGATTTACCATAAGAAAATGTTACAAACTTTGTTGTGTGTGAGCTATTTAGTGACATAAAATATTAATATATATGATGCAGAAAGGATGACATTGCAATTTGAGTATCAAATATTTGTAACATTATTATATTTTTTTAGACATCTTACAATAGGATGTGTTATTAGATATTAGTACACAATACATTTAAACCCACAATTTTATTATTTGAGGTTTTTTTTTTCAAACAAAGTGAAGGCCCTAAAAATGAGTACAACTTGTGAACCAATTAGATTGACAATAATTCATATTTATTTGTTAAATTTGTGTCTTAACTTTGCAAACGATAAATATTTGTTTTCCATAAAAAATGTAACTTTTGATTTGTGAACGGCTACAGATATTAATCCCCTTATTAAGCAGTTTGCAATGCCATAGTTTTTGGTGTCCAAATCTTTTAAAATTGGAGTTTGATTGCTTTTTGATGTAAGTAATATGTCACCCAAAATTAAGTTAGAATTCATAATATTAAGATTTCAATAGATGAACTTATTTATAAAATAAATTAGTCTAATTATTAATTTGATCATTAATTTATTAAATAAATAAAAAAAATCAATCTATTATTTTGTATCTTAATTGAAGTGTTACAGTTTACTTATCACAAAGGAAATTATATTCTTAGAACATAAAGTGTGACAACTTCACACAATATTGTGATATTGTAATAATAGCAGAAAGAATTGCTTGGGTGTTTTTTTCATCAATATGAAAAGATTATATGCAGATCTATAAGAAAATTATATAATTACAAAACAAATAGTAACTACAATGGAACAGGGTGCTTATAAAAGGCTAGCACAACCAACAGATATTTAACAATATTTATTTATTTAAAAAATAAAAAATAAACACAATAATTATTTTAAAAAATGCACAACCATAATCTTATCCTTATCAAAAACAAAAGAAAACAAAAAGAAAAAGAGAGTTAATAATAATAATAATATATATCAACTATTTTATATATATTATATTTAGATATAGTACTATTATATAATAAAAAGGCTCTTGTAAATCAACTGGGCGACAAAACGTAATCAGGTGGTCTTAATATAAACTGCTTTTCTTGCTATGAGATGAAAGCCTAAGGAAATGAGACCTGTGAGAAAACATGCGAAGGAGAACAAAACGCAATTCCGAATTGCCCATTCATTTTTTCTTCGAGGCTGGTTTTTCCAGTCTGGCGCACAATTGTGGATGAGCACTCCCAGCGAAGAAAATACGGCCATGATTCCCAACATCAGAAATAATCGCAAAGCAATCATGCCACGATATGTAGTGCTAATATCAACAACCGCAAGAACCCTCGTCCCTGTCACGATAGATGAACTCATGATAATCGCAGCCCACATGGACCACCTGTCCGTAGTTTGGCTTGTCCTCTCCACGTCAGTCAACCACGTTAACTCCTCCATCTATACTCCAGTTTCCTGATCCGAATGCTCTTTTACGAGAGATTAGAAGAATAAGGTTGTGCAGATGGTTGCGGGGGAAGACATTTTATATTGGAAAAATTAGATCGTTGAGGCGGTTGTTGATAAGGACCTTTTATCGATCACGATTGCATAAGATGAAACCCGCTGCACGATAGACGTTTGACCGAAACGGGAGGAGGTAGTTGGAATCTTTAGAATACGACGCTGACGAGGTCGCTGTGCGTGACGCTAATCAGCTCACCCTGTGCGTGACGGCAGGATGACTGATTCATATAAAATATAAACGACAGACCCACACGGGAGTGGTTGGAATCATTCTAGCACGGTAACGTGAACCATTCAAACACAATAGTTTTTTTTTAAGAAATGCTCAAAGATATTAATTCATATTTACATTATTTTATGTGTAAATCTTTATCAAATTTAAATTAAATTTTATGTCATTACTTTTTCACACCATATCAAATTCATACCTAAATAATTAAAATATCGTGTGATGCTTTGACATTCATAAAATAAAATAGTCTGCACCATTCACCAAATTTAAATTATTAGACAAATAACAATCCTCAATTTAAGCTTTAAACATGATCCATAGATCTATTATCAACTTCGATATGTTTTCTTGTCACTCTTTTCATTAAATATTAATATTTTCTGTTTTCTTTTCACCAAATTTCTAATTAATAGTATAATAATTTGACGACAATTGTCGTGACGCTCCATCTATTTTAGGTATAACCTACTTCATCGAAGTCTGACATAAGTGGTGATTATGATGGAAATGATTCACGTCTCTTCGCTGCAGGAAGGGCAGATGAAAGTTTGGTGTGACCCATATTGAGGAAACTTGAATCAATATAAAATAACTGTTCAATTCATCTTTTAAATTATTGTTGAACTTCAAAAATATAATTCACTACACCTAAACCTATGTATGGTGACAGTAAAACTAATATTTTAACATTTACCTGCAGAATTATCTTTGATGTCCCTACAGCAATTTGTTTTTCGCTAATGATGCAAGAGGGAAACAAAACCCCTCTCACTGACACAATTCAAACTATTACACCAATTCACAGAATCCACAATTTCGCAGCCAATTTGCTTTTAATTGATAACTTTGTTAATTTAAATTTCCATTATTTTACACAGCTATCCTTTGTCTACAAACTTTAATCTCAACAAAAGAGCCCTGTCCCTATTGGTTTTCTCTGTCCATGTTTCGTCCTCTCTGCTGGGCGTATTATCTTCTTGCTTCTTCTCTCCTTTTGCTTTCCCTGTTGTGCAGCTTTTTATTTTCTTTCCTTTGCAATTTTTATTCAAACTAAACTGAAGTCATATGCAGTCCCTCTACCCTGCCTCTTTCAAATCTGAATTTTCTCTCTATCTTTCACAGCCTGTGCGCAGCCCTCTAATTCTTCTTTTCCGCACCTTTTTTCTTTTCTTTTATTGCTGTTGCAAATTTAAAATATTACAAAATTGACATTGTGCAGCAGCTTCCTCTTTTCCAACGCTGCCTCCCTTATATTTCTTTGCTGTAGTTTTTATTTTGAAAACTTTGTAACTTTTCCCATTCACTCTAAACGTTGCCTCTTCAAATTCTCCTTTGCAATTTTTATAAATTTAAATTCAAACTGAAATCTTATGCTGGCTGCGTCTCTTCATATTTTGCAAATTTGAATAGTTTAAAATGATAATTGGGATTTCAATTTAGATAATTGGGATGTCAATTTAGTTGCTCTTCAATGACCTCCCATATTCATCAGTCGCCTATCCATATGGTTAATGACTTTATTAAAGTCAATAAGAATAGTTTGCATCAGTGAAAGAAATCATAATAATTCACCAATCAATCTTGATAATTGAGGATCAAATCTGAATTATAAAATTGCACTATAACATATTATCAATTAATGATAATAATGTTGCTCAGTCGCCTCCAAGTCGACCACCAAAATTGTATATAAATTGAATTCTGAAAGCTGACCATATACCAAAAATACAACAAAGAAGCGAAATCAAACTAAAATGGAAGAAAAAATAAACCAAACTATTTTTGGGTGATGCAGATAGCTCGTTCGTCTGGGAGGCTCCTGCATCAGACATGTTGGGTAGATAGATTGTGAGCATAGGCTCACAATAGCAGAGTTGAGTGATGGAATCACTCTTTAAGATTGCCAAACAATTTGCAACGAACTCCATCACTATATCAAATGCCCCAAAACTATTTCTTTTGCTTCTTCCAACACTTCTCTGGAACACAGACCACTTGCCTCTAATAACGTTGCATCTTTCTCCTTTTCCAACTCATGGAATTATGTCCACGAAAGTCCAACCCCCTCCACCAAATGCTTCCTACATTCCTCTCTTTCTTTGTGGGTTCAAATCCACCTATAATCGACCACCTCCACCAAAATCCTGCAACATCCTCAAACATCTTTACACACAACTATGCAACATCTACTACATTCTCTTGTCCTATATTCAAGTCATCTACTACCACATCTAAAAATGAAATATCACACAACCGATTTACCTCATCTTCGCTCGTAGCTCTAATTTCGAATTTCACTATAACATCTTCCACCTTCTAGTTGGCAACAACTTCTTGCTCTTCTCTTTTCACTGCACCAACGATCTTCGTCATCCATTCTTCCTCAATCGCCAACAATTGAGTGAACAAATCTGATTCACCTTCACTTTTAGTTGCATGACTTCTTCGCTTTTCACCTCTGTCTTTTCTTCTTCCATTGCTAGGCCTTCCTCGTGGCATGTTATTGGTGCAACTTCTTCATCGTTAGGGGTTACTCTTACTTCTTCCTCTTTCCATCTCAGACTACTATCCTCATTCTTCTTCTTGCTCCTTTTTGCCACTTTATTTTCACTTTTCCCAACACTCTTATCCAACCCTTCGAGCCTTGCCTTGATCTTTCCTACTTTTTCACAAACTGCTTGTCCCATGTTTTCAATCATCTCATCCTCTACTTTATCTCAATATTGCTCCCAAAATAGTATTTGCATGAGTCTCTTCATGACCCAACCCATTTTTCCTGCTGCAATCACTCACTCTGCAAACACACTCTGCTACGGCTTCAAGCTCCTTCTCTCACTACCAGGATTCCTCACACACCTACAACAACTCTCACGAGATTTTTCGCAACCACTTCATACACTTTCTTCTCTACTTGTAGGTCCTAGTGGATCCTCTCCACTCTCAGGACTACCCACTATGATACAATTGATGCAAGAGGGAAACAAAACCCCTCTCATTGACACAATTCAAACTCTTACACCAATTCACATAATCCACAATTTCGCAGCCAATTTTCTTTTAATTGATAACTTTGTTAATTTAAATTTCCATTATTTTACACAGCTATCCTTTGTCTACAAACTTCAATCTCAAAAAAATAGCATTGTCCTTATTGGTTTTCTTTGCCCATGTTTGCTCCTCTCTGTTGGGCGTATTATCTTCTTGCTTCTACTCTCCTTTTGCTTTCCCTATTGTGCAGCTTTTTAATTTCTTTCCTCTATAATTTTTGTTCAAACTAAACTAAAGTCATATGTAGTCCCTCTACCCTACCTCTTTCAAATCTGAATTTTCTCTCTATGTTTCACAGCCTATGCACATCCCTCTAATTCTCCTTTCTTGCACCATTTTTTTTCTTTTATTGTTGTTGCAGCTTTAAAATATTACAAAATAGACATTGTGCAACAACCTCCTCTTTTCCAATGCTGCCTCCCTTATATTTCTTTGTTGTAGTTTTTATTTTGAAAACTTTGTAACTTTTCCCATTCACTCTACATGTTGCCTCTTCAAATTCTCCTTTGTAATTTTTATTAATTTAAATTCAAACTAAAATCTTATGTTGACTGTTTCTCTTCATATTTTGCAAATTTGAATAGTTTAAAATGGTAATTGGGATTTCAATTTAGTTGCTCTTCAATGACCTCCCATATTCATCGATTGCCTATCCATATAGAAAATGACTTCATTGAAGTCAATATGAATAGTTTGCATCAATGAGAGAAATCATAATATTTCACCAATCAATCAACATAAATTCTTGATAATTGAGGATTGAATTTGAATTATAAAATTGCACTATAACATATTGTCAACTAATGACAATAATGTTGCTCAATCGCCTCCAAGTCAACTACCAAAATTGCATATGAATTGAAAAGTTGACCACATACCAAACATACAAAAAAAAAGCGAAATCAAACTAAAACAGAAGAAAAACTAAACCAAACTATTTTTGGGTGATGGAGATAACTCGTCTGCCCGGGATGCTCCTGCATCAACTAATATATTTTCCAAGCAAAGGAAAAATTAATCATTTTTTCCTTGATTGATTCTGCTACTAGTTATTTTGAACTTTTCCTAATGTTATTTTTCATATTGTAGCATGAAAAAAATATCACTATATGTAGAAAACATTTAAATGGAGATCACCTTTTCATAAATTACATTTAGTTACTGATTCAGAATTAGGGCTAGAATTTGATGGTCTATTTGGTCATGTTTTGCATTTTAGACCATATATTACAATTTTAAATTTTTTTAGACCCTATAAATTGACTTGCTATATTCTTATCTAACCGTATATATGACACTTTAAATTATCATTAAACTATAAAAATTATATATAATGTTTATTTTAAAAATATAAATTAGTTTAGAATTTTTCATAGATGGAATATAATTCTTTCTAATTTTTAAAATATTTTCAACACAAGATGAAACAAAATCATGTATTTAGCTCAGCCAAGAATGAAGAGCTCAAATCTTCAATATATAGCATAAGGATGAGCAACCATAAACCACAAGAATAGGAATGCATGCCATGGCTTGAGGAGATGACTCCTCATCCTATAGTGGTGGAAAGTTGCTCTCCTCTATGGAAGGGAGAGGTGTTAAGAGGGATTGGACACCACTCAAGACACCTCAACAACCTTGACACCTCATAGCGAATGAGTCAACAAGGGGAAACTCAACCACCTAACTAAGCTTAAGTTAGCCAACAAGAGTAGAATACACTAACACCCCCCTTAAGCATAGCTTAGGTGGGTAAAAAGAAATGGGTCCCAGCTACAAGCTAGAAGAGGAATCCATATACAAAGAAAACTCTGTAAAACTAGAGTAAGATAGAAGCTCAGTGGGAGAAAAATTATCCTCTAAACAGAGAGAAGAAGAGAAGACTAGAAAGTCCCCCCCCCAAGATGATCTAGTTGTTGATGTTGACCACACCCCAAGAAGAGCTCGTAGATGAATGAAATTTCTCTTAGTGAAAGGTTTTGTGAAGATGTTGGCAACCTATGCTGAAGACTGGAAAAATACTAAGTCAATGACCTGACTATGAATGAGCTCTCTAATGTAATGCATGTGAATCTCAATGTGTTTGGTTCACTGATGCTGAACCAGATTCTTGCATATGTGAATAACACTCTGATTATCACAATAAATGATAGTTGGTTTCCTAAAAGGAAAACCAAACTCTGTAAGGATACCCTATAGCCAAATAGCCTCTGTAGCTGCATTAACATCCGCCCTATACTCTACCTCTATAGATGATAAAGCATATTTAGCAGATTACTTCTTGCTTGACCAACTGATAGGACCTAAACCAAGTGAGAAAATATATCCTGAAGTAGACTTGCAATTCTCTGAATCACCAGCCCAATCTGAATCTATGTAGCCAACAAGATCAATATATGTACCAACTTTGTAGTGAATCCCAAATCCTAGTGACCCATGTAGGTTGTGAAAAATCCTCTTGGTTGGTTTCCAATGCAACTCATGAGGTTCTTGCATAAATTCGGAAACCATTCCAACTGCATATGAAATATTTGGCCTATTATGAGTCAAGTATATTAGACTCCCAACAAGTTGGTGATACAAAGTGGCATCAACCAATGGTAAAGTACAACAAGTCTCAAGCTTGACCCCAAATAAGAAAGGAGTTGGACATGACTTACAAGAAGTCACGTGAAATTGTACCAACAAATCAAGAGTATACTTGGGTTGTGTAAGAGTGATCCTTGAATGAGATTGTAAAATCTTAATTCCAAGGAAATAATGCAAAATACCAAAGTCTGTCATATCAAATCTATCATGTAGAGTTGACTTCACTATTGTAATAACAAATGAAGAACTACCTATGATCAAGAGATCATCAACATATAAAACCAATATCAATCGTGAATCATCCTAATGGAATAAATACACATTATGATCAAAATAACACCTAGTAAAACCTGAAACAAGCAAGAAGGAATCCATCTTGGCATACCAAAATCTAGGATCTTATTTGAGGCCATATAGGGATTTTCTTAGTTTGCATACTAAGGATGAATCCTAAATATAACCCTATGGTTGTTCCATGTAGATTTCCTCTTCTAGGTGTCCATGAAGAAATGCACTCTTAACATCCACCTAATGTACTTCCCATCCATAAGAAGTAGCAATAGAAAGTGTGACTCTAACTAAGGTCATCTTAGTGATAGATGCAAAGGTTTTAGTGTAATCAATACCTACAACTTGTGAAAAACCTTTTGCAACTAGTTGTGCCTTATACTTATCAATTGACCCATTTACTCTATACTTAGTTCGATATATCCATTTGCATTGAACTAGTTTCCTTCCCTTAGGAAGTGAAGTCAAATCCTGTGTGATTTCTAAGGAATTATATTCCTCATCCATAGCACTATCCCACTCAAGTATTTCTGATGCGTGTCTAAATGTATGAGGATAAAAAACTATGGACAAGTAGGCATGAGGCCCCCCCTGGAAATATGACTCAATGTGTCTGTCACTTGCTAAATCCCATTCTCCTAAATCTGCTATATCAAGTGAATGTGAAGGAGGTGAATCAAGTCCAAATATGTCAACCTCCAATGGAATCCAAAAAATGAATGAAGATGAACCCTCATCACTGCCTTCAATGTCATAGCTAGAAGAATTTGTATCAGAAACCTACTGTGAATGATCTGAATCATCAAGGTGTAGTGAGCCCAAGTTGGAGATGTTAAGTGTAGAGTCATTGTGACTCTCATCAAACTTAACACTTCTCTCAATGAAAAACTCGTGTAGTAGGGTAGAGTAGATGATAACCCTTAACACCATATGGATATCCAACAAAAATACAAGGTTTGGATTGAGGATCCATAGCCTTGCATTGCTCCTTTGGAATGTGTGTCATAGTTGGAGACCCAAAAACTCTGAAATGATCAACCGATGGTTTTGTTCCTTTCCAAGAATCAAAAGGTGTTATTCCTTGTAATGCTTTATGATGCACCCTATTTTGAATATAACATGCATAGTTGATAGCTTCTGCCTAGAATTTTGGTGCAAGCTCTATATGATGAATCATGAAATTAGCCATTTATTTTAATGACTTGTTCTTGCATTCTACAACTCTATTTTGTTGGGGAGTGTAAGGAAATGTATGCTACAATTCAATCCCCTTTGATGTACAAAATTTCTTAAAACTGTTGTTAGCATACTCATGCCCATTATCTGTCCTTAGAATTTTGATGGATTTCTTTGATTAATTTTAAACTAAGGCTTTGAATTCATGAAAGCATTCATAGACTTTGGATTTTTTCCTAAGGAAGAAAACCCAAGTGTATCTACAGAAGTCATCAAGAAATGTAATAACATATCTTTCCTTAGTGAAGGATGGGTGTGGAAATGGTCTTGAAACATCACTGTGAACAAGTTCTATGACTTGTGATGCCCTCCATGCTTTACCTTTGTCAAACTTCTATTCTGGATGCTTTCCTAGTGCACAACCTTCAAAAATTCCCTTAGAAAATTTGGAATTTGGCAACCCTATTACCATGTTTTTTTGAGTGAGTTGCTTGAGATAGCGATATTTTAAGTGGCCAAATCTCTCATGCCAAAGCTTGCTAGTGTCATTGGAATGAGTGAGCAAAGCTTTTGGAGGAGGACTATGTGAAAAGCTAGAAAAAGTATACAATCACAATTGATGATTTCCTTTTCCTGAAGCTATCAGATTATTGCTATTCAAATCCATGATTTCAACTCTATTTGGAGAAAATTCAACTGTCGATCCTTTGCTCTGATGAGTGATTTGATACATAGAAAGAAGATTATTTGATAGTGAAGGTAAACTTAGAAATTTTTGAAATGTTCCACCTTCAACTTCAATAGACCCTCTTCCTTTAATCAATGTTGGAGTATCAACACCTAAGGTGATTGAAGACATGTCGCATGATTCCAAAGATGAGAACTCAACTTCTGATGATCCCATACGATGAGTAGCACCTGAATCTATAATCCGAGATGATGATGAGGATGAAGTAGAAACTAAAGCTTTTCCCTTTCCTTTCTCTTTTCCCTTTGAATTATCCTAATTTGATGAAGATGTGTTGAATGAATCTGGAACCCCTATGTTGTTCTTCTTGAGAAGATGAGTAAGGTGGTCTATTTGTTTCTTCATACACTGATGTTCTTCATGATTAGGCTTTTTACAATAGGCACATTTAGGTAACTTTTTCTTTGATTTCTTTTTCTTAGAGTTGCCTTCAATTTTATTTGCTTTGTTGTCAATTTTGTTGTCTTTCTGTTGATCCTTAGAAGATCGATCTTTCTCATTTTCTGCAATGAGTGATTGAGATTTACTAGTCTTCAAATTTCCCATTTGTATTAACTTATCTTTCTCCCTGGTTAGATCAGCAATGAATTTATCAAGAGAGGGCATAGCCCATGAAGTTCCAAGAGAACTCTTTGTAGAGTAGAAAGTAGATACAAAATTAGAGTATTCAGGACCTAACTTAGAAAAAATTGATAGTATTAACTGATCATCTTTCTTATCAAACCACATTCTTTAATTTGCAACCTTAAGGACTTGAATTTAGTAAAAGAGTCTTGAAGAGAAGTAAAGTTTCTTGGACTTAACATCATGAGCTCATTTTCAAGCTCATGACCCCTAAATTCATCTATCTTGCCAAGTAGCTTATCAAGACCTTCCCAAATTTCATTGGGTGTTTTCAAGGACTTAATATGAAATAGTAATTCAGGGGATACATTAAGACATAATAAACCAAAAGCTTGATGTCTTTTGTTAAACCATTTTTCCTTATCCTTAGCAGCAGTAGTTTCTTTTTCTGTATTCATTACTACCCTATAAAAGCCTCTATTCATGAGTGAAATTGACATTTGTGTTTTCTAATCATGATAATTAAAAGGCATTAAGGGCTGAATAGTTACATTAGAGTCCATCTTGCCCTAGTTGCTTTGTTGAGAGTGGAAATAAAGAAGTAGAAGTGCTTGCAGAAGTGAAAAAACACACACAAGACCTCCCTTGATTATTTTGATCCTCCCAAATTTGGCACTTTAAAAAGGAGTGCGAGTAAAGAATCCAAGAAAGGCACAAACAAGCACTTTACTGAATGATTGTGATTTTATGCCCGTTGGATTTTTTGGTGAAAAATAACCACTTTTAGAAAAAAAGACTCAATTTGGAGTTGACGAGCAAAATTTCAGCCTTTACAATTTGCATCCAAAGAAAATTGTGGCAAAATTTTGAGAGGGAAAAAAACATAGAATGGATTTAAGCTTGAACAGATTATGGTGGGATTTTGTCAGAATGTTAACTGGCCCTCTTACATTGGCGTTCCTCTATTACGCGCCTCTGATTCCAACCCTCACTAGCCCCAAATTGGACGATTTTAGAAGGGAAACGCTGAACAGACCTCCAAATAGCGTTGACTGCCAAATATCATCAAATGACAGATTTCAAGCGCTGTTGGCAGCAGATAAAAAATCTTGGTAGTGATTAGAATTGAGTTGATTTGTGCCCCTTGAAGTCAAACACTACGTGGGAGTGCTTGGATGTCAATCACCAAAGAAATCGTGCCAATGCTCGAATGCGAGCGATTGCAAATCTGAACACCCAAGACACCCTCCACAAGTTCTCACAAACCTTGCAAAATCGTTCCTCAAAGAAAAATCACACCTATGAGAAATAGTGTCTTTGTCAGTGCCAAAGATTTGATGGTATGTTGTGAGGGATTGAGGCACCGTCCACAGCCTGCAAATTGCATAAGGACGTGGGTGTTAAAGACAAGCTGTGAGGTGCAAGCTCATAATATGAGCCATGAATCTTAAGCCGTGAAACACATAATATGAGCCACTATCACGAAACACAAGTGTAGCACCCAAAAAATTGCCTCCAGCATTCCCCGAATGTCTGTAATTTCAAACAAATCACCTCTCCTACAAATTTGTGAGAGGAATTTTCCTCACTGCATGAGGATTCTATGCCTGTCAATGCAAATCACAGCCTCAGATCATGCCCCACATCCTCCAAATTGAGGCTTCTAAAGTTCAATCGCTGCCTCTTCAAAAAAAGGCCAATACTACCCCTTAATTGAGTGAGGCCCAAAACTACAACTAGCACTTGCACCAGAAGGGGTGCAAGTGTTACACCGATAGAGAAGTATATGTAAGCAAACATACTAAGTAGCTTTCATTGTAGTGTTCATAAAAAATTGTAATATGAGCTTGAAATGCATACAAAAGATAATTTTTTTACAAATGTTTGGAACAAATAGAATTTGTTTTTGAATTACAATTTTTGATATAGCCATTTGAAGGAATGATTCATAGTAGTTTTATTTCTGATGCTTTTATAGTTGATGTTTCCACATGCTTGTACGAAAAGAGTCTGCATCAAGAAGCTTTTGTTGTCCAGTTATTTGTTCCTAAACATGGAAAGAAAAAGTTAGAACAATTGCATCATAATTGCATCAATTGTTTTATTTGGAAAGTTAAAAAGAAAGGAAAAAATAAAATCAATTGCTAGAAGAAGGAACTATAGGAGAGAGAATATTCTTTTAGGTGGCATCTTAGGTGCACTTGATCCAAAAATGAAAAGAACTACAATTATTAAGCAACCACCTGTACACCATGAAGATGCGAGTAAATTAGTTTGTAATTTATTCTAAAGCATATACCATGAAGAGCATATGAATAAGAATTAAGTAAAATTTGATGTTGAAAAGTTTGAAAGTAAAAATGTGTACCTATACTGCTCATAATGAAATCAAATGTAGTCAAAGCTCTTCCTTTTTCTTAATAATTGTGTATGGATTGTTTTTCATTCATGAATACCAATCGAAAGTGCTATCTAAATATGCAATCAAATCCAACTTTTGATTCCCTTTATCCATTCATTTTGCCCCCACATAATGACTATAATTATGAAACCTAAATGAGCTTAATCAATTCCAAAAGCTATCTCATCCATCAATAATGTTTAGAAAAGTAGTGATTTTTTTTCAAACACCCTAGGCATGCTAATTTAAACCATTGCAGCCCACCAGTTGTGAGAGGCCTTTGTTGTTGCCACCACAATATGGCCATTTGATGGATTACAAAATATATGTTGGTAAGAAAAAATAATAATTCACTACCTTACAAGAAGCAACAAAGTTGGTCATTTGAAACAAACAACTAAGTTTAGTCTTCACTCATCTCTTAAAATTTGAAGCATCTTTTGCATGTTGACAACAATATAACAATACACAAAACTTGTTCACATGTTTTTCCTTATCAATACAAAGCAAAGGGACTAATTAAAAGAAAAACCCTATCCTTATAGCCCAAAATAAAACTCATATGATATCTCCACTAAATTTCTTCTCACATTTAGAAATTGGCACCTTTCCATAGAACAAGAAAAGTGACAATTTCCTTCAAATCTTTGCATATCAACTAAAAGTGTAAAATTTATCTACCTGTTAAAAATCCAAATCTGTAAAACTATGTGCATATTCAAAAGTTCATAATTTTATTCCACTTCAAACCCTTCCTTCAAATCTTTGCATATCAACTCAAAGTGTAAAATTTCTCCTCCCGTTAAAACTCCAACATATAAAAATGTGTGCATATTCAAAAGTTTGGAATGTTATTCCACTTCAAACCCTTGGATACCCAAAAACTAAATCTGGTTGCATTTCAATCCCTTGAATACAGAAAACATACTACAGTTGTAAATTCCAAACCCTAAATAACTGAGTAATTTTTGAAGACAATTTTAATATTTTTTAAGTTGCCAATTTTTTGTGAGTTTTTCTCGAGTCAAAATTTTCGGGCTTGTGAGTACTCTCTGAGTTTGAGTCTGCGAACTATGGGCTAGATGATGTTCATTGGAAAATAGGTTCTTCAAGGATCCAAAGGGTTTGGTGAGAGTATTTAAATATCATAAAGTCAAAATGAAGAACATAGTGGCAAAAATCTTTCTCAAGAATAACTCTGCAAACTAAAAGATAGAGAGTTTTTCAAGAAAAAAATTGAAAAAATGGCATATTAAAAAGCCAAAAGATTTAAATTTTTTTTGTAGGTTACAATTTATTGTGACTAAATCACAATTTTTTCATTCTTAAAAAACATGCCAAATTTTTGGAAAAAAATCAGCAACCAAAGCCTTCTCATATCAATTTTCCTAAGCAACAATTAATCACAACTTTTTGCGATTTTTTGCTACCATGCTAGGAACACAGTTTTATGTCTTCAAACAAACAGTTGCATTAAAAATAGATTTTGCTTAAGAATAAAGACTTGACCAACAGCCAAGAGCTTCTCCTAAGCTTCACTGCCTGATTTTTGTGTCCAGATTCTTAGTGTTAGGATGCCTACAAAGATCATATAGCTTTCTTTGTGATATATTCCTCACACCAGTCATTGTCATTTTGATCCCTATGTCATTTCCATTTTGGCAAAGTGGCATCATACTTGCAGGAATCAAAGAACTGACAGGGTTGAAACTAAGGGGGCTTCAGGTCTTCAATTTGTTGAAAGAAATATTCCTCACTCCCAAATAATATGATATTGATCTTTTTAACCTACAAGGATCTAGTCAGCAAGAGAACAAATGTAGTTGGCATTTTTAGGCCTGTCTGAAATTCTTGAATACCATGATCTTATTCTTTTTCCTTTAATAGGTAAAGGAGCAATAAATAAATTCAATTTGAGTGATCACCATTACTACTTTTGAAGTGATTGGAAGCCTGCTTGCTTTTGAGAGAGGATTTATGCCCTTCATTCCTTTTGCTCTTTGGACAAGAAAATATTTGTGATGATACAGGTGGGTAGTTCAAGAGTCAAGATGCCTTGAGAAGAATTGAGAAAGGGGAGGATAAAAACATGAGAATGGACTGACAAGTATTATTGTATTTGTATGACTGGTGTGAAGGAGTAGGATCTTAGAGAAAAGGAGCATTCGGGTCATGCTGAAAGTTGAACTATATAATGATGGTATTTAACCATGTAAGAATTTGGCACCATGAGGAGAAAGGGATATTTTAAGGAGAGCCTTAATAAAGTCAGTGGAAGACCTAGTGACAGGTTTTGAGGGGTAAAATTGATGTTAGTAAATAGTAAAGTGGTTTAAATTGAGAACATTAATGTTCTAAGAGAAGTGTGCACAAAATAGAGGAATGTGAAAGTATCAAACCCAGTACAAATATTGGTGAGAATGTTGTAGATAGAGAGATACTTAGAGATAAAAATTGGGGGAAATAATCCTCTGAGATGACCATTGGGGGAAATAATCCTTTGAGATAAAAATTGGGTTAAGTAATCAGAACAATACATAATTGCAGAAAAGGAAAAAAGAGTTAAAGAAATTGAAGGCTATAAAGAAGAAATCCAAGCTATAAAAAGAGTAGAGTGGGCGCATGCTTCCAGTCGCAGTGATTTCAATGAGTCAGCTTCCCGACTGATGGAGGAAACCCGCAAAAAGGCCGTGGAAGCTGCCAAAAGCATCTTCGATGTTGCAAAATCCATGGCAGGCACTGCCAAGGAGCTTTTTGAGGACTTTTAGAATGAACGAGATCTTAAGCAGTGGTTTTGGCAGGCCACGACAGGCGCCAATGAAAGGCTAGGGTACTTGGCCTTCGAGACCCAGAGGACCCTATAGATCTGGAATCACCAATTTAATGTTTCTGATCGTGTAGAGGAAAAAAATTGGTGACTCATTCAAATACTGACCTCAAGATTCTACAAACAATTAAATTGGCCATATACAGAAAACCCAGTAAACACTCATTAAAACCAGAGCAAGAGACTAACCTCAAGATTGTGCTTCAATGATGTCGATGAAAAAATAATGGACAGAGGTAGCAAGAAAAATATTATGAAACCCTACCAAAGTAGTTTTTGAAACAACGATCCAAAATCCATCTCTGTACAACTATTACTGCAATCTATTCAATAATAAATGAAAAGTATGTGCAAAATATAGCGGTATAAGAGCTACTGATGTGATTTTTGTAGCTACATTTATGGGAAAGAAGCCAAAGTTTTCCGACGAACAAATTCTGACGAAGTGTGAGTGGTAACCTGTTTCTCGGGAAGTAGTTTGCAGGCACGAGACTTGTTTCGACTGAAGCTCACATTATAAATAGCCTATCGGCTAAATAGAAAGCACGAGCAATAAAACAAATCGAATGGTGTATTCCACATGATTGAGACTTGAGGAAAAATGGAGTGCGGTTCTTGCTCTTAAGAATTTTTCAAATCAAGGGCTATGTGGCTATGTGGTACTGCAAGCACTATCAAACAAAATACAACAAATACGTTCATCTATTGGTTTTAAATTACCTCCTTCTACTCTAATACCATGAAAGATCCTGCATGATCAGAGAGTTATCAACAAACACAAGATGAAACATAATTAATAATAATTTATTCAGTTCAACTAAGAATGAAGAGCTCAAATCCTTAGTATATAGCATGAGTATGAGCAACCATAAGCCACAAGAATAGGAACATATGGCATGAGAATAGGAACATATGCCATGGCTTGAGGAGAGGACTCCTCATCCTACAGTGGTAATGAGTTGCTCTCCTCTATGGAAGGGAGAGGTGTCAAGAGGGATTGGACACCACTCAAAACACCTCAACAACCTTGACACCTCATAGGGAATGAGTCAAGGAGCAACTCGACCACCTAACTGGGCTTAAGTTAGCCAACAAGAGTAGAATACACTAACAAATATAAATTTATAAATTTTTTATTAATTGTAAGAGTAAATTTAATATTTTTAGATTTATTACTAATTATCAACGGTTTCTAATTTTACATTATTTTATTAATATATAAGATATCCATATGACTAATAACATAACAAGATTTTTGATTTTTTTTAGGATACAACATTTGTGTGTTTTATAGGTGATTGGCAAGCTTTCAATTATTTTATAGATTTAATTTTCTTTTGCTTGTAGATTTAACTTTGGAGTAACATCAACAACTCATTGCGTCTCAAATACGAGTTCTCAACTTCTTGTCCATATCTTTTGTCAAAATCTCCACATTGTAGCATCAAAATTCTCAACTTAGGACTATTAATATTGTTTTACTCCATGAGCTTTGCACACGATCTACATTATCTTTGTTGTCCCTCTCCTTGGAATGTATCTTTGAACTATATTCTTTGTCTATAGTTGTATTTAAACATGTTGGGTTAATATAATAATCATCTTTAATTTATTGTGGTGAACAAGTTTGTGCATTTCCTATATAATTTTTGTTTATTCACTTCTTCCTTATTCAATTATCAAATGGTTTTCAAGCCCTTTCATGAGCATTTGTTTGTGCATATGTGGGTAAGATAGCCTTAGAATAACATAAATTTTTATTTATCCATTTAGTATTTTATGTTCATGATTCACCATAACCTATTATAGATGTTGCATGCTTGTAAAATATATCAAATATGGAAGAATAAAAGGTTAAGAAGAGCTCTTGACTTTTGATAACATTTATTTTTGTTTATTTTCTATGTAATGCATCATTAGTTTTTGCATTTCAATTTAAAAATAATAAAAATTAATAATTCATCTCTTTGCAAAAGTAATTTTTTGTGTTTAAATAAAAAAAAATATATGTTGAAGGTTTATATCAAATTATTATTATTTTATTATTATTTATTGGTATTTTTAAGAATTATGATTCCTATAAAAAATATTTAATTAATTTATATAATACATAATAATATATTTTAAAAAAAAACTAAATTACTTGTATTACTTTAATAATAGAAATTTATATTTTTTTCATATTTAATGTGTATGATTAATAAGATTAGTAAAAATATTATAATATAAAATATTTTCTATAAAAAAATCATAATTTTTATTTTTGACAATTTATATTTTTCATAAAACATCAAATGAAAGGCATTTAAATGATCAAACTATAACAAAATTTTATATGAGAGGTAAGGGTGAGGGGCCTATAGTGGGCTAATTGATCTTATTTATACAAAATGTAGATGAAATTTTCTATGGAATTGGCTGAGTCTCTTTTAGTGTTGAATCTTTTTGTTAGATCTATCCACTTCTAGAATTGTTCAAAACATTCAATACTTTTGTACATTGAATGATAAAAATTGCATGATTATATTTTATTTCAAAAGGAATAACAATGGTATAATTTCATCTTTGAAATAATCTATCAAAAATTAATTGGATTATTATGTGGTAGATTTATTCCTTTTCGATTATAAATTCCTTGTATCATCACTCAATCCATTGAATAAGTGGTTGACATTCACCATTGGTAAGTGAAAGAGTTAAGTTGTTCTTTACTTTTATAAAAATTATCCACTGAACAAGTGGAGGTAAGAAATCCACTCTTCCACTGAATAAGTGGATGACACTCACTGCTAAATAAGTGGAAGAGTTAAGTTGTTCTTTACTTTTATATAAATTTCTCACTGAACAATTGGAGGTAAGCAATCTATTCTCCCACTGAATAGTGGATGACACTCACCACCGAATAAGTGGAAGAGTTAGTTACATCCATTCTTTATAATTTTAACCACTGAACATGTGTATGTGCATGAATAATATTCCCATTGAATAAGTAGATGTTTATAGAAAATTGTTAGTCTTTATGTACACCATATGCTCTCACCTCACCCTTACTGGGAATTTGGTGATTAGAGAGTGGAAACGAAGTCTGAATTAAAAATCATGTACACCGCATGCTCTCTTGTCACCCTTACAAGGATCTTGGTGATCAGAAAGTTGAAAAAAAGTCTCAATTAATACTCTCATATATTGTACGTTCTCACCTCTCCCTTACTAGAGTCTTGGTGATTAGAAAGTAGAAAGGAAGACTAATTTAAAAATATAATACATCATATGCTTTGAATGAAGGAAACGGTCATATGCATGGAAGTGTCTTTAATCTGTAGACATAACAATCAAGATGTATACATAGCTAAGGACTGTACATGAAGCAGATTCAAACCTAATACATAAGGCACTTATTTATCCATTATCCTCTAATTTTTTTTTTGATGATGTATATGTTGCACATAGAATATTTTCTTCCTTCACTTGTTTTCAAATATTGTGTATTATATTGACTATTGTTATAGCCTTTATAGAATGAAACACTGTCCATTGAATTAAGGTGAAAAAAAAGGTTTAGATAAGCATGTGAGATTTTACAATCAAGATCATCTTCAAGCTCTCCTTAGTGTGTTCACTTCCTGCTCTTATTTTTTTGTCCCCTTTTCAGCTAAGTGGGTGACAACTGACAATGAATTATCTGGGGAGGAAGCAAACATAGAAAGTATTACATACCCACTCACATTGTTATATGGTTCTCTTATTGCCAAATTTTCTATGAGAATCTTGAACCTATTTGAGGTGCATTATTGCTAGCCATCATAGTATGTGCTAGTTAAAGCCCAGTTGTTGAACTATGAAGCCTCTACACATCATGTAAGCAAGGCCATCGGAGATGAGCCCCTTAGGATTTTTTTTGGTTTTATGTCTTGTTCTCTCATAATTTCTTTATAAACAAATTTATGTGACAATCATATATTGTGATGAAAAATTGGTATTGTGTTGTATCCCTGGCTTTACTTTTTGTTGTAAGGTTTGGGCATGTCCAACAAATCTTGTGCTAATTCAATTTATTATAGAAGAATTAATAATTCAAGTGAAATTATTGATTTAGAGAAAGATTAAATCTCTATCATAAGGATTAAGGTAAAATAAGTTCATTGTCTACTTAGAAGGAATCCTAAATGAATTCGCTTGACTCCTCAAGGCTCTAGGCCAAATTGTGAGATGGGACTCAAGCTAATTATTTATTTTACATCCTCCTAAAGACGACGACCTTGATGCACTCCATTAGGGGACTATAGTCTTTCGAGAGAGACTTAGGATTTGTGTGGTCACAATGAGTCTAAGTGTAATGCCCACCCTTACATTAAATTAAAATTAATAAGAATTAGTTATCAATTGAGAGAAAATACTTATACTTATGCTTACATAAATCTTCTTTTAAAAGAAATGATTATGATAAGAAAGGAAAGTAAGTCTTGCCTACTACAAATACATCATATTTACTTACAAGCTGGGTGCTTTTAAACAATCCAATAATGAATTTACAAGAAAGAAGAGATAGAAACAAAAATAATATGATCAAGGTCACAACATTTACTAGTGCTTGTAAGGATTCCTGGAAACAATATGATATAGAAATGTTATACAATAATTAATTTCCTCAGAAATTTAAAACATGCTTACAAAATTAAATTTAATTATTACTATTATCCTGCGATCAACATCTTTCTATGTCTATTTGCAATGAAGAAAGATTAGTTATAACGCGTGAAATATATATATATATATATATATATATATATATATATATATATATATATATATATATATATATATATATATATATATATATATATATATATAATATAACGTTTTCATTTACATACTTATGTAATTACAACTAATACTTATATATTGTACTCTTAGATATATATTTGATTGCATAAATTTCCATTCTGAGAGTTATCTATACCATTGCAACCATTTCAAAACTAAGTACTAAATCGTTTATAGTTTAAAGGTCTACAAAATTATATAACTCAAAGCCTCTGCTTGACCCCCACACAATATCAAGGAAAGGTATTATTGAAACATGGCAGGAAATGCTACTCTAAGCAGAGAGAGACACATTAGGAGAAAAGCGTATTCAATACCTTTTAAGCGAAAATTAAAACATTAAACTCAATTGTGCCTAAAACATATATTACCCACAATTGAGGTTAGGGCAACATTAGGGAAAATTTTGAAATGAGTGGTCAAGATTGATTTTAGAAAATCAATTCAATAGAGAAGGTTGCATGTGACAAGAGATTAGAATGGCACAAAAAAAGAAAAAGTTGGAAAATCAAATAATTATTTGACTTAAGAGGGAAAGTGGACTTTTGGAATTAAAAAAATATTTTAATTCAAAGTGGTGGGATCATGTGACAAGGAATGGATAAATGCTGCCAATTTTAAATAAATGACTTTATTTAAAATTAGAGAAAGTTGGAGGAAATAAGAATTAAAAAAATTAAATAATTTATTTAATTATAAGAGGACATAAGATGTTAATGACATATTTAAATAAATAAATAAAAATCAAGAGGAAAATAATGGACACAAGGACAATTAAATAAATTTAATAATTTATTTAATCATAGAATGACTTTAGAGAGTTAGTGTATTTAAATAATCAAGAAGAATAAAAAGACATGAATTAATTAAATAATTAAGAATTATTTAATTAATAGTTGAAAGTGAACAATAGGACATAATTAGATAAATTAATTGTGATAGGAAGAAAAATAGAGAAATTAGAACTTGTCGGCCTAGGTCATTTTTGTTTGTCTACATTTTGCCCCTCTTTGTCATCATGCAACCTATCGCATTGTGACAAACAAAATTTAGTCAAGAACATGCCCCAATGAAGGTACAAAATATCTACTCCCCCTCAGGAAAATTTTCAAATTTTGGCCTAGTAACAATTTTTTTGGAAAGTGTCCCGATAAGTCAATTTGTCGACTAGAAAAATAATGGCCTGATCAGTTTCATATTTTGAGGTGTTTAAGATAGCCAGAAGTGTGGTCAAAGTTGGTCAAATGAGTCTCCAATAATAACCTTGAGAGTAAAACCCTAATTTTGACCCTATAAATAGATTAAATTTGGTAAAAAGTCATTTCATTTTCACTTTCACCTTTGTAAATTTAGAGAGCCTAGAGCCTAGAGAGCTTGTGGTGATTTCAATGACTGAGCACCATAGGTACATTGTTTGGACTTTCAGATGGCCAGATGGCGTAGAGCCACCAGTGAATACACCTTACCCACTTTGTCATTTCATTATTTTTCACGCATTTTTAGGGTTTTAGGGTAGGTCAATGAATGTGTTGCGATGCATATGCATGCACGTAAGTCACATTCGGGTTATTATTCAATGCATTTAGTGCATCACGATGCAAATGCAATGGGTCAATTAGGGGGACAATAAGGTGCAACATATTTTCTGATTAGCGAGACACATTCATTGTTTCATGCCGTAAGTGACAAACGCAACGATGCATTTGAAAGATTGCAACTATTTCATAGATATGCATGCAATTAAAAATAATGCATTTGATAATGGAGCGACACTAGTGAGAAATCATGACACATTTGATAGTTAAATCGATGCAAGTGCCAGATCGCAATGCAATCACAAGATAGAATGAGGCAATCGCCGGGAGCGACACAAATGAAGTCAATGTGACACGTTTAACTTTGACCAAGGCTAACTTTAATTTAGGCTCAATTTTCTAAATTCCTTTGATTAGATAGATGGTAATAATGATTTGCAATAATGTGCTAATTCTCATTTTTCTATGTGCAGAGACAATTACCACCGATCTATACACGTGAGTTTAGGCCATCGATATACGGATTTAGGGACTAGCTACGAGACAGAGAGTGGAGGCGACTAATGTGACTGAGATTGTACTATGTTACCTATATGCCCATTATTTGGGCTAATAGGTGACTGCTAATAGCACTAGCCGAGAGATGATATTCAGAGACATGTTCTTTCCACTTGCTGATGGGGGAGGCCACTATTACATTAGAGGATGTCTATAGGATTTTGTGCCTGCTGATCAGAGGAGAGTAGGTGGTTTATGATCTAGAAACTAGGGACATTAGGCAATTACAGAGTTTTACGAGGATGAGGCTAGTGTAGGACTAGGCATCCATGGCTATGAGATTGACTGGGAGTTCATAATAGAGCATTATCCTTGGTGGGATGCGATGGTATGTACTCTGTTTGTGAGAGTTCTAATACCAAATCACCAGGGACACAAATTCCTGATTAGATGGGGAGATGTGTTAGTATGTATGCAGTGAGACAAGATAGTTTTTGTGTGGGGGACTTGTCTTCTGGGGATGCTATATCATCAACTTCACGAGGCGGCTTATAAAGTAGTGTAGAGTATTAGCTGTGGCACTACCCTACTTATGATATGGGCTTGGGAGCACATTCCCATCTTTTTCCCACCTATTCAAAGGCCACAATTAGTAGAGAGAATGCCATATGTGTATTAGTATGTAAGTGCTCTTCAGCAGACGAGGGTTGGAGAGATAGGTTATTGGCCACATAGGATATACACCATGACGTCATTTGTCTAGAGACCATATAGGGACTACGCTCAGTGAGTCAATGAGGGAAATCATTTGGCATTTTACAGAAAGATTTGATATTTGATTGGGCACACTATATAGAGTCATCTGATCATTGAGATGTGCTTGCTCTATTGGGTACTACATCAGTTCGGAGAACAACAGGGTGTGCCTATGGGGACTATGGAGTACACCAGATCATCATGATAGTTGATGTGGGGTCCATCCATATCAATTCCTTTTGTCGAGTAGTAGATAGATGAATTGGTGGCACAACTGTGGGGTTGGAGTGGAGGTCCTACAGATCTAGGGATGACTGCAAATTTTTATTTGTGGTGGCTGTGAGCACTTTTTCTGCATTTACCTCAAATACCAACAAACATTATTAGCAAATGAAATAAAGTAAATCAAGAACTCCTATGAAATATTGAATCATGATTCATAATGAAAACAAAAAAACAAGAATACTAATTGAGAGTGCAATAACATGAATCAAATCTTATCCCATAGTGGATTGGTGGTTCTGTGGAAAGAAGCCCTTTCTCAATCCTTGATAAGCTCCAGATATGTTGATGATCAAGATGATGAGTTGTGTAGGATTAATACAATAGAGAAGGCCTCTATTTATAGACAAGAAGGATAAAAGAATGTCAAACATGGAGGATGTGGGACTAAAAACCAACCAATGACAAGATGCCACTTGTCAACATGTGAGAGGTTGAGGAATGTGCAAGTTATGGTCAATGTGCTCATAAATGAGATTAGTTGGCCTTTTCAAATTCAAATTTGGATTGTTGGAGGGAGAAAAAGGGTCTTAAATGCCAAGTGGGGGACATGTAAGAGGGGAGTTAATGCCATGTTGGAAGGGAAAAGTCAACTTGTTTTTGAATTCAAACTTGAGGGAATATTCTCCAAAGATGCCTTGTTAAGGAAAATGAGGATTTTAATAAATGAATTAATTGATTTATTTGTGCAAATGGGAAAAGCTAGAAGATGTGATGGGTGATTAGATTAGATTAATTAGGATTAGATTAATTTAGTGAGGGTTTAGGTGATTTGATCCATTTGACTTAGATTTAAGGATTTAAAATAAATCAAAGGGAGATGAAAGATGATTTTAGATTTAATTAAATAAAGGTTTGATTTATTTAATCAAAGAGGGATAATGATAGGCTTAAATTAAATAAAGTTGATTTATTCAATTTAAATAGATGACTTTAGGAGATTGAATTTAATGAACTTGATTTACCTGATGAATGGATGAACGTGAATGATGCTAATTTTGTATGTCTACAGTGGCACACATTGACTGATACCATTGACAGATCTTGATGAACTAGCACCCATTGATTGATAATCAATTATACCATAAGTGTGACGAGGTGGCATGGGAGGCAGAGAGGTGGTTGAGGGAGGGGGAAGATGGAGGAAAAGGGAGGGAGAGAGATGGAGGTAGAGGGGATGGAGGGAGATGTGGAGGAGGAAGAGGAGCAAATCAAGGAGAGAAATCGAAATCCATCCGCAATCATCATGAGGAGTCGGGGGCGAGGATACATATGGGGTGCCCTCATTGCCATGAGATGCTATCATAGACTAGAGATTAGTTGATATGTAGCATAGACTTGATGAGAGTGTAACACAGATCAGGACCCTACAGGCAGAGTTGGAGGTGGCTAGGGTTGAGAGGGATCAGGTAGTGATTTGACAATAGGAGTTCAAGAGATGGTGCATAGAGTTTGCACAGTTATGCACATGACCGACATGGGACATGTCGAGACAGTTAGCCAAGGTTAGCACTAGTCAGGCACACTACCGGTTACTATATGAGTAGGTTGTGCCACTTGAGAGAAGGGATCACACCTTAACAAAATCTTGGACAAGGATGAGTAGTGGTAGTAGGATAGGTAGTGGTAGCAGCAACAAAACAAAGAGTAGTAGCCATAGTCAAAGCAGTGTGGGGGGATCTACCCCTTCAAAGCATTCATCAATTCATTGCTCTCACCACAGTCATAGGCATTCTTTGGGGCATAGGTCTAGCCAAAACCATGGTTCATACAACTCAAGGCACAAATCAAAGCACAACCAACCACTAGTTATAGATCCATTAGCCTCTCAGACCCAACCTGTTGTGATGATGATGACATTGGTTCCGCTTATAGAGAATCGGTCACCACAGTCTTGTCCTCAAGGGGATAATGAGAGTTCAGTATAGAAATTGTTATCTTGATATTATCTTCCAAAAATTCATGTTATGACATTTATATTTTGACCATTGGGCCTGTGAGCTCTATTTTTGGGATATCTCATGACTCTATCCTGTGACATGTTTTTTTGAGATTATATATATGATGCAGTGTTCATGCGACCTATATGTGATGTGTTATATGATGATGCATTATATGCATTCTATTAAGCTCATGTGATTTGATTTATGCATTTATGATTCCTATGATGATGTCATCTATATGCTATTTCAAGTATGCATTTATGATACCTACTTATAATGAGATACCATGCTGATGATAGATGATTTCAATGTATGCATAATGCTTTAATTATAATTGATGCCATGTATGGATTAATGTATGACTATGGATAATGTGACATGTGATGTTTTATGATATGGACTATGTATGAAAATGTTTAATGTGCAAATTTTATGATATATGAATGAAAATGATATATGCTAGTGATGTAAATGAAAATGAATGTTTAATTAACATATTTCCTAATGAGTGTTTAAGGTGTAATGAAATTGAATATGAATGGATGTATGTAGATGTGTGATGAACTAATGCAATGCCTATATGATCATGTATGCAATTATATTTTTGTATATCACATGATATCATTAGGAGACAAAAGAAGAGAAGTGACAAGAGAGAAGGAGACATATGTTAATGCGATGAGAAAATCCTTCAACATATTTCCAAAGAACTTATAGTTTTTTCTCTTAATCATCATTGGGAGGATTATTGTAATGGCCAACAAACACCACGATATGATGGATCAATGATGTGCAATGTCAAACCATCACATGAAACAAGTAGTCACACACAAGGATAATCATGACTCCTACTAAGAGTGCAATTGCCCCAATATTTTTGTCACAACCAACCACAAGCAAGAAATATAAGAAAGACAAGCCATGAAGTGTCATTGCTCCTGTAAATCCTGTTGTCAGAACATCCTCAAGGATCAAGCAACATGACTGCCAAAAAAGATAAGACAAGACAATCATCATGATACATTGTTGCTCCTCTAAATCCTTTTGTTTGGACATCCTCGAGGAAATAGTAGCATCATGAAAAACCAAAGGACAAAATGACAAGATAGTGTTTGCTAAGTGTTTTCCAAGTGTTTGCCAATTTTTTTCCAATTGTGTCTAAATGTCAAGTGTTTAAATATCAAAATGCTAGGTTTGATGATGTTAAGATGCCAGGTAATTCCAAATTCAGGTAGGACACATCTTGAATGATGTCAATGTCAAAATGTCAAATTTAGGAAGGACACATCCTAAATGATGTCGATGTAAAAATTCCATATTCAAGGACACATCCTAAATGATGTTGATGCCAAAATGCCAAATTCAGGAAGGACACATCCTGAATGATGTCTAAGTCAAAATGCCAAATTCAGGAAGGACACATCCTAAATGATGCCAATGTTGAGAGGAACAATTCTCAAATGTGACGAGAATCCCTCAGAATGTCAAATGATAGTGTCAATACCTAGGAAGGACACATCCTAAGGCATAGATAAATGACAGGGGTTGTTCTTTAGAAGGTAACACCCAAAGAATAACCAAAAGTTGACAGTTTGTCTTATTTTGACTGATTTTGACTGTAGTTGACTGAAGCTGACTAAGTTTGATTGATATTGCCTAGATGAAAAGATTGAGTACATGCCAATGTTGACATGCTAATATAAATGACATGTTGATTAAATGATTGCCAAAGTTTGTTTGAAGAGTTGTATGGTTTGGGACTGAAAGAGTCCACTTAATTTGAAGATGTTAGATGTGTGTGATAGTGTCATACAATGAACCCTAATGGATTGACCTAGTACGACATTGAGGTCTCATTGATTGATGGCCTTTCCTATGTCATACACTCAAATACCTCTTAGTTCGACATGACCAATGACTTTGTCTTATTGACCAATGATTGATCATGATTTTATTTTGACAACCTAAAAGGACTGACCTAATATCTTGGGGGATTGAAGATGAGTCTCACCTATGTAGCAAATGTGCAAAGAAAATGTAGTTCCACAATGACAAGGAATGACATAATTGACATGTCTGATGAGTGTTTTGGAATATTTGTGTTTTCCTCAAGAAATTTTTCAATTTTTAGGTCTTTTTTAAGATATTTTATGATATTTGTCTTTTTTTAGGACATTTTATAATTTTTATGTCTTTTTTTAGGACTTCTTATAATTTTTATCTTTTTTTAGGACTTTTTATGATTTTTGTCTATTTTCAGGACATTTTATGATTTTTATATCTTTTTCTAGGACTTTTTATATTTTTATTTCTTTTTTCAAGACTTTTTCAATTATTAGGACCATGTGCGATACCCACTATCGCGATACCCACTATAGTCACATGATAAAAGTTTTCCCCTTCTCAAGTCAAGAGCTAGCCAAGTGGAAGGGGATAGAAGAGACACACCAAGTATGAAAAGTGGATGATATGTGAGAGTTGATGTTAACCATTCTCGACCATGGAAATAAATGGCAAGATGTCATGGTGAATGTCGTGATAATGTCAGAAAATTAGATGTTTAATATGGTCCAAGGTAGATAGAGTGACAATAGATGACGAAAGCAATGATTGACTACACATGGTGCCCGTTTTCTATGTTTTCACCATGATACTTATCTAAAGTGCCTGTTTTCTAGGTTTTCACCATGGTACTTATCTAAAGTGCCTGTTTACCAGGTTTTCACTATTGGATGAATTATTTCTCTTTATTTTTATCATTTTTTTATTTTTTTGGTGTCACCAAGATGGCTGGTTGCCAAGTTTTCATCAGGGTGACATTTTTTTTATATTTTTCATTTTTTTGGTATTTTTTATGCTTTTTGGCTAGGCTTTTTGATGATATGTACAATTTTTTTAAAGAAGCAGATTGTTGATAGGCTATGTTACTTGTTTTCCATTTGGAGTAGCCAACTAGTATGTACTAGAATTGAATGAGGTCGTGATGATGTGTGGACCCAACCAATTGGGTTAAAACTTGCCGTGTTTCTCTCTGTCAAACTGATTCTTAGGATTTTGCATTAGAACCAGGTTGCCAATGTCAAATTTGTGAACCATTACTCTCTTATTATAAATTCTACAAAGATGGTTTTGATATTCCTATAAGTGATTCAAGGCATTATGTCTGCATTCATCTAACATTTCCAGTTCATGCACTCATGACTATCTATACTCTTCATCATCGATCAGGACCTTCATGGAGACTCATAAAGATGGGATTTCAACCTCGATGGGAAATATAGCTTCATCTCCAAAGACTAAGGTGCATGGAGTGGCTCCAATGGGTGTGCAGATGTTGGTGCGGTAGGCCCACAAAGTAGAGTTAAGTTGTATATTCTAGTCATGGTTAGTTTCATTAACTATCTTCTTAAGGAGTTTGATAATTTTTTTATTAGATGCTTTAGATTGACCATTTCCTTGCAGGTAGTATGGCATGGAGAAATGGTGTTGGATAGAGAAACATTCACAAAGTTCACGGATATCCTAATTTTTGAAGGGATGATCGTTGTTTGTGATGATGGACTACAAAATACCATACCAAAAAATGATATAGTTGAGGATAAATTTGGAAATTTGCTTGTAGGTTATGTATGTAAGGGGGATGGCTTTGATCCACTTAGTAAAATACTCAGTGATGGTGATGATGAAATTATGGTCATTGGAGGAGGTAGGATGGATTTTTCCCATGAGGCCGAGTCCCCATTATGTGAAGGGCCAAGGAGAAGTAATCGACCTCAATTCCTATACTGGTCTATCAATTAAATCACTATGTATATGACATTGGCGACACATTCTTACAAACTCAAGTGTGTCCTTTTCCATTGTCAACCAGTAATACCCAAGTCTTGTGATCTTTTTAGCTAAGGTAGGGCCACTTGAATGGGATTCACATATACAGGTCATGTACCTCACGTAAGGTTATTATTGCTTTGTCAATGTCAAGACAACAAAAAAGGGTGTTGTCAAAGCTGCAACAATATAATGTGTCACTGATGATGGTGTATCGGGTGACTTTGCGGATAAAAGATTTTTGTTGGTTATTGGACAAGTTTGAGGGAAAGGTTTGGAAGTGAAGGTAGTCATACATGTCTTGATACCATGGGGAACTGGGATCAACAAGGTCACAAACCATTTCTAATTCTGGGATGTCATATGCAAGAACTAATAGCTACTCCACCAAGAACTCAAACTGTGGAAAATTGTTAGGAATGTCTAAGAGAGATCCAATTGTCACCATTACATTTGCAACCTTATTTTGTGCCCTTGGGATTTGTTCAAAATCAATCATGTGAAAATATGTCTGAAAACTCTCAACATGGATGCGTTTGTACGAGATTAACCTTTCGTCCTTGGTGTCATATTCATTGGTGACATAATATATGACCAATTGAGAATCTCCAAAAACTAGAAGATTCTTGATTTTCCATTTTATGGCCATGCAAAGTCTTGTGATGAGTGCTTCATATTTTTCTACATTGTTTGTACATGGAAATGCAATATAGAATGACTTAGGGATGGAGTTTCCTTGTGGTGTGATAAATAGTATACCCACTCCCGAGCCATGACTAGTGTGAGATCGATCAAAGTATAGTTTCCAAGGCGATTTGGGCTTTGTATGAAATATGGACTCATTAAGGAAATCTGCTACCAAAGGATGATCTCCTTGTATAGGTGCATCTGCAAGTTGGTCTACTATTACTTGTCCTTTTATGGCCTTTCGTTCCACATACTATATGTCATACTAACTCAAGATCATAACCCACTTTTCCAGATGACTTGTCAATGCTACACGACTTAAGAGATACTTCAAGGGGTCAATATTTTCCACTAGATGTGTCTTATGATTCAACATGTAATGTCTTAAGTTTTCAGTTGCAAAAAAAACTAAAAGACAAGCATGTTCAATAGGTGTATAATTGAGTTCGTACCCTAGCAACATGCGAATGATGTAGTAATAGCCCATTCTTTTCCCTCATAACCATTTTGTGCTAGCAATGACCCTAGTGATGAAGTAGTTGTAGAAATCTATAAGATCAATGTTTTTGCTTGAATGGTAGGCATGCGGATGGGACATGATAATAAATATTGTTTAATCTATTCAAAGGATGCTTGACATTTATTTTTCCACACAAAGGGGATGCCCTTACATAGGAGATACTGAAATAGTTGGAACTTATCTACTAGTTGTGTGATGCAGTGTTAGATAAATTAAAGTTTTCATTGCAATGTCCTTAAGTCACTGATTACTTTAGGTGAAGGTATGTCTAATATGGCTTTCACTTTATCAGGATCTACTTCAATGCCTCTATGAGAAACTATGTACCCAAAAAGTTTTCCTGAAGTCACATTGAAGAAACATTTCTTTGGATTCAAACAGACCTTGTATTCTTCTTGCCTCTTGAAAATTTTGTCTAGAACCTTGAGATGATATTTTCGTGTCAATGATTTTTCCAAAAAGGTCATCCACATAATCCTCCATTAGTGTATGCATCATGTTGTGGAATATCATGGTCATTTCTCTTTGGTATGTGGTACCTACATTCTTGAGATTGAAAGGCATGATGTTCCAATAATAGGTACCCTAAGGACACGTGAATGCAGTTTTGTGCTGATCCTTAGGAGCAATTCGAATCTAGTTGTAACTCAAGAAACCGTCCATAAGGGACAACATCTCGTATCTTGCTGTGAGATCAACAATTATGTTTATATTTGGCAGTGGAATTCATCCTTTAGGAATGCCTTGTTAAGATCATGAAAGTATGTCCAAATGTAGATTTGGCTATTGGGCTTTGTGATAGGTACAAGATTTGATATCCAATCTACGTAGTTGATTGATCTTATGAAGCCCACATCTAGTAGTTTCTTGAGTTCAACTTTTATAGGTAAGGAAATCTGTGGATGCATTTTCCTTAACTTCTAATTGACTAGTTTAGCATCTAGTAGCAAATGAAAATGGTGCAACACTAATTCTAGATCTATTCTTGGCATGTCGATGTATGACCATACGAAGATTATTTTATGTTCAGAAAAGAATTATTGAAATTTAGGATTTTCTTCCTCAGTCAAAGATGTGGTAGAGAGAACCATTTTGGGATCCTGTCCTATACCTATGTTGAATTTGATGGTATCTTCAATAAGAATTGTCAATTTTTCTTGTGTGATAGGCAGAAAGTCCAATCCTCCATCCTTTGGTGCCTTAGAGAGGTTTTCACCCTCGAATATGCCCTTTATTTTTATTTTTGTATTGTTAGTAGGCACCTTGTGGTTTTCACCTAAAGACATTTCATTTTTTATTTTATTTTTATTTTTATTTTTGTGACTAGAGGACGACACAGTCTCCCTAAAGTATGCTACACAATCAAGGTCAATAGCAAATCCTGCCTTTTAGTCCCCACTGGGTATTCCTTCTTGGAGGCCCGTGAACTCTGCAATAGCTTGGTCATTTTGAAATATGTCCATAACAGGTGGGCCTTGTTGGTCCTAGTCAATAAGCTGAGGGTAGACAAGGGAAATGCCATCACTAGTGTTGGAAAATAGAGGGGAAGATTTAGAAATAATGCAGATGGAGACGGAAAGGGTGAAGATAGAACTGTCATCATCAAATTCCCACTCGGATTCTATCCAAGTACCATCTTCATTAGTGTCAGATAAATTAGACTCATCAACATAATAAGGGACAAATGGATTAGACTTATGGTCCATGGTGTTAGATGATAATTTAGCTGAATCAGAATGATTGTTGATGGGGTCATACTATTGGGTGTATGAATAGGAATGTTGGTTAGAAGATAGTTTAGGGTTTTCATCATTCCAAGGGTAAGAAAGTCTGCTCTATTCTTCTATTTTCCTTGGAATTTTGGGATTGTCATTGTTCTATGCCAGGTTAATCTTAAGCATTTGCTAGAATATTTCCTCAAAGGTAGGTTCACTAGGTTCTAGGAGCAACTCATCAAGAAAAAAGTCACTTAAGGATTTGTGAGCCAAATTCTTATTCACGTGAGTCAATTTCAGTAAAGGGGTCTTCAGTTGTCTTGAGACATTTGAAATCATTCTCTCTCTCACCCAAAAGTATAGTGGTATGTTGATCACTAGATTCAAGTGGTCCTAACCAAAACCCAAGACATTTTGGTCTTCTAGTAGGCATTAGAGGTTCCCTTTTTCTAGTTTTATTCTTACCAAGGCCACTAGTTCCACCATAGTCTTTGGCCTTTACTATGTCATAGCCTTTACCGTATATCTGTACTAGCAATAGGGGTAGATTTTCTGAGTCTTTGTAGATCAAAGATAATATGTTTTTAATGTCTTCTTTGCTCATGTCACCTCATTTTATGAATAGGGTATGTGCAAGATTAAATGATGGGCCAAAAAGTGGTGATATGATGGGTATGTGGCTGACAACCTTTTTTTAACCCAAAATTGATAAAATGAAAAGGGTTTTTATAAGATATTCTTAGCTTTTCACCAATATAAATTATGTTTTACTTTGAATTTAATAAATAATTATTTTTCATTTTATATTTGAATTACGACTAAAGTCCTAATTGATAGGCTGATTGAAAAACATCTATAGCTTTCAAACAATATAACATTTTTTTTAATTTGAAACATGTGTCACATTCTATGCTTTGCATACTATAGGATTAAAAAAAAGAATTGAATTTCATGAAGTTTGGACCAAGTTAAGGTGGTCAAACATACAAGTTTTTATATTTTTTAAAAGTTGTAATAAAAAATCATAATTAATTATTTACTTAGAAAAAAATTAAAAAAAATATAAATCACATCAATACATGATTCCTCTACTTATTATTAAAATCTTATAAAAAAAATATTATCATTTTATTGTGTTTAAAGGGTGGTTAGACATACACCTACTTCTTATTTCTTTCCCTGAAATTTAAGTACTACTGCATTGAAATTTCAAAGTTTTACCAAATAGTTTTTTTTTTTTTTTAAATAAACCTAGTAGTTTAGAAACTACATTTAATTTTCTATAGATTCTATTCTTACATATTTTTGAAATAATATAGATAACTTATTCAATTTTTTACGTCAAGTTGCCAAACTCTGATTTTTTTGAATTTTTTTCCACTTAAGGGCCTACCTTTTCTATGATGATCCTGCACATACCCAATATTGTTGTTAGAGGAACTTAAATTTTTCTTTGGCTCTATTTTGAAACAAGGTTTGCCATAGACCTTAGGAGACTTGGGTATTTTAGTTATGCAGTAGGCCGTATTCAACTTGTGTTCTCCACACCCTTGGTCCTAGATTTTGACACTTGGATCGGTACTTGGAATAGTAGATGATGTGGTGGATGTCAGAGAAGTGGATATGGCTTCCAAAGAAGTGGATGTGGATGCCGAATAAGTGGATGTGGATGTGGAGGGTTTAATGAGTGTAGAGGGATCAATGTATTTGGATGAAGTGGATTTTGAATCCTCGTGGTTAATGAGCACTTGATGCCGGAGATGCCTCTCAAATTGGTACAATACTAGAATGGGGCAGGATATCCATATATGGTGATTTAAATGCCTTCAAAAGGGAACTTCAAGCATTGGTGGCAAGTGGATGGGACAACCTTTAGAGCTTGAATCCAAGCTCGACCAAGAAAAATGTTGTAAGGAAGATCCAAATCAAAGACTTGACAAGTTTTATCCACAATGACAGGCCCCACTCGAATAGGAAGTGTGATTATGCCCTGAGAGGAGCATTCTTCATCATCATATGCCTTGATAACTATGCTCTTTGTAGTGTCTACACAAGCATCAAAAACACCTAGTTCCTTAACCAATTTTAAGGAGCATATATTCAGTCTTGCTACGCCATCTACTAAAACTTTTTTGACCTTGTGTTTATGGACGAATACCTCAATGTGGAGGGCATTTAGTGATCCCACAAAGCTAGTTTACAATTTTTGGGAGGAACTAATTTTTCTCAAATCAAATATTTTTAGAAAATATAATGATTTAAGCCTTAAAAGGTTCCATATAAAGAATACCAATTGAAGAGGGATTGATCAAACTACCTTAAATCAAAATCCCTTGGATAGAACTCTGCTAGTTTTAAATCATACCTATAACAGAGTCTCCTTTACACCTATTAATATGCTGATAAAAAACCACTTTTGATTTACCATTTGGGGGATCAAATGAATTAATTTAAAATTTAGTTTTGGAAAGTATGTAGTCCTTATTATAAGCTTCCCAAAAAGTATAATTTTAAATAAATTTAATTTTATTATTATATTATTTTTTATTTCTCATGAATGTAGGTTTTTCACTAAAAATCAAGCTCTCTGTTCTAAACATGTGGAAAAATAGAAAATTATCAAAAACAAAAAATTAAAAATATTAGTGCACTAGATATTGAAATTCTTGATCCAACAAAGAAAAAATAATTGAATTTCGATACATACAAAAAAAGTTACACGTTATACGGTCATGCTATGTTTGAATTATAATTGGGTTCAATTAGAAATTTGATTAAAGAAAAAATATTCAATAGAAAACTATCTAACCAAGTGGAAGCACTAGATATCAGAGTTATGAATCTAAATTTGAAAGAATTATAATTTTATTCTTCATGGAAAAAAGTTATGCATTATATGGTGAGCGTCACTTTTTAAAAATGTTGTTTTATGAAAAAACTAGTTTTTGAGGGAGATGGAAAGAGAAGTGCAATCTGATTCCAAAGATTTTGAAAAAAATATATTTAGAATCTATAGAAAAAATTTAATGAAACTCTAGTTTGCATCATCTTCAAATTCCTCATGGTTTGGTCACTATAGGTGACCGAAAGTGAAGATTTAGTTAAAAATAATAATTTCAATGTCTAGTTTGGCCAAAAATTGTAAACCACTATTGTAGGATCAGGCATCAACATTATGGGATGGTTTGGGTGACTAGTAGTCTTGGTATGAAAATTTTATGTGGTGGGGAGTGGTTAGGTATCCTACAATGGCCTCGAATTGGTTAATATCAATGTCATGAGGGACAAAAAAATCCTATAGGGTTTTGTCAAGTATGGCCTTGTGTGTCAGAAAAATGCAGAGTAGTTCAAGTATAGAGATATGAGTGAGCATTTTTCCTAATTGGTCAATGAGATTGAACTATCCTTTGTATTGAGACTATTTGGTTGATGGACAAGGTTGTGACTATTGGGTGGATGGAATAGGTATCGTTATCTTTGGCTGTCTAGGAGGAGGAGGACCAGCTATGGTGGCTTTTCCCCCACAGGTAAAGAAATTACATTTAGATGTTTTCTTGATGGTAATTATATTGACATATTCATCAACTGTTTTGATGTGATTTATAATTGGTCCACAAGAGTAGTCAAACCCATTGTGGGTGTAATTAGCTTGATTATTGTTATTAGCCTTTGACATAGAGGGGTTATTTGAACCATGGTCATGCAGTGGGTTTTTATGTATAGTATGATCTGAGTTTGATGCAAATTGTTGTCCACCTACTTCAATGGTGTGGTTTTCAATGAGGTCCTATACAAGACTTTTTAATTGTCGACAAGAGGAGGTTTTGTGTCCTTTTGCATGGTGATAGTCATAGAATGTGTTTTCATCCCACCAAGATGGCTTGAATTGTCTTGGGTCATAGGGCTTAGAGTCCTGTAATGTAATGACACTGTTTTGGAGGAGCTTCTTAAGGACATACTTGATGGGTTCACCTAAGGGGGTGTATGTGCGAATTTTTTAGAATTGTCTAGGTTGACGAGGCTACCTTTGGTTTTGATTGTTCTAATTTGTTTGAATGGCATTCACAACAAGTGTCATGTGATCAATGGTGCATTTTTGGTTTGAGCTCCTTTAAGAGTGACTACAGGACCTATCGCATTGACAACTTTGGCATCAACAACACTGTCATTGGTGATGTGTTTATTTTTGACCCAATATTTATTTTTTTCTTGAGGTGGGTTTGGACTTGGGCTATTTGTGTTTTTTTCTTCTGTATTTAAGTTCTCCTTTGGAAATTAAGGTTTTCTTGAGCTGAACCCCTTTTTCTAACAAGTGTGTGAAGGTGGTGCAACAATGGATTTGTAAGCCAAATTTTAATGGACCAAGAAGGTTTTACACAAACATGTTCACTTTTTCCTTCTCTAGTATCTATATGGAACACTGACTAGCTAGACCTTGCCATGTTTGAAAGAATGGAATTAGGGTTTCACCAATCTCCTCTTGAGTCAATTGGCATAAAGCACTAATAGTGATATTTGTGTCAATTTTGTACACATAATTTTGTACAAACTTGTCAGCGAGCTCATCCCATGTCTTTATGCCTTTGGAAAAGGTGGAAAACCAATCAAGTGTGGGACCTATGAGACTCCTAGGAAAGAGTCTCATTAGACAAGTAGGTTCATAAACAATGTCCACACACATCTAGTGGTAAATTCTTTGATGTGTTCGAGAGGATTGGTTTTTCCTTTATACCTAGGGAAGTTTGGTACCATGTATCTTGGGCAGAAGTGTGGCATGTATAAATTTGTGTCGAAGGGATACAGGGATAATTCATATGACGCATGTGGCTTTTTATTGGACATTTGCATGGTCTCCATTTATTTTTTACAAGTTTGGAACTTGAGTTTTCAAGGCATCAATTATATGATTATTTGTTACATCACACATGGGAGTGATAGGTATCCCTTGAGTTCCAATTTGTTGGGATGGGATATTCAGATTTTGTTGTGGGATGTGTTGTGGAATATGTTGTTGTGGAATGTGTGACATGTTTTTATTTGGAATTTTTTGAAATTGTGTGTTTTGAATGGGGATGTTTTGTTGGGTATGGATGTGTGATGCATATGTGGGGATGTGTGATTCAGCCATGTTGGTCTTTATTTGTGGGATATGTTGACCTTGAGTGTTTTGGTATCCCAATGAGGTCATGTGTTGTGTAATCTGGTTGCCTTTTTCAGATTGATAGATGTGTCCAAGGGGAATGTTGGTGTTTTTACTTTGGGGAATGTGTGTGTTGGTGTTGATTCGAGAGGAAGTATGGACATTGGGTTGGGGTCTTGGAATGGAGATTCATCTCTTACTTCTCCCAAAGGGGTTCAATGAATTTATTCCCAAGGCATTATTTGAAGACCCAAGCATAAGACTTGATGATTTTGTGCCCATGGTTCTAGATGAAGCTCCAATTAAGAGGTTTGAAGAGGGTCATCCCACAAAAGTGGTTTATAATTTTTGGCCAAAATGGACACTGAAATAATTTTTTTAAACTAAATCTTCACTTTTGGGCACCTATAGCAGCTAAACCATGAGGAATTTGAAGATTATGCAAACTATAGTTTTTTGAATTTTCGTTTGTAGATTCTAAATATATTTGTTTCAAAAATTTTGGAATCATATTGCACTTCTTTTTCCATCTCCCTTGAAAACTGGTTTTTTTAGAAAATGACAATTTTAAAAAGTGACACTCACCGTATAACACATAACTTATTTTCCATGAAGGATAAATTTTAATTCTTTCAAATTTAGATTTGTAACTCCAATATCTAGTTCTTCCACTTGGTTAGATAATATTTTGTTGAATATTTTTTCTTTAATCATGTTTTGAAGTCAAACCAATTACAATTTAGACATAGCGCAACCGTATAACGTGTAAATTTTTTTGTATGTATTGAAATTATTATTTTTTTGTTGGGAAAAGGATTTCAATATCTGGTGCATTCATATTTTTCAAATTTTTTTTATAATCTGCTATTTTTCCACATGTGCAGAACAAAGAGCTTGATTTTCGGTAAAAAACCTATGTTTAATAAAACTAAAAAAAAAAATATTAAAATTATATTTGTTGGATAGCTCGTTTTGAGGACTATGTGATTCTAGTTGGGTCTGTGAAGTCTCCACCATTTTCATCTTCAAACTGAACTCCAAAGTGCAAAAAAAATGATTTTTTTGTGAACAAGGTAAAAAATTAGGGAAAGGGGGGGTTTGAGCGAATCCCCTTTCAAAAGGGGTTTTCATGGGTTTTTGGGTTTTCATTAAATTGGTTCATGCAAACCCTATTTTGGTTCATGCAAACCAACTAGTTTATTCAAACCCCCAAAATGAAATTTTTTGGCACAGGGTCATTTTTTACAAGTTTTCCTTCGTCATTCAAATTGTAAACCACTTTTGTGGGTTTACCCAAGAATTTGTTCCCAAAGTATTGTTTTAGGTGCCAAAGGTAGCTCTAGTTGCTTGTGATAATGTTGTTGACATTATAGGCATTAAATGTGATGTGGTTTATGACATGGTTGGTGTTCCTCCAATGGATGTTGTATTGATTGTGTTGGAGTTATTTTTATTGGAGGTGCCACTAGAGGTGGCATTGATGGTTTTTTTTTTGTGTGTTAGAGGTATTGTTTGTATTTTGCTGAGGTGTCAAGTGGGGTCACCTATTTTGTGTTGTGTGGTCAGGAGAGGCCGCTCTTATGGTTTTAATGCCAAAGCCTCATGGAAATTTGGCTCTTTGGTCTAAAAGCATAGCTAGGTGTCTATCAGGATTGTTCACGACCAATTCCTCCACAAAGGAAGCCACCTCAAGATTTTGGGTTGTAGCCACTAAGTCCTCTGCAAATACTTGTCCATTTTGGTCTCTATTAAAATGAATGGTTCAAATGGATTTCGAGAGGAAGATGGTATGTCCATAGAAGATGGTATGTTTATTTCACTAAAAGGATTGATAAATGATTCCCACAAGTCTATGTTTTAGTCCATATGATAGGGGTTATTGTCTTGTCTGAAAGAGCCCAATTGTCTTCTTTTTCTTTGAAGCCTAGTCTCAACCATAAAAGGGGTTTGCTCAAATGAGGAAGATGGAAATGACAACTAAGTGCAAGGATGACGCTAATCTATGTTTTTTGTATTTTTGAAATAAAGGGAATGACAATGCAAGGTGACAATGTTGATTGAGGAAATGACTAATGCAATATGAAAATGTTGTCTAAAGGACACTAGGATTGAGGGTATGCCAATTTTTTTTTTGTATTTTAGGATAAGGGATGAAAATGCAAAGTGATGATGTTTTTCCTAAAGGAAATGACTAATGTAAAGTGAAGATGTTGTCTAAAAGATATGTCAAATGTAAAAGTGACAATGAGGACTAGTATGATAATGCAAAGTTGAAAATGTTGACTAAAGGAAATGATAGACGTAAAGTGATAAGGTTGTCTAGGTGCAAAATGAGGACTAGGATGAAAGGTATGACAATTTTTTTTTTTTGGGTTTTTACAAATAATATATGCAAAATGAGGACTAAAATGACTAATGGTCTAAGGTATGAAAATGCAAAGGTCAAAGTGATTTTTATGGACTTTGGGAAAAAGTTTACTCAACCACTCAAACCTAGGTCTATGTCTCAATTTTGGAATATCAAAGGACTTGTTTTAAGGGCTAAATGATAAAGGAAAAATGACAAGTGAGGTTTCCTAACTAGAATTTTGTGTTGGAAAGGTCTCACAAAAGGATAATGACTAAAGGAAATAATTTTGACTAAGTTCAATGGTAACCTAATTTTGAAGGAAAAGATTTTGCAAGGTATGGTAAATTTTTCTAATCCAAAGACTGGTTTAGTGTTGGAAAAAGATGATGATGAAGCCTATGGGAGAATGAAACTAAAATTTGCAAGGATGAACCTATGGTAAAATGCAAGCTAAAAGATGCAAAGAATGGAATATTTGAGAAATTCCTTGTTTGGTTTCTGAAAAAAGCCTCTAGAAAAAGATGCTTGACAGTAGACTAAAAATGTCTAATTTTAAATTTTTCCCTATGACAATGTTTTTTTTCTAAGTGAATGCATCGTTTTAGGTTATAGACGCATCAAAGTTTGAAGAATGTGTCTCATTAATTTTGATAGCCTAGTGAGGATCAACTCTACTCAAGCTATGAGACACTTGCCAAGAATTACAAAGCCTATCAATGCAATTTGCAAAGAGTGTTAGGTTGGGAAACAAGCAAGAAAGAAGTTCAATATCAAAGAATATTCCATTGTAGGACCTTCAAAGTTGGTGTATACAAACCTATGTCGACCTACAAGAACAAGAAGCTTTCAAGGTGGTAGGTATTTCATGTTGTTAATTGAAGATTACTCTAGAACGAATTGGGTAACTTTTCTTGGAGAAAAATAAAAAGATCTAGACAAGTTTAAAGCATTTAAAGCTATGGCTAAGAATGGAATGGATATTAACATCAAGTGCTTAAGGTATGAAAGAGGTGGATAATTCACCTCCAATGAGTTTAACAATTTTTGTAAAGATCATGTCATAAAGAGGCATTTGTCATCCCCTAGAACTCCTCAATAGAGTGGATTGGTAAAGAGAAAGAATATGATAGAACTTAGGAAGCAATGAGGACAATGATGAAGGAAGAAAATATATCAGATGTCAACTTGAGAGAAGCTATTCACACTATAGTATACATACTCAATAGAGTACAAGCAAGAGTAAATAGTTCTAATACCCCCTATGATCTATGGTATGAAAGAACTCCTACTATCAAATATTTAAAAGTGTTTGGAAGCAAGTGTTATATCAACAATAATGAAGAAAACTTGGAAAAATCTGATGCAAGGTTAGATGAAGGAATCTTCCTTGGATTTTCTAGAAGAAGCAAGGCTTACCTATACTACAACAAGAGGTTGAAGAAGATAGTTAAAAGTGAAAGTTTCAAAGTAGATGAAGAACCACAAAAAAACTTTGTACTAATAGAAGGTTATGAATCTAATGAGTGCTCTTGTAGAGAAGAAGGAAAAGAAGAAGAAAAGGAAAAGGAGATGCATGTTGAAGAGGAAGAAGCTTTGAAAAGGATTCCTAAGACTCCTAAGTATGTATAGAAGAATCATTCTAAAGATTAGGTCATTGGTTATAAGAGTAGAGGTGTGTTGAAAACAAGGAAAGATGCTATGACAAAAGAATAGGTAAATTTGTGTCTACTTTCCAAAGTATAACCTAAGAAAATGATTGAGGCAAGGATGAGAATTGGACCAAAGCCATGGAAGAAGAATTAATGTAGATTGAGAAAAAATAGACTTGGGAATTAGTACTCAGATCAACAAACAAGAATGTAATAGGAACTAAATGGGTATTTCAAAACAAGCTAAATGAGAATGGAGAAGTTGTCACAAATAAGGCTAGACTTGTGTGTAAGGGCTACCGACAAGTGGAAAGAATAGATTTTGAGTCCAAAAATTTTCTCCAATGGCAAGAATGGAGACCACTAGGATGTTCTTAGCCTTTACAACACATAAGAACTTCAGGGTAAACCCACAAAAGCATTTTACAATTCGAATGAGGAAGGAAAACTTGTAAAAAATGACCCAATGCCAAAAATTTTTATTTTGGGAGGTTCAAACGAACTTGTAGGTTCGCATGAACCAAAAAAGGGTTTGCTTAAACTAGGGTTTGAGCAAATCCCCTTCCCAAAAGGGGTTTCCATTTGAATTTTCAAGCGAACCCCCTTTTGAGAAGGGGGTTCTCTCAAACCCCTTGGTTCGAGCGAACCCCCCTTTTCCCTGATTTTTTGCCTTGTTCACCAAAAAAATCAAAATTTTTGCATTTCGGAGCTTGGTTTGAACATGAAAATGGTGGAGACTTCACAAACCCAACTAGAATTAGGAAATCCTCAAAACGAGCTATCCAACAAATATAATTTTAATATGTTTTGCTTCTATTATGTATTTTTTTTTTAGTTTGATTAAACATAGGTTTTTCACCGAGAATCAAGCTCTTTTTTTTTGCACATGTGGAAAAATAGTAGATTATTAATTTTTTTTTTAAAATATGAGTGCACTAAATATTGAAGTCCTTGATCCAACAAGAAAAACTGAATTTCGATACATACAAAAAAAGTTACACATTATACGGTCGCATTATGTATGAATTGTAATTTGTTTGACTTAGAAACTTGGTTAAATAAAAATATTCAATAAAAAAACTATCTAACCAAGTGGAAGCACTAGATATCAAAGTTAGAAATCTAAATTCGAAAGAATTAGAATTTTATCCTTCATGGAAAAAAAGTTATGCATTATACAATGAGCGGCACTTTTTAAAAATGTTATTTTTTGAAAAAAACTAGTTTTTGAGGGAGGTGAAAAAAGAAGTGCAATATGATTCCAAAATATTTGAAAAAAATATATTTAGAATCTATAGAAAAAATGCCACGAAACTCTAGTTTTCATTTTGTCAAATTCGTCACGGTTTAGCCTCTATAGGTGCCTAAACGTAAAGATTTAGTTAAAAATAATAATTTCAATGTCTAGTTTGGCCAAAAATTCTAAACCATTATTGTGGGATCACCCTTCAAGTTTATCAGATGGATTTGAAGTCTATATTCTTGAATGGTGAGATGGAAGAAGAGGTATACATTGAACAACAAAAAGGCTTTCAGTTGTCAGATGATCCTAATATGGTTTGCAGATTGAAGAAAGCATTGTATGGACTCAAGCAAACTCCCAGAGTTTGTTATACAATACTGGATAGGTATTGTTGCAATAGAGATTCAATAAAGGTACTGCAAATAACATTCTTTACTTTAAAGTTGAGAAAGATCAAATCTTGATTATGGTAGTATATGTTGATGACATAATCTTTAGAGGAAATGAATGTATTTACAAGAGATTTGTAGAAGAGATGCAAAAAGAGTTTGAGATGTCTATGTTTGGGAAAATGAATTTCTTCCTTGGGCTACAAATCAATCAAATGGAAAAAGGAATATTCATTTTAAAGTCAAAGTATGTTAAGGAAATGCTAAAGAAGTTTGGAATGTAAGGCTATAAAACTAGTATGTACTCCAATGGTTACCTATTGTAAGTTGAGAGAAAATGATAAATCTCCTAACACTGATCAAAGAAAGTATAGATCAATGATTGGTGGACTGTTATATCTAATTGCTACTAGACCGAATATCATACATGCAGTTTATCTTGTGGCCATATTTCAAGAAGATCCTAAAGAATCACGTGTGGCAGCAACAAAGAGGATATTTAGATATTTGCAAGGCACTCTAAACTATGGTCTATGGTATCCAAACGATACTTATTTCTCATTAAGTTCCTATACTATTGTAGATTGGGTAGGTTGTGTGGATGATAGAAGAAGTAAAAGTGGAGGTGCTTTCTTTCTTGGAAGAAAATTGGTTTCACGGTTGAGTAAGAGGTAGGACTCAATGCCATTATCTACTACAAAAGCAGAGTATATTGTAGTAGCATTTTACTGCACACAGGTGTTGTGAGTGAACCAAACCTTGAAGGATATCAAAATTTTATATGATGAACCTATGTCTATCTTTTGTGACAATACAAGTTCTATCAATATATCAAAGAATTCAGTGATGCATTTAAGGAAAAAGTTGCATATCTCAATTTGGTATCACTTCTTGAGAGGGAAGGTTGTAGAAAATGAGGTGAAGTTGGAGTATGTGCCTACAAAGGATCAAGTTGTAGATGTTTTCACAAAGGCCCTTCCTAAAGATACTTTTGAGTATATCAAGAAGAAGTTAGGGGTTATTGCCTCTCCTTCTTTAAGCTAGATGCATAAGAATGTGCATCAGTTTGATGGAGAAATTCAAGATTTATTCTTTTGTTCCAGAATGATGAAGGCCACCTCTCAAGTGGACTAGGTAGTAGTATTTTTGGCTGGTGAAGTTAGATGGAGCATATTTTGTGCCCCTAAGGGGGAGAGTGCAAAAAAGTGAGTATAGTGGAGTGAAGAAGAGTTGGTTGATGGTGTTGCTCATTGAATGTTGTCAAAGGAGGAGAGCAAAATAGTTTAATACAAGAAAAATAGTTGTTAATTCTATGGCCCTATGCTATTGATGTCAAAGAGGGAGAAATTTGGTTGAAAAACCATATTACAAAGGAGAATATGGTCTCAAGACTACAGGGGGAGAGCAAGTGTTCAAGAGCAAGAGAATATGAAGTTTGAGAGATGCCCCAATTAGGGGGAGTACTAATTGTTGCAAAGTTTTTGTTGGTTGCTTTTTTAGAACTGGTGTTGCCATCAATGACAAAAGGGGGAGATTGTTGGAAGCCTGAGTTGTAAGTGAGTTTTTTGGGTGTTGTCATTGATGCCAATCCATTCTATTAAGAGAGTACTAGAATGTTGTTGGTGCTGATGATGTCAACCCCTAGCATTGGAGTTGTGGGAAGCTAGACTTGTTGGTATTGATGTCAACATAATGTTGTTTGTATTGTCATTGACGTCTTACTTTAGTATAGTTGTAGAAGTTGTGTTTGGAGAGATAGTTGGATGTGTTGCAGTTGATGAGAGATGTTGTGTATGCTATAGATGTGTTGTAGAGATGTTAGTAGTGTTGTTGATGTAGTTGGTTCACTTGGTTTCCAGGTTCTTTTGAAAAATAATGAATAAAAGAGAGTTCAATGTGACAAAGTGGTGTTTTTCTCTCCATTTATTCATGGTTGAAGATATGCATGCATGGTTTGGATATAATGATTAGAGGTGTTCAAAGGTTCTATATCCAAAATTTTAATAGTTGGATTGCTCTGCAGTGGAAGATGTATTTGACAATATGTTTGGCTAGTGAAATAGGGTGTAGAGGAGAAATGAGACTTCTCCACATTTCTTTGTTGTGAAGGTTCTTGTCTTGTAGATCTGGGAACATTCTTATATATTTTGTACCTACCTTCCCTTCAAGTTTTAGGTGTTATGGTTTTTCTCACGATTGTTTAGTGAATTGGATGTTTTTCCCAGTGTGTCTGATTGCACAAAATAAAGGTGTTCTTATGTTCTAGGTGGTTGTAGTAGTAGTAGCAAATGTTCTGATGATGTGGAATATTCTAAGATGTTATGAAGTGTTTTTGTGTGGCCGTGATATGTTTTTGAACCCAGAGAAGTGTGTTTGGAGTCGCTTGTGAGTGTTAGTGTAGGTTTGGCTGACCTAGCTTGCTAGCAGTAATTGTGATGGATGACTATTGTTTGTGGAAGTGTTGAGAAGTGTGTCAGTGTAGATTTGGGTCCTAGTTAAATTTTGGCATGTTCTTTCTTCACTTATTTATGCAATGGAAGTGTTTGGTGCCAATGTATTTGAGGTTGCTCGGTTGAGGTGTCTATGTTTCATTAAGGCCGACCTAATTGAGATTATTTTAGGTCAAGGATGGTATAAATACAAGGCAATTTATAGTGTGGATAAAGTACACAATTTTTGTGATGTGTAAGATACACAAGTGATCAAGTGTGGTGATTTGAGTGTGAGCCTTAATGCCTATGACTCCTAGATATAGTGAGTAGAAGGTGTCTACAATTTAGTTTGTTGGATGAGTTGTTTGTGATACATTTTAATGACCATATTAGTACATTAAAATAGTTTATTTAAGTAAAATTATATATAGAGTATGTGCAAGATCATGATGGGCCAAAAAGTAGCAATATTATGGGTATTTGTAGGGTATGTGGCTGACGACTATTTTTTTTATCCAAAATTGATGAAACAAAAAGGGTTTTTAGAGGAGATTCTCAGCTTTCCACCAATATAAATTATGCTTTAATTTGAATTTAATAAACAATTATTAAAAATTTTCTATTAGAATTATGACTAAAGTCCTGATCGATAGTCTGATTGAAAAACATCTATAGCTTTCAACCGGTATCATATTTTTGAATCTGAAACATGCATCACATTCTATGCTTCACATACTATAGGTTTAAAAAAATAAAAATTAAATTTCATGAAGTTTTGACTAAGTTAAGGTGGTCAAACATACGAGTTTTTATATTTTTTAAAATTTGTAATAAAAAATTCATAATTAATTATTTACATGGAAAATAATTACAAAAAAATATGCATCACATTTGTACACGAGTCCTCTACTTATATATAAAATATTATAAAAAAATTATCATTTTATTATGGTTAAGGTGGTCAGACAGACACCTACTTATTTTTTCTCTTAAATTTGAGTACTATTGCATTGACATTTCAAAATTTCACCAATTAGATTTAAAAAAAAAAAACCTAGTAGTTTAGAAACTACATTCAATTTTCTACAGATTCTATTCTTACATATTTTTTAAATTATATAGATAACTTATTCAAATTTTTACGTAAAGTTTCATAACACTGATTTCTCTAAATATTTTGCCACTTAAGGGCTTGTTTTTTCCATGATGATCCCGCACATACCCTATAGCTAAATTTTTGTATTATCTTCATGATATTCCTTGGTTTATCTAGTTCACATATTCTTTATGGAAACTCTATGTCAAGGTTGGGAATCTTATGAGAGCAACATGCAACTCTAATCCTTTTGGAAGTAGCTATGTAGAAAATTGTTAGGCGAATAATGCTCTTTTGCTCCAAGTCTATAGTGCAAGGTTTGGTTGATAACTCCAATGTTTAGGGTTGTTCGTAAAACTATTCAACCTTCCCTCCTTAGTATGCTTATATTTGAGAAAAAAATCTATTTGATGGCTATGAATTAGTTAAAAAAAGTTTGATAAATTGTATCTAATAATGATGTAAAATTAGGCTAAGTATCCAATGTTGAAAATGAAGATAAATTATGTAGCTTTAAAAATTTTAAACCCTATGAGACTTTAGATTTAAATAAGTATTCTTTGTTCAATTCTTTGTAGATGATTATAATTTTAGATTCTTTTTACCATTTGTAGAAAGTAGACAGAAGTTGTAGAAGTATAAGACTATAAGAATGAAGTTACACAACATATACCGTGGAGAAACCCTTTCGGGAAAAAAATCCACCAAGAATCAATGTATTATTTAATATCAGAATAAGATTATAGTAATTCCAATCCTTGCTTGAGATAAATAGACAATAATCAGCCTTGTAAACTCCAATGAGTTACAATTACAAAGCTCAATCCTTATCTCACAAAAGCTATGCCTATTCCTTGTAAGTAGAGTTCTACCATGAAGAACAATGTCAAAACAAGTGCTTCATCCTTTTGGGCATCCCAAACTGAAGTGTTAACCTCGTAGTTGTCAAAAATATCTTATTCAAGCTCATCTCATAGTAGGCGCCCAAATTGGGTCCCACTTAAATGAGCATTATAAATATCTTTTCCATGCAATAGTTGTAACTCAAAGATGCCAACTTGGGCACACAAAGTGGGTCCAAGTCAATCTTTGTTAACTCAAACATATCTCTCCACCTTTCATGCAAATATCATGCATGAATGATCATCCCCTGTTAACTGAATGTATCAACCTGTTATCTAACATGTAACTGAAATAATTAGCCTTGCAACTCAAGTCAACTAAAGTCAACTACATGCAACTCAAAATAGCTAACATGCAACTATAGATAACTGAAATGAACTGAATTGAACTAAACTGAACTGAACTAAACTAAACTAAACTGAACTGAACTGAATTGAAATTGAACTAAACTGAACTGAACTGAATTGAAATTGAACTAAACTGAAATGAAATTGAACTAAACTTAATTAAACTGAAACTAAATTGAACTGAATTGAAATGAAACTGAACTGAACTAAACTAAACTGAACTTAAATTGAACTTATAGTACCACTCCTCATACATTGTAATTATTAATCCCTATTTTGTAGGAACAAGATGTCCATGCATTACAAAAGAGTTATCAATCCATCAAACAGTTAATTGAAAACAAGGTGTGTTCCACCTCCCATGTGTGTTTCTATGTGCTCCTATTTTATAGGAGCTTTCATGGGGCAAGCACACATGTTCCTATTATTTAGGAATAATTACAAATGCCAATTTACATGTGCATTTCATTCAAATTGAATCTCTTTCTAATCCTAGTGTTGGGGAACACTTTCCAAGGACTTAGGAGATTAATGAAATATGTTTAGAATGCAATTAAATGACATCCTATATCCAACATTCTCCCACTTGACATTATACATTGCAATTATTCTAAACAAGGAATCATTATTATAAATCAAGTATAGGTCTCAAGGCCAATGGCCTTCTTGCACCCACTAATCAATCCATGCCAACTTCAAATGCAACCTGCATAATCATGAAGCTCCAAGCAAATGATTAAAAATTAAAACCAAGAGAACTTATTTGTATAAATTGGTTTCTTAAGATAATCTGTAACATTGATCAAAGTGTCAAATTTCTCAATCAATACTTTCCCACTCTCAACCATTTCTCGCACAAAGTGATACTAATGTATCAACATGCTTAGTACGAGCATGATACATAGGATTTTTGGCTAAACACATAGCACTCTTGACTATCACATTCAAGTCTAATATGCTTGCAATTAAAACCAATACCTTTCCCAAGTCTCTGTAACCAAACTGCCTCTTTGGAGGCATGTAAAACCACCGAGTGTGTTGAAATCACATTCAACCAAGGTGTAGGATCCTCGGTCTTTTCTGTTGAAAAAAGATTTTCTTGCTAGTAACCATTCCAACACATGTCTCTAACCATAAGAGAACTCAAGCCTCACCTATGTCTCCAAGTATCCATGAGGACCTGTATCTAACCAATCCATGCAAAACTCCAAATGCAACATACCACTATCATGAATTAATCAAGCAAATGATTAATGTACCCAATACAAAGAGAACTATTGCGATCAATGTCAAAGCTCCAATATTGAACATAAACATGACATCCATGATCTAATCATCTCCTCCTAGGAGATCACATGCACCATAACATATATACATCCTAGTCTCAAGAGAACAAGTACTATGCCAAACTCTAAATGCAACATAGAGTAAACCATGGCATAATAGCAACCACTCTAAACCAAGAAAACATATCCTGAATCACCTGAAGATAACCTTACCAATGATGCATCCATGTCATTGCCAACAACTCCCATTGAACTGTGGTACCGAGTCACACATGGCATCGTGACTACCATCCTCTTCATGAACATCACTCTGAAACATCAAGTAAAGAGATATCACAAACAATATTAGATGAAATAACTAATGCATCATTACTATCATCCAAGGATTCCTTTGTAGAAGAATCAAAAATCTCTTTCTTGTTCTTACAATCCTTCTTCACATGTCCCGGTTTCCCACAATTCCAACAAATTACCTTACTCTTACTAGGGGTTTTAGACCGTCCTTTGGAATTACCCTTTCCTTGTCTCCCTTAGGTTTCTTTTTCTTAGGCATACCATTTTCAAACAAGGCATCTTGAATTCCCTCTTTATACTTCCTCCTCATCTCCTTTAATAAGAGAGTAGGAATTATATTGTCCATCTTCAGATATGCACCACTACCACTAATAGCAACAATTAGATTTTCCCAAGACTCTGGTAAAGAACAAACTAACAAAATGCATTTATCTTCATCTTCTAGCTTTACATCTATAGATGCTAACTAACTCAGAATCAAATTAAAAGAATTTAAATGATGTGCAATAAAATCACCATCTTTCATCTTTAAAGTTCATACAACTATCTTTTTACATACAACTTATTAGTAATACTTTTAGTTTGATAAATATCACCTATCCTCTTCCACAACTTGAATGTGGTAGTTTCATTTGAAACATTGAAGAGAACGACGCCAACAAGAAATAATCTTTTAATCCCTCTTTTCTTCTTATCAAGCTTAGCCCAATCCTCATTTGACATCGTTGCAGATGGCTTCTTATCATTACAAACAACTAACCATTGATCTCTCTCTTCAAGGAGATCCTCTATTTTTATTTTGCACATCTCATAACTAGATCCAAAAAAACTTCAAACTTTTAAGAGAAAGGCATCCCAAACCCTTAATCAACCACTAGCTTTGATACAAAATATTGAAAATGAAGGTAAATTACATAGATTTAAAACATGTAAACCCTATGAGACTTTAGATTTAAATAAGTATTCTTTGTTCAATTCTTTGTAGATGATTATTTGTTTAGATTATTTTTACCATTTGTAGAAAGTAGACAGAAGTTGTAGAAGAATGAGACCAAAAGAAATAAGCTACACAACATATACCATGGAGAAACCCTTTTAGGAATAAAATCCACCAAGAATCAATGTATTATTTAATCTCATAATAAGATTACAATAATTCCAATCCTTGCTTGAGATGCTTCTTTTGCCTACAACAAATCTTCTTCACAACCTGCAATAAAATTTGATAAACTCTCAACTTGCTTGAGATAAATAGACAATAATCAACCTTGTAAACTCCAATGAGTTACAATTACAAATCTCAATCCTTATCTCACAAAATCTATGCCTATTCCTTACAAGTAGAGTTATACCATGAAGAAGAATGTCAAAACAAGTGCTTCATCCATTTGGGTGTCCCAAACTGAAGTGTTAATCTCATAGTTGTCAAAAATATCTTATCCAAGCTCATCCTAAAAGTAGGCGCCCAAATTGGGTCCCACTTAACTAAGCATTATAAAAATATTTTCCATACAATAGTTGTAACTTAAAGATGCCAACTTGGGCACCCAAAGTGGGTTCAAGTCAATCTTTGTTAACTAAAACATATCACTCCACCTTTCATGCAAATATCATGCATGAATGATCATCCCCTATTAACTGAAAGTATCAACCTATTATCTGACATGCAACTGAAGTAATTAGCCATGCAACTCAAGTCAACTGAAGTCAACTACATGAAACTCAAAATAACTAACATGCAACTAAAGTAACTAAACCATAACTAAACTAAACTCAAATTGAACTGAACTAAGCTAAACTGAACTGAAACTGAACTAAACTAAATTGAAACTAAACTGATAGTACCACTCCTCATACATTGTAATTATCAATCCCTATTTTGTAGGAAGAAGACATGCATTACATAAGAGTTATCAATCCATCAAATAGTTAACTGAAAACAAGGTGTGTTCCACCTCCCATGTGTGTGCCCATGTGCTCCTATTTTATAGGATCTCTCCTAGGGTGTCCACACATGTTCCTATTATTTAAGAATAATTATAAATGTCATGTGCATTTCATTCAAATTTTATCTCTTTCTAATCCTAGTGTTGGGGAACACTTTCCAAGGACTTAGGAGATACATGAAATATGTTTAGAGTGCAATTAAATGGCATCCTATTTCCAACATCCAATGTGGAAAATAATGGTATGGTTGTGAGCTATAGATTATCCACTCTTTGTAGTTATGGGCTTGATTTTGGGTTGATCTTGGGGTGACATTATTTGAGATTTCCTATGTCATATTTAGGAAAGAATATAAGCATTACTAAATAATGTTAGGTACGTTTCCCTTGTATTTGTCTAATAAAGATTGTGTTTTTAAAAACTGTATTCTAGATTAAAAATTAATGAAGTGATTGGGTTTAATAAACTTATTAATAAATATCATATTATATGCACATATTGAAAAGAGGTCAAACCGTGTGGGTTCAATGCCATTCTTACTTGTTTATAAAATTCACCTCCATACTTACAAGTCTATATGTATAGGATTTTATATTAGTTGATTATGATATACATATCTAGGCCTACTTGATCAACACTTGTGAATCCTTGTGATGTGTAGATTATGTATACATGGCTATATAAGATCCCCACATGTCAGATTTGAGTTTGATACCATAAAAGTTAGTAGGCTATTATTGGACCATGCTAATGATTGATGACTATAGCTATTACTATATCTTAGGGAGTGGCCAATATTCACTTATATCATCGAGGTGAAGGATTATCAGGGACCATTCTAGATATGATATATTGAAGAAGGGGATATTAGATCATGATAATAACCTTTATAGTAGAGAATACAACTATAAATTTATATTTTATGCAAGCTCTACAACCCATAGATGCAACCAAATTCCTAGTTTCAATCCCATGCAATATTTTTTACATACTAATCCAACCATAAGTCATCCCTAATCCACTTTACACCAATGTGTGTTTGAGGTAGCAATAACTTGACCATTTCTTTGGTTAAATAAGAACATTACCATATGTAACTTGATAATCAATCTCATTGGCAAACCAATATCAAAATGAAGGATTATCCTACTGGATCCTATTAAATATTTAACCTTTACCTATTGACTAAGAAATTTTTTGTGTGGTATGTGCCCAACCCTAAACCTAGGTTAAGGTAGGTTTTGACTCGTCCTCCTTAAAGTATGCATGAATGCAACTCATAGAAAGAGTTTTATTATTTATCATCATTGAAAATGTATTTTCCTTTGTGAATTGAGTTATAGAGATCTAGAACAAAAATTTAAATTAATGAGATTGAAAGTGGAATTATTTTATTTTTTATGATGTCAAGTGACCTATCTTGTTGTAGAAACATGAAAATATCAAAGATTAAAAACAAGAACAAATGAAACAAGTCTACATAAAGTCACCTGAATGCATTAGGTAAGCCAAGTATACATATATAGGAGGAAAAACGAACCCAATCTCCATGAAATGAGGAGAAGAATCCTTACTCATGGATTGGTGAGAAGTTTCCTACCAAAAAAGTAGTATGAGGTGTCGAAAATGAGTTGACAACTCTTAAAATTCTAAATAATATTGACACCTCACATGTGCAAGTACCATGGACAACTAAGTGGGTGTAAAGCCTATGTGTATGCAATATAATTCAATATATACACTAACAAACCCCTTAATAATAGCTTGGGTGGGCATAAAAGAAATAGGTCCTGACTACTAGCCTGGTGAGGTATCCATGCACAATGCAAAATAAATGGATCACAACTATGAGGTCTCATAAGGTACACATGTACAATGCAATCTCTCATAAATGGAGTAAAATAGAAAACCTAATGGGAAAAAATACTCCTATAAAAGAGAGATAAGATGAGAAGAATGCTAGAAATCCCCCCCAAAGATGATGTTGCTACTAATGTAGACAACATGCAAAGAATCTAGCTCCTAGATAAATGAACTTTCTCTTAGTAAAGGGTTTGATGAGAATGCTATCAACCTTCTTTGAAGACTATAAAAATACTAAGTTTATGATCTATGCATGAATCAACTCTCAATTACAATGCATAAAAATCTCTATGTGTTGGTTTGGTGATATTGGACTTGATTCCTGTATATTTGAATGGTGCTTTGGTTTCACAATAGATGAATATGGGTTGCTTGAAAGGAATAACAAGCTCAAAAAGAATTCCCTAAAGCTATATAGCTTCAATAGATGAGTTAATAGCCCCCTTGAAGTCTGAATTTTTCGATGACATAGCAATATCATTTTGATCCTTGCTGGACCAACTGATAGGACCTGAACCAAGTGAAAAATAATAACCTGAAGTAGACTTGCAATGCTTAATATAACTAGTCCAATATGAATCTATAAAACCAACCAAGTCAACATTTGAACCAACTCTATAATAAATTCCAAACCCAAGAGTGCCATGAAGGTAATGAAGGACCCTCTTAGATGCTTTCCAATGCATCTCATGAGGTTATTGCATAAATCTTGAAACTATGCCAACTGCATATGCAATGTTTGACTTGGTATAAGTCAAGTATATAAGACTACTAACAAGTTGTTGATAGATGGTATCATCAACCAATGATGTAGTAGAGGAAGTCTCAAGCTTGACTCTAGATATAAAGGGAGTTAGAGATGGTTTGAAAGTATTCATGTGAAACTGTGCAAGTAGATCAAGAGTATACTTAGGTTGTGCAAGAGTGATCCCTAAAAGCAGATTATGAAATATCAATGCAAAGGAAGTAGTGCAATAAGCCCAAGTATGTCATGTCAAATATATCTTGAAGTGATGAATTCAATGTCGTAATGGAAGATGAAATACTCTAGATAATCAAAAGATCATCAACATATAGAAACAATATAAAAAATGAATCATCCTACCACATTAGATACAAATTAGGATCTAAATGACATCTAGTAAAACCTGAAGATAGGAGGTAGGAATCGATCTTGGCATTCCAAGCCCTAGGGGCTTGTTTGAGGATATAGAGAGATTTCCTATGTTGAAAAACTAAGGATGAATTGTGAAAAACCCCTAGTGTTTATTCCATGCAAATTTCCTCCTCAAGGCCTCCATGAAGAAATGTACTCTTCACAACCATCTGATGGACAACCCATCCATGTGTTGTGAATATATCTAGTGTGATATGAATTGAAGTCAACTTAGCAACTGGTGCAAAGGTTGTTGCATAGTCAATGCTTACAACTTGTGAAAAAACCTTGGAAACCAACTGTTGCACTTTGTATCTATCAATCAACCCATCTACTACAAATTTAGTTCAATATATCCATCTACATCAAACTATCTTCCTTCCCTTAGGAAGTGAAGTCAAATCCTAAGTGTGATTTCTAATCAAGGAATCATATTCCTCACCCATAGCAATATCCCACTCAGGTATGCTTGATTCCTCTCTAAATGTTTGTGGATCAAAAATTGAGGCAAAGAAGGCATATGGCTCCCCTGAAATAATTTTCTTGAATCTATTTGTCATCCACCAGATTATGTACCCATGTATCTACCCTGCATAGAGTTGAAGATGTGGGTGAGTCTAGTACAAAAATATCAACTTCCAATGCAATCCTTAAACTAGATTAAGATGAAGCCTCATCACTATTGTCACTGTGAGAATTGAGAGAAGAAGATGTTGTACTAGGAATCTCTTGAGAAATATCTAAATAATTAGTACTGTAATGAGGATCTAGTGAGTTCATAAAATGTTGAGAAATGTTAAGTATAGTTTCAAGAGATTTTTATTGAAACTTAACACTTCTCTCAATAAACAACTCATGTGTGGTAGGGTCTAGAGTAGGCGATAGGCTATTACACCATATGAGTATCCAACAAAGATGCAAGGTTTGGATTGTTGATCCATAGCCTTGCAATTTTCTTTTAGAATGCATGCCATGGTAGGGTCAAAGACCCTGAAATGATCAACTTTTTTTTTCCATCATTTCCAAGCTTCAAAGAGAGTGATACCTTTCAAGGCTTTAGGAGGAACTCTATTATGAATGTAGCATGCATAGTTGACTACTTATGCCCAGTCTGATAGTGTGAGGCCCTGAGAGTGAATCATATGATTATCCATCTCTTTTAAAGATCTATTTTTTCATTTGGAAAGACCATTTTGTTGGGTGGCATATGGAACTGTGCATGTTGCAAATATATCCTGGCATTTTCTATGCAAAATTGCTCAAAATGGTTGTTGGTCCATACTCACACACATTATCAGTTCAAAGAAATTTGATGACTCTCTTTACTATTTTTTGGCAAGAGCATTGAAATCTTGAAAAGATTCAAGTACTCATGAATTTTTCCTAAGTAGACCCATGTAAAACGTAAGAAATCATCAATAAAGGTGAGAACACATTTAGCTAGGATGTATAATATGGATAGGGAAAATCCCTTGAAACATCACTGTGAAAAAGTTCTAAGACGTGTTACCTTCCATGATTTTCCTTTGTCAAATTTTACTTCTAGATGTTTTCCAAGTGCACAACCTTCACAAAGTCCCTTAGAAAATTTAACGTTTGTTAATTCCTTGACCATATTATGTTGACATAGTTGTTCAAGCTAGTTGTAGTTAAGATAGCTAAACCACTCATGCCATAATTTTCTAACATCATCTAAATGAGTTAGTAGTGCTTTTGGAGAAATATCAGTGGTAAAATTGGAGAAGGTATATAATCTAGATTGGTGATTTTCCTCCCCTATTGCTACCAAATTGTTACTTTGCAATTGTATTATCTCAACCGAATTTGGAGAGAAGTGTACTCTCATGGCCTTCCCTAAATGGGTTATTTGATACACTGAAAGGAGATTAATTAATAGTGAAGTAACACTTAGAACATTTGAAAATGTTCCTACTTCAACTTCAAAAGACCCTCTCCCTTTGAACAATGTTGGAGTATCATCACCTAAGGTGATTATGGACATACTGGATTACTCTAAGAATGAAAAACCAACTTGTGAAGAACCCATATGGTGTGAAGCACCCACGTCTATAATCCATGACAGAGATGAAGATTCTATACCAACTAAGGCTTTTCGCTTTGATTTCTCTTTGTCCTTATTATTTTCTTGAGTTGATGAAGATGCCTTGATAGAATTAGGTAGCCCTATATTTTTCTTTTTGAGAATACGTGTGAGAGGTTCAATTTGTTTCTTCATTTATTGATGTTCATCATGTCTAAGGGTTTTACAAAAGGTGCATTTAACTTTCTTAATAATTGGTTTACTTTGTTGAGAAAAGTTATCCATTTTGGAGTTGTAAAATTTTCCTTCTTTCTTAACAACCTTGTCTTTTTAATTTTCTTCTTCTTCCCTTTTGAAGTTTTTTGTGTTTCATTCCCTACAAGTAGACTTGAGGCGTAGTAGTCTTCAAAGTGCCCATTTTAATTAATTTTTCTTGCTCCCTTGTGATAGTAGCAATAAATTTATCAAGTGTGGGCATTGACCGTGAGGCTCGAAGAGCTCATTTAGTAGAGTAGAAAGTTGAGACAAACACAAATTTTTGAACCTAGCTTGGAAAGTATAGGAAAAATTATTTGATCTTCTTTCTCAAGTCAATTCCACAATATTTTAACTAGAAATTTAAATATTTAAATTTAGTGAAGAAGTCTTCTAAAGTTGAAAAACTCCTAGGATTAAGACCTAAGAGTTGATTTTCCAACTTGACGCTTCTAAGTTCATCAATTTTCCCAAATAGTTTGTTTAGAGCTTTTGAAACTTCGTTAGGTGTTTTCAAGTTCTCAACATGGAACAAAAATTTAGGAGTCAATTTCTTGATCACACATATTGAAAAAAAATTGTTTCTTTCATTGCATTGGGTTCTTTCTTAGTTCCCATAGTTACCCTATACAAACCTTTGTTCTTAAGAACAAGAATAATTTTCAACTTCTAATTATGATAACTAAAAGGTGTTAGTGATGGTACAGTAACATTAGACTCTATGCTGCTAGACCTTAGATAGTTACATTGTAGAAAAGTGGAAATGAAGAACTTAGAAATGTGTGCATAAGTGAAGGAGAAACAAAACACACAAAAGCACTTCTTGAGGAAGTGTGAAAATAGACCACACACAACACCCCCTTTGATTATTTATTTCTCCCCCTTATTTTTCGCTTTATAAGAGTGCTTTGTAAATAGGTCAAGTGAAGCATAAACTAGCACTTTATAGGATGAATGTAATATTATGCTCATTAGATTCACAACGAAAAAAACACTTTTGCAAAAAATTACACTCAAATTTGAGTGATCATACAAAAGTTATGATAAGTAGGAGGCATTTTCCACAATGTGTCAAATTGTGATATTGCTATCAGGATTCAATTGTGTAGTTTTAAGAGTCAAACTCATTGACCCATGTTTAATGAGTAGTGGTTCACAAGAACCCATCTCTCATGATAATGAATGGTCCACTTAGCACTCATTACACCTAGGTGATGCTCACATAGGTGAAGCATTGGGCCTTCCTAAGAGGTCACCCATCCTAGTACTACTCTAGCTCAAGTGCACTTAACCATAGAGTTTTCCCCAAGGTTAAGCCCACTTAGCTTACAACCCCATTTGCAAAACCTTCAACAAGTGTTGTGCCTTATGAACCATTCATTATAGATCCTCTTAAGCTGATCAATTGATAAGTAGGAGCAGTACTAGGATGGATGACCTCCTAGGAAGGCCCAATGCTTCACCTTTGTGAGCATCACCTAGATCCAATGAATGCTACGTGGACCATTCATTATCATGAGAGATGGGTTCTTGTAAACCACTACTCATGAAACATGGGTCAATGAGTTTGACTCATAAAACTACATGGTTGAATCCTCATAGCAATATCACAAAAGTTATGATGCTTTTAAGTTGTCCACCTTTACAATTAAAACTACCTTCTGACAAAAAATATTTTTTTGATTGTATGAAAAAAATATTTGCACCAAATTGTTGACAAAAAGAGAAAAAAAATTTAAGCTCCCTCTAACTAGAAAGAACCAAGGGCTTAACTACCATGTGACCAGGGGCTTAAAATCGGGATGGCTTCGCCCTTTTCTCGGTGACCTATGCCCTAGGGAGTTTGATGACCTCAACAAATTGGCATAAAAAACTAGTGAATAGTGTACCCCTCCCTCTCGTCGAAATTGACGCCCGTCAACTGCGTGACTGTTGATTGACGCCCCTCCTACTTTGTTGTTCTCTATAGGGGGTGTAGGGTTGCATGGGCTTCCTTGATGTTTCTGGGTTGAAGAAGGGGCTTATCTCTAGTTCTACCTGGTGTAGTAGGATGGCTTGGGAGATTTACTTGTTGGCCCTTTCTTCTTCTCATTTCTTCTAGGGTATTCTTTGCTTCCATGCATTCATTATTTGGTGGATCTCTTGTCTTGGCGGCATGGTTGTAGCTTCCTTTTGGCATGGAGTGTGGGTTTGCATGGGATTTGTTGGAGGTTTTGGGTTGAAGAAGGGGCTTATTTCTAGTTCTACTCGGTGTAGTAGAATGGCTTGGGGGATTTATTTGATGGCCTTTTCTTCTTCTACTCACTTCTTCTAGGGTGTTCGTTACTTTTGTGCATTCTTTGTTTGGTGGCTCTCTTTGGGGAGTTTTGCTAGCACGGTTATGGTCTCCAAATGGTAGGTGAAGTTCAGTGTTTTTTATCCTGGTTTGAAGAATGTTTTGGGTTGTTGGCCCATTTGGTGGAGTGGCTTTGCTACCCAATTTTGTTTCTCCCTATACTCTATTGGGTTTTCTGTGGGCCTGGACTAGTGTTATCAGGAGTTTTTCTGAATCCTTTATTCTTGGTTTACCCCCTCTGTGCCATGTTATACATTGATGACGTTTGGGGGCTGGTGTTTTGGATGGAACCTTTCATGGGTAGGGATTTGGTGATGTATTAGATTGGTTCAGTGTTGAAGGTTTTGAGGGCTAGGTGGTTTTTAGAGATAATTTTGATGATCCAGAATTTGTTGCTATGGTTGCTTGCTTTGGCTCTCTTTCTCACTATAGTTTCTTCCTTCTCCCTAAATACAAGGTCTTCTTTTGAGGTGAAGACCTCTCCTTTAGAGGTGGAGTCCTCTCCCTCTCGAGTTAAGGTGTATTCCATGGTTGAAGGCCTCTTGCTACTTTTCCCATTGAGGGGATTCCCATTTATATTGAGGTGGAATGGTGGCTAGCAGGGGTGTTGGGGCTATGGTGGGGTGGACGAGTTGGATTTTGTCTCCTATAGAGGTGGAGAGAGAAATTGGCTTCTATGGAACACACTTGGAGCTTCAAGTTCTTATGATGACCTCTCCTATAGAGGTGGAGAGAGGTTGTTGCTTGGCAAGGTTTTGTCTACTTGTGGGGATTTTCCTTTGCAGACCTTTCACTTAGTAGTTACGACCAGTGGTATGGAGTGGCTTATCTTCTTGAGTAATCGACATGCTATGGCCTGAATTTTGTAGGCTTTTCTCTTAGGTTTAATGTCCCTTCCAAAACTTGGTTGTAATGGGTTGTTGGTCCCATCAAAACCAATGGGTCAAAGATCCTTGTAATATCTTGGTTCTGTGTTGGGCAGTTATTTTTTCTTTTTTTTTTGTTGTAGGGATTTTTTGACTTCTCTTTAGGTAGCCTCGACATCCTTGTTTGGGTTTTGGGCCCCTTCAAAACCTGATGGTTTCAGGTCTATTCAAAACCTAATGTATACAGTTTCGAGTCCATCCAAAACCTACTTTTCCCAATTACCAAAAACATACAAAATATTAATATATGATGTGAAAAGGACAACATTGCAGTTTGAGTATCAAATATTACTAATATTATTATATTTTTTGAGTCAACATGCAATAGGATGTGGTATAAGCTATTAGTACACAATACATTTAAATTCACAATTTTAATATTATTATTCTTCAAACAAAGTGAAGGCCCCAAAAATGAGTGAAACTTGTCAACCAATTAGATTGACAATAATTCATATTTAAAATATATTGTAAAAAAAAATTGTATCTTAACTTTGCAAACAATAAATATTGGTTTTCCACAAACAATTATAACATTTTGATTTGTGAATAGCTATAAAATATTAATCCCCTTGTTATGTATTTTGCAATGCGATAGTTGTTGGTGTCCAACTCTTTTGAAATTGGAGTTTGGTTGCTTTTTGATGCAAGTAATATGTCACCCAAAATTAAGTTAGAACTCATAGCATTACAAGTTTAATAGATGAACTTATTTATAAAATAAATTATTCTAGTTATTAATTTGATCATTAATTTATTAAACAAAAAGAAAAATTTACTCTAATATTTTGTACCTTAATTGAAGTGTTACAATTTACTTAGCATAAAGGAAATTACATTGTAAAAACATAAAAAGTGGCAACTTCACACAATATTATAAATGGAAATTATATTATAGATGGATCAGATGAAAAGGCTTTGAAATCTCTTAGGAAAATGCAACATCTCTGATAACTAGTTCCTCAACCTTGCCAATATCTTTCTCATATGCCAAAGTGGGAGCTTTGTAACATGGCTTCTATACAAAGCATGGAAATATGCATAAGGATCTGCCATAAGAAAATGTTACAAACTTTGTCATGTGTGAGCTATTTAGTGACATAAAGTATTAATATATGATGTGGAAAGGATGACATTGCAATTTTAGTATCAAATATTAGTAACATTATTATATTTTTTGAGTCATCTTACAATAGGATGTGGTATTAGATATTAGTACACAATACATTTAAACCCACAATTTTATTATTTGATTTTTTTTTTTTTATAAACAAATTGAAGGCCCTAAAAATGAGTGAAACTTGTGAACCAATTAGATTGACAATAATTCATTTTATTTATTTTTGTTAAATTCGTGTCTTAACTTTACAAACAATAAATATTGGTTTTCCATAAAACGTTGTAACATTTTGATTTGTGAATAGCTACATATATTAATCCCCTTGTTATGTAGTTTGCAATGCGATAGTTGTTGGTGTCCAACTCTTTTAAAATTAGAGTTTGGTTGCTTTTTGATGGAAGTAATATGTCACCCAAACTTAAGTTAGAATTCATAGCATTAAAAGTTTAATAGATGAACTTATTTATAAAATAAATTATTCTAGTTATTAATTTGTTCATTAATTTATTAAACAAAAAGAAAAATTTATTCTAATATTTTGTGCCTTAATTGAAGTGTTACAATTTACTTACCATAAAGGAAATTACATTGTAAAAACATACAAAGTGGCAACTTCATACAATATTATAAATGGAAATTATATTATAGATGGATTAGATGAAAAGGCTTTGAAATCTCTTAGGAAAATGCAACATCTCTGATAACTAGTTCCTCAACCTTGCCAATATCTTTCTCGTATGCCAGAGTGGGAGCTTTGTAACATGGCTTCTATACAAAGCATGGAAATATACATAAGGATTTACCATAAGAAAATGTTACAAACTTTGTCATGTGTGAGCTATTTAGTGACATAAAATATTAATATATGATGCAGAAAGGATGACATTGCAATTTGAGTATCAAATATTTGTAACATTATTATATTTTTTTAGACATCTTACAATAGGATGTGGTATTAGATATTAGTACACAATACATTTAAACCCACAATTTTATTATTTGAGGTTTTTTTTTCAAACAAAGTGAAGGCCCTAAAAATGAGTACAACTTGTTAACCAATTAGATTGACAATAATTCATATTTATTTGTTAAATTTGTGTCTTAACTTTGCAAACGATAAATATTTGTTTTCCACAAAAAATGTAACTTTTGATTTGTGAACGGCTATAGATATTAATCCCCTTATTAAGCAGTTTGCAATGCCATAGTTTTTGGTGTCCAAATCTTTTAAAATTGGAGTTTGATTGCTTTTTGATGCAAGAAATATGTCACCCAAAATTAAGTTAGAATTCATAATATTAAGATTTCAATAGATGAACTTATTTATAAAATAAATTAGTCTAATTATTAATTTATTAAATAAATAAAAAAAATCAATCTAATAGTTTGCATCTTAATTGAAGTGTTACAGTTTACTTATCACAAAGGAAATTATATTCTTAGAACATAAAATGTGACAACTTCACACAATATTGTGATATTGTAATAATAGCAGAAAGAATTGCTTGGGTGTTTTGTTCATCAATATGAAAAGATTATATGCAGATCTATAAGAAAATTATATAATTACAAAACAAATAGTAACTACAATGGAGCAGGGTGCTTATAAAAGGCTAGCACAACCAATAGATATTTAACAATATTTATTTATTTAAAAAATAAAAAATAAACACAATAATTATTTTAAAAAATGCACAGCCATAATCTTATCCTTATCAAAAACAAAAGAAAACAAAAAGAAAAAGAGAGTTAATAATAATAATAATATATATCAACTATTTTATATATATTATATTTAGATATAGTACTATTATATAATAAAAAGGCTCTTGTAAATCAACTGGGCGACAAAACGTAATCAGGTGGTCTTAATATAAACTGCTTTTCTTGTTATGAGATGAAAGCCTAAGGAAATAAGACCTGTGAGAAAACATGCGAAGGAGAACAAAACGCAATTCCGAATTGCCCATTCATTTTTTCTTCGAGGCTGGTTTTTCCAGTCTGGCGCACAATTGTGGATGAGCACTCCCAGCGAAGAAAATACGGCCATGATTCCCAACATCAGAAATAATCGCAAAGCAATCATGCCACGATATGTAGTGCTAATATCAACAACCGCAAGAACCCTCGTCCCTGTCACGATAGATGAACTCATGATAATCGCAGCCCACATGGACCATCTGTCCGTAGTTTGGCTTGTCCTCTCCACGTCAGTCAACCATGTTAACTCCTCCATCTATACTCCAGTTTCCTGATCCGAATGCTCTTTTACGAGAGATTAGAAGAATAAGGTTGTGCAGATGGTTGCGGGGGAAGACATTTTATATTGGAAAAATTAGATCGTTGAGGCGGTTGTTGATAAGGACCTTTTATCGATCACGATTGCATAAGATGAAACCCGCTCCACGATAGACGTTTGACCGAAACGGGAGGAGGTAGTTGGAATCTTTAGAATACGACGCTGACGAGGTCGCTGTGCGTGACGCTAATCAGCTCACCCTGTGCGTGACGGCAGGATGACTGATTCATATAAAATATAAACGACAGACCCACACGGGAGTGGTTGGAATCATTCTAGCACGGTAACGTGAACCATTCAAACACAATAGTTTTTTTTTAAGAAATGCTCAAAGATATTAATTCATATTTACATTATTTTATGTGTAAATCTTTATCAAATTTAAATTAAATTTTATGTCACTACTTTTTCACACCATATCAAATTCATACCTAAATAATTAAAATATCGTGTGATGCTTTGACATTCATAAAATAAAATAGTCTGCGCCATTCACCAAATTTAAATTATTAGACAAATAACAATCCTCAATTTAAGCTTTAAACATGATCCATAGATCTATTATCAACTTCGATAGGTTTTCTTGTCACTCTTTTCATTAAATATTAATATTTTCTGTTTTCTTTTCACCAAATTTCTAATTAATCGTATAATAATTTGACGACAATTGTCGTGACGCTCCATCTATTTTAGGTATAACCTACTTCATCGAAGTCTGACATAAGTGGTGATTATGATGGAAATGATTCACGTCTCTTCGCTGCAGGAAGGGCAGATGAAAGTTTGGTGTGACCCATATTGAGGAAACTTGAATCAATATAAAATAACTGTTCAATTCATCTTTTAAATTATTGTTGAACTTCAAAAATATAATTCACTACACCTAAACCTATGTATGGTGACAGTAAAACTAATATTTTAACATTTACCTGCAGAATTATCTTTGATGTCCCTACAGCAATTTGTTTTTCGCTAATGATGCAAGAGGGAAACAAAACCCCTCTCACTGACACAATTCAAACTATTACACCAATTCACATAATCCACAATTTCACAACCAATTTGCTTTTAATTGATAACTTTGTTAATTTAAATTTCCATTATTTTACACAGCTATCCTTTGTCTACAAACTTCAATCTCAAAAAAATAGCATTGTCCTTATTGGTTTTCTTTGCCCATGTTTGCTCCTCTCTGCTGGGCATATTATCTTCTTGCTTCTACTCTCCTTTTGCTTTCCCTATTGTGCAGCCTTTTAATTTCTTTCCTCTATAATTTTTGTTCAAACTAAACTAAAGTCATATGTAGTCCCTCTACCCTGCCTCTTTCAAATCTGAATTTTCTCTCTATGTTTCACAGCCTATGTGCATCCCTCTAATTCTCCTTTCTTGCACCATTTTTTTTTCTTTTATTGTTGTTGCAGATTTAAAATAGTACAAAATAGACATTGTGCAACAACCTCCTCTTTTCCAATGCTGCCTCCCTTATATTTTTTTGTTGTAGTTTTTATTTTGAAAACTTTGTAACTTTTCCCATTCACTCTACATGTTGCCTCTTCAAATTCTCCTTTGTAATTTTTATTAATTTAAATTCAAACTAAAATCTTATGTTGACTGCGTCTCTTCATATTTTGCAAATTTGAATAGTTTAAAATGGTAATTGGGATTTCAATTTAGTTGCTCTTCAATGACCTCCCATATTCATCGATTGCCTATCCATATAGTAAATGACTTCATTGAAGTCAATATGAATAGTTTGCATCAATGAGAGAAATCATAATATTTCACCAATCAATCAACATAAATTCTCGATAATTGAGGATTGAATTTGAATTATAAAATTGCACTATAACATATTGTCAACTAATGACAATAATGTTGCTCAATCGCCTCCAAGTCAACTACCAAAATTGCATATGAATTGAAAAGCTGACCACATACCAAACATACAAAAAAAAAGTGAAATCAAACTAAAACAGAAGAAAAACTAAACCAAACTATTTTTGGGTGATGCAGATAGCTCGTCTGCCCGGGATGCTCCTGCATCAACTAATATATTTTCCAAGCAAAGGAAAAATTAATCATTTTTTCCTTGATTGATTCTGCTACTAGTTATTTTGAACTTTTCCTAATGTTATTTTTCATATTGTAGCATGAAAAAAAATCACTATATGTAAAAAAAAATTAAATGGAGATCACCTTTTCATAAATTACATTTAGTTACTGATTCAGAATTAGGCCTAGAATTTGATGGTCTATTTGGTCATGTTTTGCATTTTAGACCGTATATTACAACTTTAAATTTTTTTAGACCCTATAAATTGACTTGCTATATTCTTATCTAACCATATATATGACACTTTAAATTATCATTAAACTATAAAAATTATATATAATGTTTATTTTAAAAATATAAATTAGTTTAGAATTTTTCATAGATGGAATATAATTCTTTCTAATTTTTAAAATATTTTCAACACAAGATGAAACCAAATCAATAATAATGTATTTAGCTCAGCCAAGAATGAAGAGCTCAAATCTTCAATATATAGCATGAGGATGAGCAACCATAAACCACAAGAATAGGAACACATGCCATGGCTTGAGGAGAGGACTCCTCATCCTATAGTGGTGGAAAGTTGCTCTCCTCTATGGAAGGGAGAGGTGTTAAGAGGGATTGGACACCACTCAAGACACCTCAACAACCTTGACACCTCATAGCGAATGAGTCAATAAGGGGCAACTCAACCACCTAACTTAGCTTAAGTTAGCCACCAAGAGTAGAATACACTAACACCCCCCTTAAGCATAGCTTAGGTGGGTAAAAACAAATGGGTCCCGGCTACAAGCTAGAAGACGAATCCATATACAAAGAAAACTCTCTAAAACTAGAGTAAGATAGAAGCCCAGTGGGAAAAAAACTATCCTCTAAAAAGAGAGAAGAAGAGAAGACTAGAAAGTCCCCCCCCAAGATGATCTAGTTGTTGATGTTGACCAGACCCCAAGAAGAGCTCGTAGATGAATGAACTTTCTCTTAGTGAAAGGTTTTGTGAAGATGTTGGCAACCTGTGCTGAAGACTGGAAAAATACTAAGTCAATGACCTGACTATGAATGAGCTCTCTAATGTAATGCATGTGAATCTCAATGTGTTTGGTTCACTAATGCTGAACCAGATTCTTGCATATGTGAATAACACTCTGATTATCACAATAAATGATAGTTGGTTTCCTAAAAGGAAAACCAAACTCTGTAAGGATACCCTATAGCCAAATAGCCTTTGTAGCTGCATTAACATCCCCCCTATACTCTACCTCTATAGATGATAAAGCAATAGAAGATTACTTCTTGCTTGACCAACTGATAGGATCTAAACCAAGTGAGAAAATATATCCTGAAGTAGACTTGCAATTCTCTGAATCACTAGCCCAATCTGAATCTATGTAGCCAACAAGATCAATACATGTACCAACTTTGTAGTGAATCCCAAATCCTAGTGACCCATGTAGGTTGTGAAAAATCCTCTTGGTTGGTTTCCAATGCAACTCATGAGGTTCTTGCATAAATTTGGAAACAATTCCAACTGCATATGAAATATTTGTCCTATTATGAGTCAAGTATATTAGACTCCCAACAAGTTGGCGATACAAAGTGGCATCAACCAATGGTGAAGTACAACAAGTCTCAAGCTTGACCCTAGATAAGAAAGGAGTTGGACATGACTTACAAGAAGTCACATGAAATTGTACCAACAAATCAAGAGTATACTTGGGTTGTGCAAGAGTGATTCTTGAATGAGATTGTAAAATCTTAATTCCAGGGAAATAATGCAAAATACCAAAGTCTATCATATCAAATCTATCATGTAGATTTAACTTCACTATTGCAATAAAAAATGAAGAACTACCTATGATCAAGAGATCATCAACATATAAAACCAATATCAATCGTGAATCATCCTAATGGAATAGATACACATTAGGATCAAAATTAACACCTAGTAAAACCCGAAACAAGAAAGAAGGAATCCATCTTGGCATACCAAAATCTAGGATCTTATTTGAGGCCATATAGGGATTTTCTCAGTTTGTATACTAAGGATGAATCCTAAATATAACCCTATGGTTGTTCCATGTAGATTTCCTCTTCTAGGTGTACATGAAGAAATGCACTCTTAAAATCCATCTAATGTACTTCCAATCCATAAGAAGTAGCAATAGAAAGTGTGAGTCTAACTAAGGTCATCTTAGCGATAGATGCAAAGGTTTCAGTGTAATCAATACCTACAACTTGTGAAAAACCTTTTGCAACTAGTTGTGCCTTATACTTATCAATTGACCCATCTGCTCTATACTTAGTTTGATATATCCACTTGCATTGAACTAGTTTCCTTCCCTTAGGAAGTGAAGTCAAATCCCGTGTGATTTCTAAGTAAGGAATTATATTCCTCATCCATAGCACTATCCCACTCAAGTATTCCTGATGCCTGTCTAAATGTATGAGGATCAAAAATTATGGAAAAGTAGGCATGAGGGCCCCCCTAAAAATATGACTCAATGTGTCTATCACTTGCTAAATCCCATGCTCCTAAATTTACTATATCAAGTGAATGTGAAGGAGGTGAATCAAGTCCAAATATGTCAACCTCCAATGGAATCCAAAAACTGAATGAAGATGAACCCTCATCACTTCCTTCAATGTCATAGCTAGAAGAATTTGTATCAGAAACCTACTGTGAATGATCTGAATCATCAAGGTGTAGTGAGCCCAAGTTGGAGATGTTAAGTGTAGAGTCATTGTGACTCTTATCAAACTTAACACTTCTCTCAATGAACAACTCATGTAGTAGGGTAGAGTAGATGATAACCCTTAACACCATATGGATATCCAACAAAAATACAAGGTTTGGATTGAGGATCCATATCCTTGCATTGCTCCTTTGGAATGTGTGTCATAGTTGGAGACCCAAAAACTCTGAAATGATCAACCGATGGTTTTGTTCCTTTCCAAGAATCAAAAGGTGTTATTCCTTGTAATGCTTTATGATGCACCCTATTTTGAATATAACATGCATAGTTGATAGCTCCTGCCCAGAATTTTGGTGCAAGCTCTATATGATGAATCATGAAATTAGCCATTTATTTTAATGACTTGTTCTTGCATTCTACAACTCTATTTTGTTGGGGAGTGTAAGGAAATGTATGCTACAATTCAATCCCCTTTGATGTACAAAATTTCTTAAAACTGTTGTTAGCATACTCATGCCCATTATCTGTCCTTAGAATTTTGATGGATTTCTTTGATTGATTTTAAACTAAGGCTTTGAATTCATGAAAGCATTCATAGACTTTGGATTTTTTCCTAAGGAAGAAAACCCAAGTGTATCTACAGAAGTCATCAAGAAATGTAATAACATATCTTTCCTTAGTGAAGGATGGGTGTGGAAATGGTCTTGAAACATCACTGTGAACAAGTTCTATGACTTGTGATGCCCTCCATGCTTTACCTTTGTCAAACTTCTATTCTGGATGCTTTCCTAGTGCACAACCTTCAAAATTCCCCTTAGAAAATTTGGCATTTGGCAACCCTATTACCATGTTTTTTTGAGTGAGTTGCTTGAGATAGCGATATTTTAAGTGGCCAAATCTCTCATGCCAAAGCTTGCTAGTGTCATTGGAATGAGTGAGCAAAGCTTTTGGAGGAGGACTATGTGAAAAACTAGAAAAAGTATACAATATCAATTGATGATTTCCTTTTCCTGAAGCTATCAGATTATTGCTATTCAAATCCCTGATTTCAACTCTATTTGGAGAAAATTCAACTGTCGTTCCTTTGCTCTGATGAGTGATTTGATACATAGAAAGAAGATTATTTGTTAGTGAAGGTAAACTTAAATTTTTTTGAAATGTTCCACCTTCAACTTCAATAGACCCTCTTCCTTTAATCAATGTTGGAGTATCAACACCTAAGGTGATTGAAGACATGTCGCATGATTCCAAAGATGAGAACTCAACTTCTGATGATCCCATATGATGAGTAGCACCTGAATCTATAATTCGAGATGATGATGAGGATGAAGTAGAAACTAAAGCTTTTCCCTTTCCTTTCTCTTTTTCCTTTGAATTATCCTAATTTGATGAAGATGTGTTGAATGAATCTGGAACCCCTATGTTGTTCTTCTTGAGAAGATGAGTAAGGTGGTCTATTTGTTTCTTCATACACTGATGTTCTTCATGATTAGGCTTTTTGCAATAGGCACATTTAGGTAACTTTTTCTTTGATTTCTTTTTCTTAGAGTTGCCTTCAATTTTATTAGCTTTGTTGTCAATTTTGTTGTCTTTCTGTTGATCCTTAGAAGATTGATCTTTCTCATTTTCTGCAATGAGTGATTGAGATTTACTAGTCTTCAAATTTCCCATTTGTATTAACTTATCTTTCTCCCTGGTTAGATCTGCAATGAATTTATCAAGAGAGGGCATAGCCTATGAAGTTCCAAGAGAACTCTTTGTAGAGTAGAAAGTAGATACAAAATTAGAGTATTCAGGACCTAACTTAGAAAAAATTGATAGTATTAACTGATCATCTTTCTTATCAAACCACATTCTTTAATTTGCAACCTTAAGGACTTAAATTTAGTAAAAGAGTCTTGAAGAAAAGTAAAGTTTCTTGGACTTAACATCATGAGCTCATTTTCAAGCTCATGACCCCTAAATTCATCTATCTTGCCAAGTAGCTTATCAAGACCTTCCCAAATTTCATTGGGTGTTTTCAAGGACTTAATATGAAATAGTAATTCAGGGGATACATTAAGACATAATAAACCAAAAGCTTGATGTCTTTTGTTAAACCATTTTTCCTTATCCTTAGCAGTAGTAGGTTCTTTTTCTGTATTCATTACTACCCTATAAAAGCCTCTATTCATGAGTGAAATTGACATTTGTGTTTTCTAATCATGATAATTAAAAGGCATTAAGGGCTGAATAGTTACATTAGAGTCCATCTTGCCCTAGTTGCTTTGTTAAGAGTGGAAATAAAGAAGTAGAAGTGCTTGCAGAAGTGAAAAAACACACACACAAGACCTCCCTTGATTATTTTGATCCTCCCAAATTTGGCACTTTAAAAAGGAGTGCGAGTAAAGAATCCAAGAAAGGCACAAACAAGCACTTTACTGAATGATTGTGATTTTATGCCCGTTGGATTTTTTGGTGAAAAATAACTACTTTTGCAAAAAAGACTCAATTTCGAGTTGCCGAGCAAAATTTCAGCCTTTACAATTTGCATCCAAAGAAAATTGTGGCAAAATTTTGAGAGGGAAAAAAACATAGAATTGATTTAAGCTTGAACAGATTATGGCGGGATTTTGTCAGAATGTTAACTGGCCCTCTTATATTGGCGTTCCTCTATTACGCGCCTCTGATTCCAACCCTCACTAGCCCCAAATTTGAAGGCCAGAGGCAGAGGAGGAAGTTTTCACACACAGTAAAAATTAAAATATAAAATATTATTTTCTAACACACAAAGCTGCTGCTCGTAATTTTATGTTTGCTCACATTCACATACCTCCGTCAAAAAATAAATTACATATACCTATACATATAGGTAAAAATCACGTGAAGATTTTCACGGATGAGAAAGCCCGAAATTACAATTTAAATTCAAAATCACCTAACTAACTTTTCCCCCGTCAAAATGCATTTAATACAATGTCCTTTACATAATATAAAAACTTAAATATTAATTCCTTCGTACTCCGAAACTTTCTGGCGGTGGCAGCTTTCTCCATAGTTCCCCGCGGTATCGCGATGGTTAAAAACTTGATTGCGATATTGCGGGCAGAGGTTAGTTGATGGCCCGGTAAACAAAAGTAAATGGCTGGCGGTTAGAATAAAACAAACTTTTACGAAGTCTCCCGTGATATCGCGATGAATATTTTATTGATTGCGATATAGCGGGCATTGGCTGGAGGTGACAACAGGCGGTTGATATAAAACAAAAAGACTACGGTAGACTCCCGCGGTATCGCAATGGCTAATTTATTGATTGCGATATAGCGGGCAGTGGTTGGCGGGGACGGCGGCAGTTAGGGTTAATATTCCAACACTCCCCCTTAAGCATAACTGCGCTGTCCACCATGCCCAATCTGTTGCTTTGAAAAATAAAATTGTCTCTTCCCAGCGGCTTTGTGAAGATATCTGCACTTTGCTCTTCTGATCTGCAAAACTCTAAAAATATATCACCATTATTAATTAATTCCCTGATAAAATGATATCTGGTATCAATGTGCTTGCTTCTCTTATGAAAGACTAGATTTTTTGAAAGAGCAATGGCTGAATTGTTATCACAGTAAATTTTTGTTGCCTCCATTTGTTCATTTTGCAATTCTTTCAAAATTCTTCTCATCCAAACTGCTTGACATGCTGCACTTGTGGCTGCCACATACTCTGCTTCAGCTGATGAAAGACAAACTATTGGCTGCTTCTTTGAAGACCATGAGACAACTCCAGTCCCAAAATTAAATACATAACCAGGCGTGCTTTTTCGTCATCAATGCCAGCCGATCCTGTCAGGTATCCTATGAGTTTGAACTCATCGAACTTGAATACTTAATGCCAAAATTTCTTGTTCCACTTACATACCTTAAAATTCTTTCCCTGCTTTCCAATGGGTGTCTTTTGGTGTTTCATAAACCTGAAATCAAACTTACTCCATACATAATGTCTGGCCTTGTGGCTGTGAGATACATGAGACTTCCAACAAGCCTCTTAAACAAAGTTGGATCAACATTAGACCCTCTATCATCCTTGCTTAGTTTCAGACCTGTCACTGTAGGTGTTGGTGCTGGTTTGCACTTCATCATATTAAACCTTTTCAAAATGTCATTTGCATATTTTGACTGTGAAATAAAAATACCATTTTCATTTTGATTTACTTCAATGCCTAAAAAATACTTCATCAGACCTAAGTCTGTCATTTCAAATTCTTTCTTCATGTCTGCCTTGAACAGATCAATTGACAAATTGCCAGTGAAAATTAAATCATCCACATATAAGCATACTATTAGTATTTCACCTTCTTCATTCATTTTTGTATACAGTGTGGGCTCACTGCTACATCTATTAAATCCATTCAGCAAAAGATAACTGTCTATTCTGCTATACCAAGCTCTTGGGGCTTGCTTCAATCCATACAGTGCCTTTTTCAATTTGTAAACTTTGTCTTCCTGACCCAGAATTTCATACCCAGGTGGCTGATCCACATAAACTTCTTCTTCTAAATAACCATTTAAAAAAGCTGACTTCACATCCATTTGAGATACAAACCACTTATTCTGAGCTGCTAAAGCTAAAATCATCCTTATAGTATCCAATCGCGCTACAGGTGCAAATGTTTCATTGTAATCAATTCCAGGCTGTTGTGAATAGCCCTTTACAACCAATCTTGCTTTAAGCTTCTGAACTTCATCTTTTTCATTCAATTTGGTTTTATAAACCCATTTCACTCCAATGACATCTTTGTCTTTTGGAAGACTGACTAGTTCCCATGTCTGATTCTTTTCAATTGCTTCAATCTCTTCATCCATAGCACTTACCCATTTATCATCTTTGACTGCATCTTCAAAATGAATTGGATCTTCTATTTGAGAATAAAATGCACAAAGAGAAATCTGATCTGAGTTATTCTCACCTTCATTTTGCTCATATATATCTCTTATGCTTCTGATTTTCTATCTTCTCAGACTTGCCAATGTAGGATTTGACATATCACTTGAACTTGTGGAATGTGGACCTGATGGTCCTGCTGTAGATGGTGTTTGTTGTCCTCTTGTTGGATTGCTTCCTTGAATGCATGAGGCTGTTCTTACAATCGATGCTGGTGTCACTTGTGGACTACTTTGCTGAGCTTGAATGGGAGTGGGAGGAGTCACAATAGTTGAAATATTTATTGATGCTAGAACTTCATTCTCCTCTTGAGGTATACTAGCTGAAATATTGACTGTCTTCTCTATACTTCCATCCCATAATTCATCTTCTACAAATTGTACATCTCTGCTGATTATAACTTTCTTTGTTGTTGGATTATAGAGCTTATAAGCTTTAGATTCTTCACTGTATCCAACAAATATGCATTTTTCTCCTTTGTTATCTAGCTTCCTTCTCAATTCATTAGGCACATGTGCATATGCTACACATCCAAATACTCTCATGTGAGTAACACTATGTTTTCTTCTTGTCCATGCTTCTTCAGGTACTATATTCATAACACTTTTTGTTGGACACCTATTCATTATATAGGCTGCACAAGAAATTGCTTCTGCCCAATATTCATTTGACAAGTGTTTGGCTTTCAACATGCTTCTAGCCATTTCCATGATTGTTCTATTTTTCCTTTCAGCTACTCCATTTTGTTGAGGTGTGTATCTAGTTGTGAATTGCTTGTGAATTCCATGATCTTTGCAAAAATTAAAGAATTCTCTTGAAATATATTCACCACCTCTATCTGTTCTCAACACTTTAATATAATAACCACTCTGTTTTTCAACCAAATTTTTGAACTGACGAAACAGATCAAACACTTCATTTTTCTGCTTTAGAAAATAAACCCATGTTTTTCTTGAATAATCATCAATGAATGTCAGAAAGTAAAAACTATCACCTATTGAAGGTGTTTGCATAGGTCCACACAAATCTGAATGTATAATTTCCAAAGGGCTTTTGCTCTAGTTGACTTTCCTTGGAAATGATTCTCTATGTTGTTTTCCTAAAATGCACCCTTCACATACCCTTTCTGATTTTTCTATTAAAGGTAGTCCCTTGACCATGCCTTTCCTATGAAGTAAATTTAAACCTCCAAAGTTGAGATGACCAAATCTCAGGTGCCATAACCAGTTTTCATCTTTTATCTCAGCTTGAAAGATTGTCTGCACTACTGCTGTAGTTTCTTTTCTACCCACTTGTGAATTCATTAAGTGTTGTGCTTGAGCATAATTTATATTCAAATCTTGCCTTATCTTTAAGGGAAACATTCTGTTGTTTGTCATTCTGACTTTTGCAATAAGCTGGTTGCTTGGGTATTTGTCTAAAATTGTGCATAGACCATTCTTGAAGGTTACTCTATACCCTTTTTGAACCAGTTGCCCTACACTCATTAAGTTATGTTTCAGACCAGGCACAAAATACACATCTGAAATATACTTTTTCTCCCCTGTTTAGTTAGAATATTGACATCTCCTTTTCCTTTGGTCGACACTTTGTTGTCATTACCCAATGTAACATAGACTTTACATTCTCATTTAAACTTGAAAACATTTCTAGATTCCCTGTCATATGATTGCTACAGCCTGAATCTAAAAATCATACATCTTTTTCATTTGCTTGAGCAACATTACAAGCTAAAAATATTGTTCTCTTATCTAAATCTGATTTTGACCTTCTCTTGAAAAATTTGTTTGTCTATTATTATCATACTGCTTCTTTCTACACTCATTCATATAATGCCCATATTTTTTACAGTAGTGACATTGGACTTGAGATTTATCATACCTTTGATTTTGTGACTGATTCTGTGTTGAGTTTTGGCTTGAGCCTTGATTGCTGCCTCTTCCATTTGAGCTTGATAAACTGTATCTTTCACCTCTGTAAGAGTTTCTTCCTCTTCCTCTTGATCTACCTCTGCCTCTTCCTTGACTAACTGAAGCCTGAGTTTTGAAAGCATGCTCCAGTGATGTATCTGCTGACCTTTTCAGCCTTTGTTCATGAGAAATTAGAGATGCATACAGCTCATCAACTGAGAACTGTGAGAGATCCTTTGTCTCCTCTATAGCAACTACAACCGGTAGAAATTTTGTGGGCAAACTCCTTAAAATCTTTTCAACAACTCTGGTATCTTCCAGATTTTCTCCATGAGACCTAATTTGATTAACCACCCCAATGACTTGGGTGTAGAATGAATCTACAGATTCATTGTCCTTCATACATATTGTTTCAAAATTCTTCTCAGCATTTGTAGCTTTGCTGTTTTAACTTTTGCCATGCCTTGATAGGCTGTCTGAAGTATGTCCCATGCTTGTTTGGACTTTGTTGCTGCTGAAATCCTTGGAAATATGCTCTCATGTACAGCTTGAAACAGATAAAATAAAGCCTTTGAATCTTTCTTCCTTGTGTCTTTTAATAAGTCTTTCTCTACTTGTGTTAAAGCATTGTATGCTACTGCATCTGCTGGCTCTACAAATCCATTCTCTACTAAATCCCATATATCCTATGAGCTAAATAGTGCTTTCATGGTAATTGACCAGTACTCATAATTCTTCTCATTAAACTGTGGAATTTGTGGGTTTGTCAAGCTTATGCTTGCTACCATTTTTGAAATTTACCCAGATAATCTACTTTGATAAAATTGATTCTGATAATCAATTTGCTCTGATACTCAAACTTGCTCTGATACCACGTGAAGGCCAGAGGCAGAGGAGGAAGTTTTCACACAGTAAAAATTAAAATATAAAATATTATTTTCTAACACACAGAGCTGTTGCTCGTAATTTTCTGTTTGCTCACATTCACATACCTCCGTCAAAAAATAAATTACATATACCTATACATATAGGTAAAAATCACGTGAAGATTTTCACGGATGAGAAAGCCCGAAATTACAATTTAAATTCAAAATCACCTAACTAACTTTTCCCCCGTCAAAATGCATTTAATACAATGTCCTTTACATAATATAAAAACTTAAATATTAATTCCTTCGTACTCTGAAACTTTCTGGCGGTGGCGGCTTTCTCCATAGTTCCCCGCGGTATCGCGATGGTTAAAAACTTGATTGCGATATTGCGGGCAGCGGTTAGTTGACGGCCCGGTAAACAAAAGTAAACGACTGGCGGTTAGAATAAAACAAACTTTTACGGAGTCTCACGTGATATCGCGATGAATATTTTATTGATTGCGATATAGCGGGCATTGGCTAGAGGTGAGGACAGGCGGTTGATATAAAACAAAAAGACTAAGGTAGACTCCTGTGGTATCGCAATGGCTAATTTATTGATTGCGATATAGCGGGCAGTGGTTGGCGGGGACGGCGGCAGTTAGGGTTAATATTCTAACAAAATTGGACGATTTTAGAAGGGAAACGTTGAACAGACCTCCAAATAGCGTTGACTGCCAAATATCATCAAATGACTGGTTTCAAGCGCTGTTGGCAGCAGATAAAAAATCTTGGTAGTGATTAGAATTGAGTTGATTTGTGCCCCTTGAAGTCAAACACTACGTGGGAGTGCTTGGATGTCAATCACCAAAGAAATCGTGCCAATGCTCGAATGCGAGCGATTGCAAATCTGAACACCCAAGACACCCTCCACAAGTTCTCACAAACCTTGCAAAATCGTTCCTCAAAGAAAAATCACACCTATGAGAAATAGTGTCTTTGTCAGTGCCAAAGATTTGATGGTATGTTGTGAGGGATTGAGGCACCGTCCACAGCCTGCAAATTGCATAAGGACGTGGGTGTTAAAGACAAGCTGTGAGGTGAAAGCTCATAATATGAGCCATGAATCTTAAGCCGTGAAACTCATAATATGAGCCACTATCACGAAACACAAGTGTAGCACCCAAAAAATTGCCTCCTGCATTCCCCGAATGTCTATAATTTCAAATAAATCATCTCTCCTACAAATTTGTGACGGGAATTTTCCTCACTGCATGAGGATTCTATGCTTGTCAATGCAAATCACAGCCTCAGATCATGCCCCACATCCTCCAAATTGAGGATTCTAAAGTTCAATCGCTGCCTCGTCAAAAAAAGGCCAATACTACCCCTTAATTGCGCCTCTAGAGTGAGGCCCAAAACTACAACTAGCACTTGCACCAGAAGGGGTGCAAGGGTTACGCCGATAGAGAAGTATATGTAAGCAAACATACTAAGTAGCTTTCATTGTAGTGTTCATAAAAAATTGTAATCGGAGCTTGAAATGCATACAAAAGATATTTTTTTTACAAATGTTTGGAACAAATAGAATTTGTTTTTGAATTACAATTTTTGATATAGCCATTTGAAGGAATGATTCATAGTAGTTTTATTTCTGACGCTTTTATAGTTGATGTTTCCACATGCTTGTACGAAAAGAGTCTGCATCAAGAAGCTTTTGTTGTCCAGTTATTTGTTCCTAAACATGGAAAGAAAAAGTTAGAACAATTGCATCATAATTGCATCAATTGTTTTATTTGGAAAGTTAAAAAGAAAGGAAAAAATAAAATCAATTGCTAGAAGAAGGAACTATAGGAGAGAGAATATTCTTTTGGGTGGCATCTTAGGTGCACTTGATCCAAAAATGAAAAGAACTACAATTTTTAAGCAACCACCTGTACACCATGAAGATGCGAGTAAATTAGTTTGTAATTTATTCTAAAGCATATACCATGAAGAGCATATGAATAAGAATTAAGTAAAATTTGATGTTGAAAAGTTTGAAAGTAAAAATGTGTACCTATACTGCTCATAATGAAATCAAATGTAGTCAAAGCTCTTCCTTTTTCTTAATAATTCTGTATGGATTGTTTTTCATTCATGAATACCAATCGAAAGTGCTATCTAAATATGCAATCAAATCCAACTTTTGATTCCCTTTATCCATTCATTTTGCCCCCACATAATGACTGTAATTATGAAACCTAAATGAGCTTAATCAATTCCAAAAGCTATCTCATCCATCAATAATGTTTAGAAAAGTAGTGATTTTTTTTCAAACACCTTAGGCATGCTAATTTAAACCATTGCAGCCCACCAGTTGTGAGAGGCCTTTGTTGTTGCCACCACAATATGGCCATTTGATGGATTACAAAATATATGTTGGTAAGAAAAAATAATAATTCACTACCTTACAAGAAGCAACAAAGTTGGTCATTTGAAACAAACAACTAAGTTTAGTCTTCACTCATCTCTTAAAATTCGAAGCATCTTTTACATGTTGACAACAATATAACAATACACAAAACTTGTTCACATGTTTTTCCTTATCAATACAAAGCAAAGGGACTAATTAAAAGAAAAACCCTATCCTTATAGCCCAAAATAAAACTCATATGATATCTCCACTAAATTTCTTCTCACATTTAGAAATTGGCACCTTTCCATAGAACAAGAAAAGTGACAATTTCCTTCAAATCTTTGCACATCAACTCAAAGTGTAAAATTTATCTACCTGTTAAAAATCCAAATCTGTAAAACTATGTGCATATTCAAAAGTTCAGAATTTTATTCCACTTCAAACCCTTCCTTCAAATCTTTGCATATCAACTCAAAGTGTAAAATTTCTCCTCCCGTTAAAACTCCAACATATAAAAATGTGTGCATATTCAAAAGTTTGGAATGTTATTCCACTTCAAACCCTTGGATACCCAAAAACTAACTCTGGTTGCATTTCAATCCCTTGAATAAAGAAAACATACTACAATTGTAAATTCCAAACCCTAAATAGCTGAGTAATTTTTGAAGACAATTTTAATATTTTTTAAGTTGCCAATTTTTTGTGAGTTTTTCTGGAGTCAAAATTTTTGGGCTTGTGAGTACTCTCTGAGTTTGAGTCTGCGAACTATGGGATAGATGATGTTCCTTGGAAAATAGGTTCTTCAAGGATCCAAAGGGTTTGGTGAGGGTATTTAAATATCATAAAGTCAAAATGAAGAACATAGTGGCAAAAATCTTTCTCAAGAATAACTCAGCAAACTAAAAGATAAAGAGTTTTTCAAGAAAAAAATTGAAAAAATGGCATATTAAAAAGCCAAAAGATTTACAATTTTTTTGTAGGTTACAATTTATTGTGACTAAATCACAATTTTTTCATTCTTAAAAAACATGCCAAATTTTTGGAAAAAAATCAGCAACCAAAGCCTTCTCATATCAATTTTCCTGAGCAACAATTAATCACAACTTTTTGTGGTTTTTTGCTACCATGCTAGGAACACAGTTTTATGTCTTCAAACAAACAGTTGCATTAAAAATAGATTTTGCTTAAGAATAAAGACTTGACCAACAGCCAAGAGCTTCTCCTAAGCTTCACTGCCTGATTTTTGTGTCTAGATTCTTAGTGTTAGGATGCCTACAAAGATCATATAGCTTTCTTTGTGATATATTCCTCACACCAGTCATTGTCATTTTGATCCCTATGTCATTTCCTTTTTGGCAAAGTGGCATCATACTTGTAGGAATCAAAGAACTGACAGGGTTGAAACTAAGGGGGCTTCAGGTCTTCAATTTGTTGAAAGAAATATTCCTCACTCCCAAATAATACAGATATTGATCTTTTTAACCTACAAGGATCTAGTCAGTAAGAGAAAAAATGTAGTTGGCATTTTTAGGCCTGTCTGAAATTCTTGAATACCATTATATTATTCTTTTTCCTTTGATAGGTAAAGGAGCAATAAATAAATTCAATTTGAGTGATCACCATTACTACTTTTGAAGTGATTGGAAGCCTGCTTGCTTTTGAGAGAGGATTTATGCCCTTCATTCCTTTTGCTCTTTGGACAAGAAAATATTTGTGATGATACAGGTGGGTAGTTCAAGAGTCGAGATGCCTTGAGAAGAATTGAGAAAGGGGAGGATAAAAACATGAGAATGGACTGACAAATATTATTGTATTTGTATGACTGGTGTGAAGGAGTAGGATCTTAGAGAAAAGGAGCATTTGGGTCATGCTGAAAGTTGAACTATATAATGATGCACTACTACATTGAGGGGCTTTTTAAGACGATAATTTAAGACAAAATACTAATTTTGTCTTAAATATATTTAAGTTATATTTATTTATTTATTTTGTCTTAACTTAAGACAATAGAAATTAAATATATTTAAGTTTTTTATTTTTATTTTACATTGTCTCAAATTAAGACAATAGAAATTAAATATATTTAAGTTTTATTTTTTATTTTACATTGTCTCAAATTAAGACAATATAAATTAAATATATTTAAGTTTTATTTTTTATTTTACATTGTCTCTCACTATTTTTTTTCTTTTGTCATTTTTATTTATTTATTTGGCATTTCATGATAAAGAGAATATGCCACGTGCCTATTTCAATTATCAATGCTCTGTATTATTTCTTTTAGTTTAATTTATTCTTAATAATTTTTAAAGTTAAAAAAATATTTGAGTAGTTATTAGAGTTTTTTTATTGTAGGTTTTAGTAAATTTATATTTATATTAAATATTTATATTTAATTTTTTTTAATATACATTTTAAATTAAATCACATAAAATTTATTAAAATTAAATCAAATCAAATCAAAATTATCTATATTTAAATTAGAAATTGATTTTTTACCTTTCATTTTATTTTTTAGTTTTTTAAGTTTAATCTTACTTGTGATTTTTAATATAAAAGTTAAAATTTTAGTTTTAACAGTTTTAATACTGTTTATTTTTAGTTTTACTATTTTATTTGAAGTACAATTTTACTTTCAAATTAATGTTACTATTGTTTGCAATATATTAATTATATTTTTTAAGTACATTTTTTAAAATTTTAATTCTATTATTTAATTATTTATTCTCAATAAGTTTATTATTTAAGTTTGAAATTTATTTTACATATTTACTTATATTTATGAAATTACAAACTACAATTAAAAGTTATTAGAAATAATTTAATTTATAATTATTCATGTTATTAAATTTTAATTATTTTAAAATTATTTGTTTAAATGGATATTGTAATTTTGCATTTCCTTTGTAGTATGATTTAACTTTGAAATTTATTTTACATATTTATTTATGCTTATGAAATTACAAATTATAATTAAAAGTTATTAGAAATAATTTAATTTATAATTATTCATTTTATTTTTATCCTAATTTATATAATAAAATAAATTTCAAACTTAAAATCTAAATTAAACGTTATTGAGAGAGAGGGAGACTAACTTTTGATTAGTCAATTCATGCCAACAATCCAAGGATTACATGTGTCCCTAGGGAGTTATGCTCAACGTACCACATGTGTCATTTGATTAAGGATATGATAATTCACCTTTCAAACCTCTTTAGAGTACCCATTGCACACTTAAGGAAGATAGAGAAGATATAAAGAGGAAAAGGGAGAAAAAGAGAAAGAAAGGAAGAGAGAGAGAGAGGGGGGCAAAGATAAAAATGGATGGATATAGATAGGGAGAGGGAGATACAAAAAGAGAAAAGAGAGAAAAAAAGATACATAGAAAGATAAATAGAGATCTATGCAGAGATAAAGAGGGAGACAAAGAGATATAGAGAGATAGAAGAGAGATAGAGATATAGAGATAGAGATAGAGGTAGAGATATACTAGAGGAATAAATAGGGAGAGAGAGGGGGGAGAGAAAGATAGAGATAGTGTGAGAGAGAGAGAGCGAATATAAGAGACATAGATAGATATAAAGTACCATAGGGAGAGATCAGATAAAGAGATAGATAAAGAGAAATAGGAGACAAAGATATATAGAAGTAGAGAGAGGGGGAGATAAATAGGGACAATAAAGGAGTATGGTAGGGAGATAGGGAGAGAGAGGAAGAGAGAATGTAAGAAAAATATAAAGAGAAATATGAGAGAGATACAAAGAGAGAAATTGAGAGATAATGAGAAACATAGAGATTGAGAGGGAGACATAGATAGAAAGAGTGTCTCTCTCTTTCTCTTCCCATCTTTATACATATGTCTCCTCATCTCTACCTCTCTTTATATATAACTCCCTATCTCTATCTTTCTATCCTTCCAATGCTCCCTCTCTCATTCTCTCCCTCTTCCCTTTCCTCTCTCCTTCCATCTCTCTTTCTCTCTCTTCCCCCTCCATTTTTTCCACTACCTATCTTTCTATCTCTCCCTCTTTTGAGATCTCTATCTCTCCCTATCACTTCCTCTTTCTATATCTCTATTTTATCTCTATCCTCTCTCCATTGAATCTCTCCCTCTCTCCCTAAATATATCCCTTTGTCTCTATCTTCATATATATATATCTCTCTCTCACACACACATACACACTCCATTTCTCCTTCCTTATCTTTATCTCTCTCTCCCCCTCTCTATTTATCTCTTCATCTCTTTATTACTTATCTTTATCACAAGTTATCTCTCACTCTTTCCTTCTCTACATATCCCTCTCTACCTCTCTATATATAACTTCTTATATATTTATCTTTCTATCTCTCCATCCCCCTCTCATTGTCTCCCTCTTAATATATCTATTTCTCCCTCTCCATCTCTCTCTCAACCCCTCTATCTTTCATAAGTTATATCTATCTCTATCTCTCCTTCTTTATATCCCTATCTCTCCCTCTTTCTATCCCTGTCTCCCCCCCCTCTATCTCTCTATTACTCCCTCTTCTATATCTCTTTACTTTTTTCTCCTCTCTATTTCTCTACCTCCCTCTCCTTCCCTCTCTATCTCTCTCCATATATCTTTCACACACACACACACACTTCCTATTCCTCCCTCACTATATCTAACAATCCAAGGATTACATGTGTCCCTAGGGAGTTATGCTTAGGGTACCACATGTGTCATTTGATTAAGGATACGATAATTCACCTTTCAAACCTCTTTAGTGTACCCATTGCACACTTAAGGAAGATAGATAAGATATAAAGAGGAAAAGGGAGAAAAAGAGAAAGAAAGGAAGAGAGAGAGGGAGGGGGAGGTAAAGATAAAAATGGACATGGATATAGATAGGGAGAGGGAGATACAAAAAGAGAAAAGAGAGAAAAAAAGATAGAGAGAAAGATAAATAGAGATCTATGGAGAGGTAAAGAGGGAGACAAAGAGATATAGAGATATAGAAGAGAGATATAGATATAGAGATAGAGATAGAGGTAGGGATATAGAGGAATAAATAGAGAGAGAGAGATATAGATAGATATAAAGTATCATAGGGAGAGAGATAAAGAGATAGATAAAGAGAAATATGAGACAAAGATATATAGAAGTAGAGAGAGGGGGAGATAAATAGGGACAATAAAGGAGTAAGGTAGAGAGATAGGGAGAGAGAGGAATAGAGAACGTAAGAAAAATATATAGAGAAATATGAGAGAGATACAAAGAGAGAAATTGAGAGATAATGAGAAACATAGAGATTGAGAGGGAGACATAGATAGGAGTGTCTCTCTCTTTCTCTTCCCATCTTTATACATATATCACCTCATCTCTACCTCTCTTTATATATAACCCTATCTGTATCTTTCTATCCTTCCAATGCTCCCTCTCTCATTCTCTCCCTCTTCCCTTTCCTCTCTCCTTCCATCTCTCTTTCTCTCTCTCCCCCCTCCATTTTTCCCACCACCTATCTTTCTATCTCTCCCTCTTTTGAGATCTCTATCTCTCCCTATCACTTCCTCTTTCTATATCTCTATTTTATCTCTATCCTCTCTCCATCGAATCTCTCCCTCTCTCCCTAAATATATCCCTTTGTCTCTATCTTCATATATCTCTCTCTCTCTCACACACACATACACACTCCATTTCTCCCTCTTTATCTTTATCTCTCTCTCCCCCTCTCTATTTATCTCTTTATTACTTATCTTTATCACAGGTTATCTCTCACTCTTTCCTTCTCTACATATCCCTCTCTCTACCTCTCTATATATAAATTCTTATTTATTTATCTTTCTATCTCTCCATCCCCTCCCATTGTCTCCCCTAATATCTCTATTTCTCCTCTCCATCCCTCTCTCTCTCAAACTCTCCTTTATCTTTCCTTAAAGAGATTCATTCTATCTCTCCTTTTCTATCCCTATCTCCCCCTCTCTCTCTATTACTCCCTCTTCTATATCTCTTTACATTTTTCTCCTCTCTATTTCTCTACCTCCCTCTCCTTCCCTCTCTATCTATTTATACAAATCTCTCTCTCTATCTCTCTCCATATATCTTTCACACTCACTCACAAACACACACACACACACACACTCATTCCTCCCCTCACTATATCTAACAAGCCAAGGGATTACATGTGTCCCTAGGGATATTCTCCTAGGGTACCACATGCCATTTGATTAAGGATAAGGATAATTCACCATTCAAACCTCTTTTTAGCGTGTACCCATTGCACACTTAAGGAAGATAGAGAAGATATAAAGAGGAAAAGGAGAAAAAGAGAAAGAAAGGAAGAGAGAGAGAGAGGGGTGGTAAAGATAAAAATGGGACATGGATATAGATAGGAGAGGGAGATACAAAGGGAAAAGAGAGAAAAAGACAGAGAGAAAGATAAATAGAGATCTATGGAAGAGTTAAAGAGGGAGACAAAGAGATATAGAGAGACAGAAGAGATAGAGAGCAGAGACAGAGATAGAGGAGAGATATACTCAGAGGAATAAATAGAGAGAGAGGGGAGAGAAAGATAGAGATAGTGAGAGAGAGAATATAAGAGATATAGATATAAAGTACCATAGGAGAGATCAAATAAAGAGATAGATAAGAGAAATAGGAGACAAAGATATATAGAATAGAGAGAGGGGGAGATAAATAGGGACAATAAAGGAGTAATGTAGAGAGATAGGGAGAGAGAGGAAGAGAGAACGTAAGAAAAATATATAGAGAAATATGAGAGAGATACAAAGAGAGAAATTGAGAGATAATGAGAAACATAGAGATTGAGAGGGAGACATAGATAGAAAGAGTGTCTCTCTCTTTCTCTTCCCATCTTTATACATATATCTCCTCATCTCTACCTCTCTTTATATATAAATCCCTATCTCTATCTTTCTATCCTTCCAATGCTCCCTCTCTCATTCTCTCCCTCTTCCCTTTCCTCTCTCCTTCTATCTCTTTGTCTCTCTCTTCCCCTTCCATTTTTCCCACTACCTATCTCTCTATCTCTCTCTCTTTTGAGATCTCTATCTCTCCCTATCACTTCCTCTTTCTATATCTCTATTTTATCTCTATCCTCTCTCCATTGAATCTCTCCTTCTCTCCCTAAATATATCCCTTTGTCTCTATCTTCATATATATCTCTCTCTCTCACACACACATACACACTCCATTTCTCCCTCCTTATATTTATCTCTCTCCCCCCCTCTCTATTTATCTCTTCATCTCTTTATTACTTATCTTTATCACAAGTTATCTCTCACTCTTTCCTTCTCTACATATCCCCCTCTCTACCTCTCTATATATAACTTCTTATATATTTATCTTTCTATCTCTCCATCCCCATCTCATTGTCTCCCTCTTAATATATCTATTTCTCCCTCTCCATCTCTCTCTCAACCCCTCTATCTTTCATAAGTTATATCTATCTCTATCTCTCCTTTCTATCCCTATCTCTCCCTCTTTCTATCCCTGTCTCCCCCCCTCTATCTCTCTATTACTCCCTCTTCTATATCTCTTTACTTTTTTCTCCTCTCTATTTCTCTACCTCCCTCTCCTTCCCTCTCTATCTCTCTCCATATATCTTTAACACACACACACACACACACTCCCTATTCCTCCCTCACTATATCTAACAATCCAAGGATTACATGTGTCCCTAGGGAGTTATGCTCAGGGTACCACATGTGTCATTTGATTAAGGATACGATAATTCACCTTTCAAACCTCTTTAGTGTACCCATTGCATACTTAAGGAAGATAGAGAAGATATAAAGAGGAAAATGAAGAAAAAGAGAAAGAAAGGAAGAGAGAGAGTGAGGGGGAGGCAAAGATAAAAATGGACATGGATATAGATAGGGAGAGGGAGATACAAAAAGAGAAAAAAGAGAAAAAAAGATAGAGAGAAAGATAAATAGAGATCTATGGAGAGGTAAAGAGGGAGACAAAGAGATATAGAGATATAGAAGAGAGATATAGATATAGAGATAGAGATAGAGGTAGAGATATAGAGGAATAAATAGAGAGAGAGAGAGAGAGAATATAAGAGACATAGATAGATATAAAGTATCATAGGGAGAGAGATAAAGAGATAGATAAAGAGAAATAGGAGACAAAGATATATAGAAGTAGAGAGAGGGGGAGATAAATAGGGACAATAAAGGAGTAAGGTAGAGAGATAGGGAGAGAGAGGAAGAGAGAACGTAAGAAAAATATATAGAGAAATATGAGAGAGATACAAAGAGAGAAATTGAGAGATAATGAGAAACATAGAGATTGAGAGGGAGACATAGATAGAAGGAGTGTCTCTCTCTTTCTCTTCCCATCTTTATTCATATATCTCCTCATCTCTACCTCTCTTTATATATAACTCCCTATCTCTATCTTTCTATCCTTCCAATGCTCCCTCTCTCATTCTCTCCCTCTTCCCTTTCCTCTCTCCTTCCATCTCTCTTTCTCTCTCTTCCCCCTCCATTTTTCCCACTACCTATCTTTCTATCTCTCCCTCTTTTGAGATCTCTATCTCTCCCTATCACTTCCTCTTTCTATATCTCTATTTTATCTCTATCCTCTCTCCATTGAATCTCTCCCTCTCTCCCTAAATATATCCCTTTGTCTCTATCTTCATATATATCTCTCTCACACACACACATACACACTCCATTTCGCCCTCCTTATCTTTATCTCTCTCTCCCCCTCTCTATTTATCTCTTTATTACTTATCTTTATCACAGGTTATCTCTCACTCTTTCCTTCTCTACATATCCCTCTCTCTACCTCTATATATATGAATTCTTATATATTTATCTTTCTATCTCTCCATCCCCCTCTCATTGTCTCCCTCTTAATATCTCTATTTCTCCCTCTCCATCCCTCTCTCAACCCCTTTATCTTTCCTAAGTTATATCTATCTCTATCTCTCCTTCTTTCTATCCCTATCTCCCCCCCCTCTCTCTCTATTACTCCCTCTTCTATATCTCTTTACATTTTTCTCCTCTCTATTTCTCTACCTCCCTCTCCTTCCCTCTCTATCTATTTATACAAATCTCCCTCTATATCTCTCTCCTTCTCACTCACACACACACACACACACTCCCTATTCCTCCCTCACTATATCTAACAATCCAAGGATTACATGTGTCCCTAGGGAGTTATGCTCAGGGTACCACATGTGTCATTTGATTAAGGATATGATAATTTACCTTTGAAACCTCTTTAGTGTACCCATTGCACACTTAAGGAAGATAGAGAAGATATCAAGAGGAAAAAGGAGAAAAAGAGAAAGAAAGGAAGAGAGAGAAAGGGGGAAAAGATAAAAATGGACATGGATATAGATAGGGAGAGGGAGATACAAAAAGAGAAAAGAGAGAAAAAAAGATAGAGAGAAAGATAAATAGAGATCTATGGAGAGATAAAGAGGGAGACAAAGAGATATAGAGAGATAGAAGAGAGATAGAGATATAGAGATAGAGATAGAGGTAGAGATATACTAGTGGAATAAATAGGGAGAGAGAGAGGGGGAGAGAAAGATAGAGATAGTGAGAGAGAGAGAGAGAGAGAATATAAGAGACATAGATAGATATAAAGTACCATAGGGAGAGATCAGATAAAGAGATAGACAAAGAGAAATAGGAAACAAAGATATATAGAAGTAGAGAGAGGGGGAGATAAATAGGGACAATAAAGGAGTAAGGTAGAGAGATAGGGAGAAAGAGGAAGAGAGAGCGAGAAAAAATTAAGAGAAATATGAGAGAGATACAAAGAGAGAAATTGAGAGATAATGAGAAACATAGAGATTGAGAGGGAGACATAGATAGAAAGAGTGTCTCTCCCTTTCTCTTCCCATCTTTATACTTCCTCTTTCTATATCTCTATTTTATCTCTATCCTCTCTCCATTGAATCTCTCCCTCTCTCCCTAAATATATCCCTTTGTCTCTATCTTCATATATATCTCTCTCTCTCACACACACACATACAAACTCCATTTCTCCCTCTTATCTTTATCTCTCTCTCCCCCTCTCTATTTATCTCTTCATCTCTTTATTACTTATCTTTATCACAAGTTATCTCACTCTTTCCTTCTCTACATATCCCTCTCTCTACCTCTCTATATATAATTTCTTATATATTTATCTTTCTATCTCTCCATCCCCTCTCATTGTCTCCCTCTTAATATCTCTATTTCTCCCTCTCCATCTCTCTCTTAACCCCTCTATCTTTCATAAGTTATATCTATCTCTATCTCTCCTTCTTTCTATCCCTATCTCTCCCTCTTTCTATCCCTGTCTCCCCCCCTCTATCTCTCTATTACTCCCTCTTCTCTATCTCTTTACTTTTTTCTCCTCTCTATTTCTCTACCTCCCTCTCCTTCCCTCTCTATCTCTCTCCATATATCTTTCTCACTCTCACACACACACACACACACACACTCCCTATTCCTCCCTCACTATATCTAACAATCCAAGGATTACATGTGTCCCTCTTCGGCGTACTTATTGCTCACCAAGGTGCAATTGCTAGTTAAGTTTTATTTTTTACTTTACATTGTCTCTATCTCTCTCTATATATAACTTCCTATGCCTATCTTTATATTTCTATTTATCCATCTCTCTCCTCTCCATACCCCTCTCCATCTCCATCCCCATATCTATCTTCCTCTTTACCTCTCTCTCACTCTTCCCCCCTTTATATATCCCTACATATCCCTTTCTCTACCTCTATATATATAACTTCTTATATATTTATCTTTCTATCTCTCCATCCCCCTCTCATTGTCTCCCTCTTAATATCTCTATTTCTCCATCTCCATCTCTCTCTCAACCCCTCTATCTTTCCTAAGTTATATCTATCTCTATCTCTCCTTCTTTCTATCCCTATCTCTCCCTCTTTCTATCCCTATCTCCCCCCCCTCTCTCTCTATTACTCCCTCTTCTATATCTCTTTACTTTTTTCTCCTCTACCTATCTCCCTCTCTTTCTCTCCCTCCCTCTCTTTATATTTCTATTTATTCCTCTCTCTCCTCTCCATACCCCTCTCCATCTCCATCCCCATATCTATCTTCCTCTTTACCTCTCTCTCACTCTTCCCCCCTTTATATCTCCCTCTTTCTATCCATATCTCTCCCTCTATCTCCCTCTCTCCCTATGAAAAACATAACATGAGCCTACTACTAATGAAGCCTGATTATCTTCTTGATTCAAAGGTTTTGTTTCTTTCATGTTTAGATACTTGTAAGTGGATGCATATTTCATTTGAAGCTATCACCTCTCCATTGAGACCTTTGTTGCACAAACAAAATCATTTCCAAAATGGCCTACCAATCGATCTCTTGCATTGCATAGATGTATGCAAAATATAGACATCAAATTTTCGTAATGGATATTCTAAACCTCTTCGACGTACCTATTGCACACCAAGGTGCAATTGCTAGTTAAGTTTTATTTTTTTACTTTACATTGTCTCAAATTAAAATAGAAAAAATACCTACCTTTTCCAAAAAATATATTAATTATTTCCCACATATGGCATACCTGCGAGGCGGTGACTTTTGCTTTCCTCTCCCATGGATCTTTTTTAACTACTATTTTGGTTGTATTTCAGATTTGAATGCGACGAGGGATATCTATTTCATATTCGCATTTAAAGGAGGTCGCCTTTTGTGTTACGTTATTATCTATCTGTCGCTAAAAGGCGTTCTATGTACCTACGTTTGGATTATGTTTGTTTTAAACTCTATGTTTACCTCTTTATTGTTAATATATTGTCCTTCAAATTATTTTTCCCTCGAACAAAACTGCTGTTTTCGCAGCTTTTTGATGGCTCTGTGAGTTGGCTCTCCCGTTTGCTGCTACAACGTCGGAATCGGATGGAGTTTCTTCAAGCGGGAAGGAAGCTTATAAGAATGCAGGGTGTGGCGGGAAGTGATGATTGCAGTATTGTGTTTTTCCCAGATTTGCAGAAAATATTATGCCCTAGCTGCCATTTTCTTCATCCCGTCGGCTGCCGTTTTCTTCAACCTGTGGGTCGTATCCAAGCAAACAGGTAAAATTTTAAAAAACCCCAGATCTTGTCAAAATTCTTTACTCCCCTGCCTATGTATGTCTAACTTTTGAGTAAATTCTATCTGGGTTCTGAGCAAATTTTGTCTGGATTCTCCGTAGGATCTTCAAGGTTTGTCTCGGAAAAACCCACAGGGCATTTGTCGAAGGACCCTGGCTGAATCCCCTGGAGGACCGGACCAGGACCAGGACATGGTTTGAACCGCATGAGTACCCAGCAATCCCCTACAAAGAACTATAAGTTTTTGTGAATGTACAATTATATGTCCATGAATTTTAGGTTGTTTTACCACCTTGAATATCATATTGACAAATAATAACAACATTAATAACCCAATCTGGAGACTGTGTTACTGTTTTAACTGTTTGGTCGTATATGCACAGTTAGCAAAAGCCTACTTAATTAAAACAGAATGGGTGGCAGTCATTAAATGAATGCTATAGAGAAATGCCTAAAGTAGTTTTAAAGTTATTACACGAAAGATAAGATAAGTTCTATGTGTGCTATGTTTGTTCAGTTAATGACCGGCTGGCAGTCGCTATTTGCAGTGTGCTTCCATATAAAGAATTTAAGGCACATTTATGGTCTTGAAATCTTCTGGTTGTCGTTGATTTTTTTAGCTGTATCAGCTATATATATACATATGATGTATATTGAATGCTCAACCAGTCATGGAGGTCTTTATTAAGTTTGTCCTCTGCTGTTCTTTCATTATCACTACACATCTCAAGAGGGACATCGCTGTCATTGTTGTTGTAGTGCAATGGTGGTGGCAGTCAAGCCTAGAATTGTGCAGAGCTTTTAATAACGTCTTCCTGCCACCCCTTTGATCTATTATTCAAAAGAGGGTATCAGTGGATTCAGTGGGAAGACCATAAAATGTCTTTCTTGGAGATTTGGGACATTTGTAAGACTGGCTCTGTTATCTATGTACAGTGGAAGCAGTGGCAAAAGAGTAATGACAGAGGTTTGACGGGTCTAAAGAGCCAAAACATTCCATATTGTCCAGCCCTAAGAATTCTTGTGGGGAATCTCGACATTCTGAGATTAAGCATGTTAACCACCTTTGTGTCATTTGATCTTAACCCATTTTCGAACATATGGAATAAAGTCGTTTCTTTAAATTTGTCAAAACCTTGAAATTTTGAGATTAAGCATCTTAACTTACTTTGTCTTATTTTGAGATTTTGAGATTAAGCATCTTAAGCATCTTAAATTTGTCAAAATCTCAAAATTTTGAGATGCAAAAATTCTCACACAATCAAAGCCAGAAATCATTGCAAAGATTAAGCATCTTCACTTACTTTGTCTCATTTGATCTTAACCCATTTTTCAACATATGAGTTGAAGTCGTCACTTAAATTTGTCAAAAATACTTTTTAATTGAAAGATTTTAAATATTTTATGCTGTCATTTTTGCAATTATGTGTTTGGTAGATGAATTATTGCCTGGTTTGACTTATAATCAAGGTTGAAAGAGTATCTATTCTGCCATCATCACAGCTTCATCTCTTAAAAATATTCAGTGGCGAAGAGGCAAGATGCTTACCCATCAACCCCAAACCTTGTTATATTTTATTTATTTTAATAATTATTATGTCGGCTCAAGCTGGAAATTATATTCAGTCGTTCACACTTGAAAGAGCCACTTCCTTTCCCTTGTTTGATCAGCAGCCTATATTCAATTATATCTAGATACCCATTTATATAGTTATTAAATTGTATATTATATTTCACTTATTTTTGTCTTTTTAAAAGTTTTTAAATATAGTTGTAACTAATTTTCTATAGTATATGTAATATTTAAAAGATCTCTTCTTGAATCAATTGTGTCGATGTTTGAATCAATGTTTCGGATCACATTCAATGATTTTGACAGCCGTTCATATATATTTAACTATCTTAAGTAGACGTTAACATGAACTCTAGTTGTGATTTGACCATACATGAAACCAAATAGATTGGACTTGGGATTGGGAGCCACACATGGAAGCAAACAATGTGAGAAGTCAAGTTGAGCTCTCTCTAAATCTTCACCCGACTTGATAGTGGAGGTTCTCCTTTCTATTGTTTGGAAGATAGGTTGATAGGGCATCACCCTCAACCCATTCACTAGTGTGATATGAAACGTTGATTCAAAAACATACACAGTTGACTCGAAAAACAATCTTTAAAATTCTTGAATATAATTGTAAGAAAAACTCCCATATTATATATATGTCATTTGATTGCTAATGTTTATAATATTTTAAGATTTATAGATGACCATATAATATAAAAATTGTAGGTAAACTAATAAAGGGTATACTTATTAACATTTTTTGATCTTATAATTATCAATTTTTATTGAAAATTTGAAATGATAAAACATAAACACCCATGATCAATCACTTAACAACCCCTACATTCTGGTCGTCACAATGATAACCTTTGGCTTGTGAAAGAATTTAGAATGATTTCAGGAAGAGGGACATATTTCCATTTACAATTATGCAGCTTTATTGGACTATTCTTAACAAAATTAAAGCATCTGTTTTGATATGTTGAAGACTTACAATGGTTGTTCAACTTATAGAAAAAAACAAAAATAAAAATCCAACAGTTCCATTACAACAAATAATTTTCAGCTTGTTTTACAACATGTACTAAATTATGGCTACATTGCATCATTCCAGTTCTACTGCAATCACAATACCATGGCATTCTTCCATATACACAAACCAAACAAAATTACACAGAGGTAGTAAACTAGAAGAGTTTAGTCACTACTACAAACAACAACAGCATCTCAACTCACTGGTATTCATGTTGTGGGGAATTGATATTGTAATTACAGTAAAATAATTATACAAATAGAAAGCCAAAAACAGCACCTGGCCTTAAATCAAACTCTCCCCCACTCTGAAAAATAGGGGAGTAGTAAATATCAACATTATCAGCCTTCAACTTTACTTTGGCTTTCTGTGGATCAAGAATGGCCTTCTCCGTATCATCCATCAGATTAGAATGGGTAACCTTCTTCTCCCCATCTATAACAACCTCCAGTCTTGGCAAGACAACATTTTTCAGAACAGATGCACTCAAAAAGGCAGCCTTTTTAATGTTGGTGAGTTCTAGCTCATCTTTAACATCAAAGATCTCAGAAAATCCAGTACTGGCATCCACGAGCTGACACTCTGAGGCCCTTAATTTGTTAGCCCAGTCTTCCAAGAGCTTCCCTTCCGGAGCCTCTTTAGCAATCCATCCCACCACTGGAACCTCTGATCTGCACCAGGAAATCATTAAGGATCAAATCCATGACATGCATGCAAAATGTATAAGCATAAATATAATTTTCACAAGTAAAGCCAAATTTGTTAACCTTTGCTAGCTACTTCCATGCTTGTGCCAAATTGGTAACTTTAGAATAGGGACTGGAATAGGGTGAGTTTTTGCTAGTATGTGTAATCTTCATATCATCAAGATTGCTCGGCTTAAAAGTTTGATTCTTGGATTTCATTTAGTAGTGTCCAACAATCTCCTCAACCCAGTTTGTTGTTGATTGATGGACGAGACTTTTTCATTGAATCCCTTAACATTGGGGATATAAACCAGCCCTAGTCTTGGGATGCATGGAACACTTTTAAGGCCCACATTTTGGTAGAGAGTTGGCCTAGTAAAGATTTGCCATGCATGATCCATTGCTTAGTAGTTGAGTATTAATTTTACAACAAAAAAACCACCTGCCTAAAATTTTATTTAGTACTAGTCCATTTCCATGATAGGAAAAAATTGTATTGTAAGTAATAATCTATTAATGTACTTTGTAATTGATCCTTTGTTAATTTCGTTTCTTCTATCACAAGGAAAACAAAAGGCCTATGCCTTTGGCACTTTAATAGATTTCACTTCCACTGTCTTGTTCCTATAATCGTCTTTCCAAAAATATTTTTCATGGGATCTTGTTGACCCTAAAGTAGAGCTTACAAGAAAAATTGAGGTTTTGTTGTTCGTCTCCTTATTACTTTTCTTTTCTTTTAATGATGTAACTCTCTTTGGTGGCATCAAGATGTGTGACCCGAATGCTTTCAAATCTAAAATTCAACTTCATTTCTATTTTTTGTTTTGAAGTTTTTTAACAATGATCAAATGGTGTGGCATCCTAGATGTGCTTGTTAATTTGTTCTTAACAATGATCCAATGGCTTGTTAGCTTGATCTGATCAATTCTTTCCACAATACTTTCTCCTTTTTCTTCTATTGGACCAAGTGATACATTAAAATCCATCCCTGCATTCAGACATTTATCATTTCTTGCATTTAAACTCAATAACCTCCATGAGTGTTTCCATTATGCTTGTGTTGAATCTACTGCCTCACTTTTTTTCATATCTGCGCTGTAAGATGGATCATTATCTACTGATGGTACAAAGATGACTTATTTGAACACTTCAGTGCTTCAACTCCCACAAGTCCAACTGCAACCCAAATGAGAAAATTTTATTTACATTTACATAAAAAGTCAATACATTTTTGACATGACAAAGAAGCAACAAAACTAAAACTAACCCATTAGAAGGACACTGCATTAAATATTAGAATTCTGGGGATTATATAGTATATACACAAAGACTGGCCGTCACTGGTCATAAGGCCATTCTTAAGCATCCTATTACATAAAATATGGCCATGTACTACAAAACATAGTCCTGTAGCAAGTGTTTAATTAATAATGAATCAATAAAGATTATTGGTTATATTGCTAATTCTTGTGCTTTAAGACAAACCAATAGTGAAATTTTTAATTACTTAAATGAAATAGCATGATAGAAAAAATAAGCATTTTACTTCTTCTGAAGTGGCTACTCATGCACCAATTTCCAGTCTCTCATATATTTCATATCTAAATGCTAGTGAAATTTGAGGAGCATACAAAACTTTGCCTTTCCCTGTCCCTTATATCAATGCTTGCTTTACTGAGTATCAAGCCTTAGGATTTATGAAAGGCTTGTAAATCATTAATTCTCGTGTTAGTTGTTAAGCTGGTTGTTGTCTTTTGCCTCTAATAATGAGAGTGGTTGGGTTGTTCTATAAGGTATTACATCACAAAGCATGCCGACATAATTGTCAAGATAACACATAATTTGGAGCAATTGGCTTGGATGATGAAGGTAGCAGGGTATTTTCTAGAATCAAGACATTTACTTAATGTTGTGCAAGAGGGAAAAATAATTATCTCTGTCATCATAGTGAAATTGGAAAATTGCAAAAGGGTTTGTTAAACATGCCCCATAGAGCCGCTATTAGAATTGTCAAAAACCTTCGAGTACACTGATTTCTACATTGCAACAAAACTTGTCCTATAATCGACCACCTCCACCAAAATCCTGCAACATCCTCAAACATCTTTACACACAACTATGCAACATCTACTACATTCTCTTGTCCTATATTCAATTCATCTTCTACTACCACATCTAAAAATGAAATATCACACAACTAATTTACCTCATCTTCGCTCGTAGCTCTAACTTTGAATTTCACTATAACATCTTCCACCTTCTAGTTGGCAACGACTTCTTGCTCTTCTCTTTTCACTGCACCAACGATCTTCGTCATCCCTTCTTCCTCAATCGCCAACAATTGAGTGAGACAATCTGATTCACCTTCACTTTTAGTTGCATGACCTCTTCACTTTTCACCTCTGTCTTTTCTTCTTCCATTGCTAGGCCTTCCTCGTGGCATGTTATTGGTGCAACTTCTTCTTCGTTAGGGGTTACTCTTACTTCTTCCTCTTTCCGTCTCACACTACTATCCTCATTCTTCTTCTTGCTCCTCTTTGCCACTTTATTTTCACTTTTCCCAACACTCTTATCCAACCCTTCGAGCCTTGCCTCGATCTTTCCTACTTTTTCACAAACTGCTTGTCCCATGTTTTCAATCATCTCATCCTCTACTTTATCTCAATATTGCTCCCAAAATAGTATCTGCATGGGTCTCTTCATGACCCAACCCATTTTTCCTGCTGCAATCACTCACTCTGCAAACACATTCTGCTACGGCTTCAAGCTCCTTCTCTCACTACCAGGATTCCTCACACACCTACAACAACTCTCACAAGATTTTTCACAACCACTTCATACACTTTCTTCTCTACTTGTAGGTCCTAGTGGATCCTCTCCACTCTTAGGACTACCCACTATGATACAATTGATGCAAGAGGGAAACAAAACCCCTCTCATTGACACAATTCAAACTCTTACACCAATTCACATAATCCACAATTTCGCAGCCAATTTGCTTTTAATTGATAACTTTGTTAATTTAAATTTCCATTATTTTACACAGCTATCGTTTGTCTACAAACTTCAATCTCAAAAAAATAGCATTGTCCTTATTGATTTTCTTTGCCCATGTTTGCTCTTCTCTGCTGGGCGTATTATCTTCTTGCTTCTACTCTCCTTTTGCTTTCCCTATTGTGCAGCCTTTTAATTTCTTTCCTCTATAATTTTTGTTCAAACTAAACTAAAGTCATATGTAGTCCCTCTACCCTGCCTCTTTCAAATCTGAATTTTCTCTCTATGTTTCACAGCCTATGCACATCCCTCTAATTCTCCTTTCTTGCACCATTTTTTTTTCTTTTATTGTTGTTGCAGCTTTAAAATATTACAAAATAGACATTGTGCAACAACCTCCTCTTTTCCAATGCTGCCTCCCTTATATTTCTTTGTTGTAGTTTTTATTTTGAAAAATTTGTAACTTTTCCCATTCACTCTACATGTTGCCTCTTCAAATTCTCCTTTGTAATTTTTATTAATTGAAATTCAAACTAAAATCTTATGTTGACTGCGTCTCTTCATATTTTGCAAATTTGAATAGTTTAAAATGGTAATTGGGATTTCAATTTAGTTGCTCTTCAATGACCTCCCATATTCATCGATTGCCTATCCATATAGTAAATGACTTCATTGAAGTCAATATGAATAGTTTGCATCAATGAGAGAAATCATAATATTTCACCAATCAATCAACATAAATTCTTGATAATTGAGGATTGAATTTGAATTATAAAATTGCACTATAACATATTGTCAACTAATGACAATAATGTTGCTCAATCGCCTCCAAGTCAACTACCAAAATTGCATATGAATTGAAAAGTTGACCACATACCAAACATACAAAAAAAATCGAAATCAAACTAAAACAGAAGAAAAACTAAACAAAACTATTTTTGGGTGATGGAGATAACTCGTCTTCCCGGGATGCTCCTGCATCAACTAATATATTTTCCAAGCAAAGGAAAAATTAATCATTTTTTCCTTGATTGATTCTGCTACTAGTTATTTTGAACTTTTCCAAATGTTATTTTTCATATTGTAGCATGAAAAAAATATCACTATATGTAGAAAACATTTAAATGGAGATCACCTTTTCATAAATTACATTTAGTTACTGATTCAGAATTAGGCCTAGAATTTGATGGTCTATTTGGTCATGTTTTGCATTTTAGACCATATATTACAATTTTAAATTTTTTTAGACCCTATAAATTGACTTGCTATATTCTTATCTAACCATATATATGACACTTTAAATTATCATTAAACTATAAAAATTATATATAATTTTTATTTTAAAATATAAATTAGTTTAGAATTTTTCATAGATGGAATATAATTCTTTCTAATTTTTAAAATATTTTCAACACAAGATGAAACCAAATCAATAATAATGTATTTAGCTCAGCTAAGAATGAAGAGCTCAAATCTTCAATATATAGCATAAGGATGAGCAACCATAAACCACAAGAATAGGAACGCATGCCATGGCTTGAGGAGAGGACTCCTCATCCTATAGTGGTGGAAAGTTGCTCTCCTCTATGGAAGGGAGAGGTGTTAAGAGGGATTGGACACCACTCAAGACACCTCAACAACCTTGACACCTCATAGCGAATGAGTCAACAAGGGGCAACTCAACCACCTAACTAAGCTTAAGTTAGCCAACAAGAGTAGAATACACTAACACCCCCCTTAAGCATAGCTTAGGTGGGTAAAAAGAAATGGGTCCCGGCTACAAGCTAGAAGAGGAATCCATATACAAAGAAAACTCTCTAAAACTAGAGTAAGATAGAAGCCCAGTGGGAAAAAAATTATCCTCTAAAAAGAGAGAAGAAGAGAAGACTAGAAAGTCCCCCCCCCGAAGATGATCTAGTTGTTGATGTTGACCAGACCCCAAGAAGAGCTCGTAGATGAATGAACTTTCTCTTAGTGAAAGGTTTTGTGAAGATGTTGGCAACCTGTGCTGAAGACTGGAAAAATACTAAGTCAATGACCTGACTATGAATGAGCTCTCTAATGTAATGCATGTGAATCTCAATGTGTTTGGTTCACTGATGCTGAACCAGATTCTTGCATATGTGAATAACACTCTGATTATCACAATAAATGATAGTTGGTTTCCTAAAAGGAAAACCAAACTCTGTAAGGATACCTTATAGCCAAATAGCCTCTGTAGCTGCATTAACATCCCCCCTATACTCTACCTCTATAGATGATAAAGCATATTTAGCATATTACTTCTTGCTTGACCAACTGATAGGACCTAAACCAAGTGAGAAAATATATCCTGAAGTAGACTTGCAATTCTCTAAATCACCAGCCCAATCTGAATCTATGTAGCCAACAAGATCAATATATGTACCAACTTTGTAGTGAATCCCAAATCCTAGTGACCCATGTAGGTTGTGAAAAATCCTCTTGGTTGGTTTCCAATGCAACTCATGAGGTTCTTGCATAAATTTGGAAACCATTCCAATTGCATATGAAATATTTGGCCTATTATGAGTCAAGTATATTAGACTCCCAACAAGTTGGCGATACAAAGTGGCATCAACCAATGGTAAAGTACAACAAGTCTCAAGCTTGACCCCAAATAAGAAAGGAGTTGGACATGACTTACAAGAAGTCACGTAAAATTGTACCAACAAATCAAGAGTATACTTGGGTTGTGTAAGAGTGATCCTTGAATGAGATTGTAAAATATTAATTCCAAGGAAATAATGCAAAATACCAAAGTTTGTCATATCAAATCTATCATGTAGAGTTGACTTCACTATTGCAATAACAAATGAAGAACTACCTATGATCAAGAGATCATCAACATATAAAACCAATATCAATCATGAATCATCCTAATGGAATAAATACACATTACGATCAAAATAACACCTAGTAAAACCTGAAACAAGCAAGAAGGAATCCATCTTGGCATACCAAAATCTAGGATCTTATTTGAGGCCATATAGGGATTTTCTTAGTTTGCATACTAAGGATGAATCCTAAATATAACCCTATGGTTGTTCCATGTAGATTTCCTCTTCTAGGTGTCCATGAAGAAATGCACTCTTAACATCCATCTAATGTACTTCCCATCCATAAGAAGTAGCAATAGAAAGTGTGAGTCTAACTAAGGTCATCTTAGTGATAGATGCAAAGGTTTCTGTGTAATCAATACCTACAACTTGTGAAAAACCTTTTGCAACTAGTTGTGCCTTATACTTATCAATTGACCCATTTTCTCTATACTTAGTTCGATATATCCATTTGCATTGAACTAGTTTCCTTCCCTTAGGAAGTGAAGTCAAATCTCGTGTGATTTCTAAGTAAGGAATTATATTCCTCATCCATAGCACTATCCCACTCAAGTATTCCTGATGCCTGTCTAAATGTATGAGGATCAAAAACTATGGACAAGTAGGCATGAGGCCCCCCCTAAAAATAGGACTCAATGTGTCTGTCACTTGCTAAATCCCATTCTCCTAAATCTGCTATATCAAGTGAATGTGAAGGAGGTGAATCAAGTCCAAATATGTCAACCTCCAATGGAATCCAAAAACTGAATGAAGATGAACCCTCATCACTGACTTCAATGTCATAGCTAGAAGAATTTGTATCAGAAACCTACTGCGAATGATCTGAATCATCAAGGTGTAGTGAACCCAAGCTGGAAATGTTAAGTGTAGAGTAATTGGGACTCTCATCAAACTTAACACTTCTCTCAATGAACAACTCGTGTAGTAGGGTAGAGTAGATGATAACCCTTAACACCATCTGGATATCCAACAAAAATACAAGGTTTGGATTGAGGATCCATAGCCTTGCATTGCTCCTTTGGAATGTGTGTCATAGTTGGAGACCCAAAAACTCTGAAATGATCAACTGATGGTTTTGTTCCTTTCCAAGAATCAAAAGGTGTTATTCCTTGTAATGTTTTATGAGGCACCCTATTTTGAATATAACGTGCACAGTTGATAGCTTCTGCCCAGAATTTTGGTGCAAGCTCTTTATGATGAATCATTAAATTAGCCTTGTATTTTAATGACCTATTCTTGCATTCTACAACTCTATTTTGTTGGGGAGTGTAAGGAAATGTATGCTACAATTCAATCCCCTTTGATGTACAAAATTTCTTAAAACTGTTGTTAGCATACTCACGCCCATTATCTCTCCTTAGAATTTTGATGGATCTCTTTGATTGATTTTAAACTATGGCTTTGAATTCTTGAAAGCATTCATAGACTTTGGATTTTTTCCTAAGGAAGAAAACCCAAGTGTATCTAGAGAAGTCATCAAGAAATGTAAGAACATATCTTTCCTTAGTGAAGGATGGGTGTGGAAATGGTCCTGAAACATCACTGTGAACAAGTTCTATGACTTGTGATTCCTTCCATACTTTACCTTTGTCAAACTTCTATTCTGGATGCTTTCCTAGTGCGCAACCTTCAAAAAGCCCCTTAGAAAATTTGGCATTTGGCAACCCCATTACCATGTTTTTTTGAGTTAGTTGCTTGAGATAGCGATAGTTTAATTGGCCAAATCTCTCATGCCAAAGCTTGCTAGTGTCATTGGAATGAGTGAGCAAAGCTTTTGGAGGAGGACTATGTGAAAAACTAGAAAAAGTATACAATCTCAATTGATGATTTCCTTTTCCTATAGCTATCAGATTATTGCTATTCAATTCCCTGATTTCAACTCTATTTGGAGAAAATTCAACTATCATTCCTTTGCCTTGATGAGTGATTTGATACATAGAAAGAAGATTATTTGATAGTGAAGGTAAACTTTGAAATTTCTGAAATGTTCCTCCTTCAACTTCAATAGACCCTCTTCCTTTAATCAATGTTGGAGTATCAACACCTTAGGTGATTGAAGACATGCCGCATGATTCCAAAGATGAGAACTCAACTTTTGATGATCCCATATGATGAGTAGCACCTGAATCTATAATCCAAGATGATGATGAGGATGAAGTAGAAACTAAAGCTTTTCCCTTTCGTTTCTCTTTTTCCTTTGAATTATCCTAATTTGATGAAGATGTGTTGAATGAATCTGGAACCCCTATGTTGTTCTTCTTGAGAGATGAGTAAGGTGGTCTATTTGCTTCTTCATACACTGATGTTCTTCATGATTAGGATTTTTACAATAGGCACATTTAGGTAACTTTTTCTTTGATTTCTTTTTCTTAGAGTTGCCTTCAATTTTATTAGCTTTGTTGTCAATTTTGTTGTCTTTCTGTTGATCTTTAGAAGATTGATCTTTCTCATTTTCTGCAATGAGTGCTTGAGATTTACTAGTCTTCAAATTTCCCATTTGTATTAGCTTATCTTTCTCCTTGGTTAGATCAGCAATGAATTTATCAAGAGAGGGCATAGCCCATGAAGTTCCAAGAGAACTCTTTGTAGAGTAGAAAGTAGATACAAAATTAGAGTATTTAGGACCTAACTTAGAAAAAAATGATAGTATTAACTGATCATCTTTCTTATCAATACCACATTCTTTAAGTTGCAACCTTAAGGACTTGAATTTAGTAAAAAAGTCTTGAAGAGAAGTAAAGTTTCTTGGACTTAACACCCTGAGCTCATTTTCAAGCTCATGACCCCTAAATTCATCTATCTTGCCAAGTAGCTTATCAAGACCTTCCCAAATTTCATTGGGTGTTTTCAAGGACTTAATATGAAATAGTAATTCAGGGGATACATTAAGACATAATAAACCAAAAGCTTGATGTCTTTTGTTAAACCATTTTTCCTTACCCTTAGCAGCAGTAGGTTCTTTTTCTGTATTCATTACTACCCTATAAAAGCCTCTATTCATGAGTGAAATTGACATTTGTGTTTTCTAGTCATGATAATTAAAAGGCGTTAAGGGTTGAATAGTTACATTAGAGTCCATCTTGCCCTAGTTGCCTGGTTGAGAGTGGAAATAAAGAAGTAGAAGTGCTTGCAAAAGTGAAAAAACACACACACAAGACCCTCCTTGATTATTTTGATCCTCCCAAATTTGGCACTTTATAAAGGAGTGCGAGTAAAGAATCCAAGAAAAGCACAAACAAGCACTTTACTGAATGATTGTGATTTTATGCCCGTTGGATTTTTTTGGTGAAAAATAACCACTTTTGCAAAAAATGACTCAATTTCGAGTTGCGGAACAAAATTTCAGCCTTTACAATTTGCATCCAAAGAAAATTGTGACAAAATTTTGAGAGGGAAAAAAACATAGAATGGATTTAAGCTTGAACAGAGTATGGTGGGATTTTGTCAGAATGTTAACTGGCCCTCTTATATTGGCGTTCCTCTATTACGCGCCTCTGATTCCAACCCTCACTAGCCCCAAATTGGACGATTTTAGAAGGGAAACGCTGAACAGACCTCCAAATAGCGTTGACTGCCAAATATCATCAAATGACTGGTTTCAAGCGCTGTTGGCAGCAGATAAAAAATCTTGGTAGTGATTAGAATTGAGTTGATTTGTGCCCCTTGAAGTCAAACACTACGTGGGAGTGCTTGGATGTCAATCACCAAAGAAATCGTGCCAATGCTCGAATGCGAGCGATTGCAAATCTGAACACCCAAGACACCCTCCACAAGTTCTCACAAACCTTGCAAAATCGTTCCTCAAAGAAAAATCACACCTATGAGAAATAGTGTCTTTGTCAGTGCCAAAGATTTGATGGTATGTTGTGAGGGATTGAGGCACCGTCCACAGCCTGCAAATTGCATAAGGACGTGGGTGTTAAAGACAAGCTGTGAGGTGCAAGCTCATAATATGAGCCATGAATCTTAAGCCGTGAAACTCATAATATGAGCCACTATCACGAAACACAAGTGTAGCACCCAAAAAATTGCCTCCAGCATTCCCCGAATGTCTGTAATTTCAGACAAATCACCTCTCCTACAAATTTGTGAGAGGAATTTTCCTCACTGCATGAGGATTCTATGCCTATCAATGCAAATCACAGCCTCATAGATCTGTTGATCATGCCCCACATCCTCCAAATTGAGGCTTCTAAAGTTCAATCGCTGCCTCTTCAAAAAAAGGCCAATACTACCCCTTAATTGGGCCTCTGGAGTGAGGCCCAAAACTACAACTAGCATTTGCACCAGAAGGGGTGCAAGGGTTACGCTGATAGAGAAGTATATGTAAGCAAACATACTAAGTAGCTTTCATTGTAGTGTTCATAAAAAATTGTAATAGGAGCTTGAAATGCATACAAACGATATTTTTTTTACAAATGTATGGAACAAATAGAATTTGTTTCTGAATTACAATTTTTGATATAGCCATTTGAAGGAATGATTCATAGTAGTTTTATTTGTGATGCTTTTATAGCTGATGTTTCCACATGCTTGTATGAAAAGAGTCTGCATCAAGAAGCTTTTGTTGTCTAGTTATTTGTTCCTAAACATGGAAAGAATAAGTTAGAACAATTGCATCATAATTGCATCAATTGTTTTATTTGGAATGTTAAAAACAAAGGAAAAAATAAAATCAATTGCTAGAAGAAGGAACTATAGGAGAGAGAATATTCTTTTGGGTGGCATCTTAGGTGCACTTGATCCAAAAATGAATAGAACTACAATTATTAAGCAACCACCTATACACCATGAAGATGTGAGTAAATTAGTTTGTAATTTATTCTAAAGCATATACCACGAAGAGCATATTAATAAGAATTAAGTAAAATTTGATGCTAAAAAGTTTGAAAGTAAAAATGTGTACCTATACTGCTCATAATGAAATCAGATGTAGTCAAAGCTCTTCCTTTTTCTTAATAATTGTGTATGGATTGTTTTTCATTCATGAATACCAATCGAAAGTGCTATCTAAATATGCAATCAAATCCAACTTTTGATTCCCTTTATCCATTCATTTTGCCCCCACATAATGACTGTAATTATGAAACCTAAATGAGCTTAATCAATTCCAAAAGCTATCTCATCCATCAATAATGTTTAGAAAAGTAGTGATTTTTTTTCAAACACCCTAGGCATGCTAATTTAAACCATTGCAGCCCACCAGTTGTGAGAGGCCTTTGTTGTTGCCACCACAATATGGCCATTTGATGGATTACAAAATATATGTTGGTAAGAAAAAATAATAATTCACTACCTTACAAGAAGCAACAAAGTTGGTCATTTGAAACAAACAACTAAGTTTAGTCTTCACTCATCTCTTAAAATTCGAAGCATCTTTTGCATGTTGACAACAATATAACAATACACAAAACTTGTTCACATGTTTTTCCTTATCAATACAAAGCAAAGGGACTAATTAAAAGAAAAACCCTATCCTTATAGCCCAAAATAAAACTCATATGATATCTCCACTAAATTTCTTCTCACATTTAGAAATTGGCACCTTTCCATAGAACAAGAAAAGTGACAATTTCCTTCAAATCTTTGCATATCAACTCAAAGTGTAAAATTTATCTACCTGTTAAAAATCCAAATCTGTAAAACTATGTGCATATTCAAAAGTTCAGAATTTTATTCCACTTCAAACCCTTCCTTCAAATCTTTGCATATCAACTCAAAGTGTAAAATTTCTCCTCCCGTTAAAACTCCAACATATAAAAATGTGTGCATATTCAAAAGTTTGGAATGTTATTCCACTTCAAACCCTTGGATACCCAAAAACTAACTCTTGTTGCATTTCAATCCCTTGAATACAGAAAACATACTACTATTGTAAATTCCAAACCCTAAATAACTGAGTAATTTTTGAAGACAATTTTAATATTTTTTAAGTTGCCAATTTTTTGTGAGTTTTTCTGGAGTCAAAATTTTTGGGCTTGTGAGTACTCTCTGAGTTTGAGTCTGCGAACTATGGGCTAGATGATGTTCATTGGAAAATAGGTTCTTCAAGGATCCAAAGTGTTTGGTGAGAGTATTTAAATATCATAAAGTAAAAATGAAGAACATAGTGGCAAAAATCTTTCTCAAGAATAACTCAGCAAACTAAAAGATAAAGAGTTTTTCAAGAAAAAAATTGAAAAAATGGCATATTAAAAAGCCAAAAGATTTACAATTTTTTTGTAGGTTACAATTTATTGTGACTAAATCACGATTTTTTCATTCTTAAAAAACATGCCAAATTTTTGGAAAAAAATCAGCAACCAAAGCCTTCTCATATCAATTTTCCTGAGCAACAATTAATCACAACTTTTTGCGGTTTTTTGCTACCATGCTAGGAACACAATTTTATGTCTTCAAACAAACAGTTGCATTAAAAATAGATTTTGCTTAAGAATAAAGACTTGACCAACAGCCAAGAGCTTCTCCTAAGCTTCACTGCCTGATTTTTGTGTCCAGATTCTTAGTGTTAGGACGCCTACAAAGATCATATAGCTTTCTTTGTGATATATTCCTCACATCAGTCATTGTCATTTTGATCCCTATGTCATTTCCTTTTTGGAAAAGTGGCATCATACTTGTAGGAATCAAAGAACTGACAGGGTTGAAACTAAGGGGGCTTCAGGTCTTCAATTTGTTGAAAGAAATATTCCTCACTCCCAAATAATACAGATATTGATCTTTTTAACCTACAAGGATCTAGTCAGCAAGAGAACAAATGTAGTTGGCATTTTTAGGCCTGTCTAAAATTCTTGAATACCATGATCTTATTCTTTTTCCTTTGATAGGTAAAGGAGCAATAAATAAATTCAATTTGAGTGATCACCATTACTACTTTTGAAGTGATTGGAAGCCTGCTTGCTTTTGAGAGAGGATTTATGCCCTTCATTCCTTTTTCTCTTTGGACAAGAAAATATTTGTGATGATACAGGTGGGTAGTTCAAGAGTCGAGATGCCTTGAGAAGAATTGAGAAAGGGGAGGATAAAAACATGAGAATGGACTGACAAGTATTATTGTATTTGTATGACTGGTGTGAAGGAGTAGGATCTTAGAGAAAAGGAGCATTCCGGTCATGCTGAAAGTTGAACTATATAATGATGGTATTTAACCATGTAAGAATTTGGCACCATGAGGAGAAAGGGATATTTTAAGGAGAGCCTTAATAAAGTGAGTGGAAGACCTAGTGATAGTTTTTGAGGGGTAAAAATGATGTTAGTAAATAGTAAAGTGGTTTAAATTGAGAACATTAATGTTCTAAGAGAAGTGTGCACAAAATAGAGGAATGTGAAAGTATCAAACCCAGTACAAATATTGGTGAGAATGTTGTAGATAGAGAGATACTTAGAGATAAAAATTGGGGGAAATAATCCTCTGAGATGACCATTGGGGGAAATAATCCTTTGAGATAAAAATTGGGTTAAGTAATCAGAACAATACATAATTGCAGAAAAGGAAAAAAGAGTTAAAGAAATTGAAGGCTATAAAGAAGAAATCCAAGCTATAAAAAGAGTAGAGTGGGCGCATGCTTCCAGTTGCAGTGATTTCAATGAGTCAGCTTCCCGGCTGATGGAGGAAACCCGCAAAAAGGCCGTGGAAGCTGCCAAAAGCATCCCCGATGTTGCAAAATCCATGGCAGGCACTGCCAAGGAGCTTGTTGAGGACTTTTAGAATGAACGAGATCTTAAGCAGTGGTTTTGGCGGGCCACGAACAACTCCAATGAAAGGATAGGGTACTTGGCCTTCGAGACCCAGAGGACCCTATAGATCTGGAATCACCAATTTAATGTTTCTGATCGTGTAGAGGAAAAAAATTGGTGACTTATTCAAATACTGACCTCAAGATTGTACAAACAGTAAAATTGGCCATATACAGAAAACCCAGTAAACACTCATTCAAACTAGAGCAAGAGATTAACCTCAAGATTGTGCTTCAATGATGCCGATGAAAAAATAATGGACAGAGGTAGCAAGAAAAATATTATGAAACCCTACCAAAGTATTTTTTGAAACGACGATCCAAAATCCATCTCTGTACAACTATTACTGAAATCTATTCAATAATAAATGAAAAATATGTGCAAAATATAGCGGTATAAGAGCTAGTGATGTGATTTTTGTAGCTACATTTATGGGAAAGAAGCCAAAGTTTTCCAACGAACAAATTCGGACGAAGTGTGAGTGGTAACCTGTTTCTCGGGAAGTAGTTTTCAGGCACGAGACTTGTTTCGACTGAAATCTCACACTATAAATAGCCTATCAGCTAAATAGAAAGCACGAGCAATAAAACAAATCGAATGGTGTATTCCACATGATTGAGACTTGAGGAAAAATGGAGTGCGGTTCTTGCTCTTAAGAATTTTTCAAATCAAGGGCTGTGTGGCTATGTGGTACTGCAAGCACTATCAAACAAAATACAACAAATACGTTCATCTATTGGTTTTAAATTACCTCCTTCTACTCTAATACCATGAAAGATCCTGCAAGATCAGAGAGTTATCAACAAACACAAGATGAAACATAATTAATAATAATTTGTTCAATTCAACTAAGAATGAAGAGCTCAAATCCTTAGTATATAGCATGAGTATGAGCAACCATAAGCCATAAGAATAGGAACATATGGCATGAGAATAGGAACATATGCCATGGCTTGAGGAGAGGACTCCTCATCCTATAGTGGCAATGAGTTGCTCTCCTCTATGGAAGGGAGAGGTGTCAAGAGGGATTGGACACCGCTCAAGACACCTCAACAACCTTGACACCTCATAGGGAATGAGTCAAGGAGCAACTCAACCACCTAACTAGGCTTAAGTTAGCCAACAAGAGTAGAATACACTAACAAATATAAATTTAGAAATTTTTTATTAATTGTAAGAGTAAATTTAAGATTTTTAGATTTATTACTAATTATCAACGGTTTCTAATTTTACATTATTTTATTAATATATAAGATATCCATATGACTAATAACATAACAAGATTTTTGATTTTTTTTAGGATACAACATTTGTGTGTTTTATAGGTGATTGGCAAGCTTTCAATTATTTTATAGATTTAATTTTCTTTTGCTTATAGACTTAACTTTGGAGTAACATCAACAACTCATTGCGTCTCAAATACCAGTTCTCAACTTCTTGTCCATATCTTTTGTCAAAATCTCCACATTGTAGCATCAAAATTCTCAACTTAGGACTATTAATATTGTTTTACTCCATGAGCTTTGCACACGATCTACATTATCTTTGTTGTCCCTCTCCTTGGAATTTATCTTTGAACTATATTCTTTGTCTATAGTTGTATTTAAACATGTTTGGTTAATATAATAATCATCTTTAATTTATTGTGGTGAACAAGTTTGTGCATTTCCTATATAATTTTTGTTTATTCACTTCTTTCTTGATTCAATTATCAAATGGTTTTCAAGCCCTTTCCTGAGCATTTGTTTGTGCATATGTGGGTAAGATAGCCTTAGAATAACATAAATTTTTATTTATCCATTTAGTATTTTATGTTCATGATTCACCATAACCTATTTTAGATGTTGCATGCTTGTAAAACATATCAAAGATGGAAGAATAAAAGGTTAAGAAGAGCTCTTGACTTTTGATAACATTTATTTTTGTTTATTTTCTATGTAATGCATCATTAGTTTTTGCATTTCAACTTAAAAATAATAAAAATTAATAATTCATCTCTTTGCATAAGTAATTTTTTGTGTTTAAATAAAAAAAAAAATATGTTGAAGGTTTATATCAAATTATTATTATTTTATTATTATTTATTGGTATTTTTTAAGAATTATGATTCCTATAAAAAATATTTAATTAATTTATATAATACATAATAATATATTTAAAAAAAAACTAAATTACTTGTATTACTTTAATAATAGAAATTTATATTTTTTTCATATTTAATGTGTATGATTAATAAGATTAGTAAAAATATTATAATATAAAATATTTTCTATAAAAAAATCATAATTTTTATTTTTGACAATTTATATTTTTCATAAAACATCAAATGAAAGGCATTTAAATGATCAAACTATAACAAAATTTTATATGAGAGGTAAGGGTGAGGGGCCTATAGTGGGCTAATTGATCTTATTTATACAAAATGTAGATGAAATTTTCTATGGAATTGGCTGAGTCTCTTTTAGTGTTGAATCTTTTTGTTAGATCTATCCACTTCTAGAATTGTTCAAAACATTCAATACTTTTGTACATTGAATGATAAAAATTGCATGATTATATTTTATTTCAAAAGGAATAACAATGGTATAATTTCATCTTTGAAATAATCTATCAAAAATTAATTGGATTATTATGTGGTAGATTTATTCCTTTTCGATTATAAATTCCTTGTATCATCACTCAATCCATTGAATAAGTGGTTGGCATTCACCATTGGTAAGTGAAAGAGTTAAGTTGTTCTTTAATTTTATAAAAATTATCCACTGAACAAGTGGAGGTAAGAAATCCACTCTTCCACTGAATAAGTGGATGACACTCACTGCTAAATAAGTGGAAGAGTTAAGTTGTTCTTTACTTTTATATAAATTTCTCACTGAACAATTGGAGGTAAGCAATCTATTCTCCCACTGAATAGTGGATGACACTCACCACTGAATAAGTGGAAGAGTTAGTTACATCCATTCTTTATAATTTTAACCACTGAACATGTGTATGTGCATGAATAATATTCCCATTGAATAAGTGGATGTTTATAGAAAATTGTTAGTCTTTATGTACACCATATGCTCTCACCTCACCCTTACTGGGAATTTGGTGATTAGAGAGTGGAAACGAAGTCTGAATTAAAAATCATGTACACTGTATGCTCTCTTGTCACCCTTACAAGGATCTTGGTGATCAGAAAGTTGAAAGGAAGTCTCAATTAATACTCTCATATATTGTATGTTCTCACCTCTCCCTTACTAGAGTCTTGGTGATTAGAAAGTAGAAAGGAAGACTAATTTAAAAATATAATACATCATATGCTATGAATGAAGGAAATGGTCATATGTATGGAAGTGTCTTTAATCTGTAGACATAACAATCAAGATGTGTACATAGCTAAGGACTGTGCATGAAGCAGATTCAAACCTAATACATAAGGCACTTATTTATCCATTATCCTCTAATTTGTTTTTTGATGATGTATATGTTGCACATAGAATATTTTCTTCCTTCACTTGTTTTCAAATATTGTGTATTATATTGACTATTGTTATAGCCTTTATAGAATAAAACACTGTCCATTGAATTAAGGTGAAAAAAAAGGTTTAGATAAGCATGTGAGATTTTACAATCAAGATCATCTTCAAGCTCTCCTTAGTGTGTTCACTTCCTGCTCTTATTTTTTTGTCCCCTTTTCAGCTAAGTGGGTGACAACTGACAATGAATTATCTGGGGAGGAAGCAGACATAGAAAGTATTACATACCCACTCACATTGTTATATGGTTATCTTATTGCCAAATTTTCTATGAGAATCTTGAACCTATTTGAGGTGCATTATTGCTATCCATCATAGTATGTGCTAGTTAAAGCCCAATTGTTGAACTACGAAGCCTCTACACATCACGTAAGCAAGGCCATCGGAGATGAGCCCCTTAGGATTTTTTTTGGTTTTACGTCTTGTTCTCTCATAATTTCTTTATAAACAAATTTATGTGACAATCATATATTGTGATGAAAAATTGGTATTGTATTGTATCCCTGGCTTTACTTTTTGTTGTAAGGTTTGGGCATGTCCAACAAATCTTGTGCTAATTCAATTTATTATAGAAGAATTAATAATTCAAGTGAAATTATTGATTTAGAGAAAGATTAAATCTCTATCATAAGGATTAAGGTAAAATAAGTTCATTGTCTACTTAGAAGGAATCCTAAATGAATTCGCTTGACTCCTCAAGGCTCTAGGCCAAATTGTGAGATGGGACTCAAGCTAATTATTTATTTTACATCCTCCTAAAGACGACGACCTTGATGCACTCCATTAGGGGACTATAGTCTTTCGAGAGAGACTTAGGATTTGTGTGGTCACAATGAGTCTAAGTGTAATGCCCACCCTTACATTAAATTAAAATTAATAAGAATTAGTTATCAATTGAGAGAAAATACTTATACTTATGCTTACATAAATCTTCTTTTAAAAGAAATGATTATGATAAGAAAGGAAAGTAAGTCTTGCCTACTACAAATACATCATATTTACTTACAAGCTGGGTGCTTTTAAACAATCCAATAATGAATTTACAAGAAAGAAGAGATAGAAACAAAAATAATATGATCAAGGTCACAACATTTACTAGTGCTTGTAAGGATTCCTGGAAACAATATGATATAGAAATGTTATACAATAATTAATTTCCTCAGAAATTTAAAACATGCTTACAAAATTAAATTTAATTATTACTATTATCCTGCGATCAACATCTTTCTATGTCTATTTGCAATGAAGAAAAATTAGTTATAACGCGTGAAATATATATATATATATATATATATATACGTTTTCATTTACATACTTATGTAATTACAACTAATACTTATATAATTGTACTCTTAGATATATATTTGATTGCATAAATTTCCATTACAGAGTTATCTATACCATTGCGCAACCATTTCAAAACTAAGTACTAAATCGTTTATAGTTTAAAGGTCTACAAAATTATATAACTCGAAGCCTACTGCCCAGCCGCACCACAATATCAAGGAAAGGTATTATTGAAACATGGCTTGGAAATGCTACTCTAAACAGAGAGAGACACGTAGGAGGAAAAACTGTATTCAATACCTTTTAAACGAAAAATTAAAACATTAAACTCAATTGTGCCTAAAACATATATTAGCCCTTAACTCTTTGCAGTTTTGAAGTGTTAGAAAGAAGAATGCCTCAGAATAGTAGCAACAGCACTATTCAAGAAACATCTCCAGCATTCTGCTAATGCAGACAGTTATAAAACAAACTACCAACATCATAAAGTAAGCACTATCAAGATGACATTAATAGGAAAAATATACCTCCGACAAGGCAACGACGCGGGCGGAAGATTAAATATTTGTTTTCCATAAAAAAATTCTACTTTTGATTTGTGAACGACTACGGATATTATGCCCCTTGTTAAGCAGTTTGCAATGCAATAGTTGCTGATTCCCAACTCTTTGAAATTGGATTTTGATTGTTTGGTGATGCAAGTAATATGTCGTCTAAAATTAAGTTAGAATTCATAACATTAAAAGTTTAATAGATGCACTTATTTATAAAATAAATTATTCTATTTATTAATCATTTGGTCTACTAGTTTGTATCTTAATTGAAGTTTACAGTTTACTTATCATAAGGGAAATTATGTTGTAAAAATATAAAAGGTGAAACTTCTCTCAATATTGTAAATGGAAATTATATTGTGGAAATTATATTGTAGATAGATCGTGTAAATGGAAATTATATTGTAGATGGATCAGATAAAGAGGTTTTGAAAACTTTTAGGAAAATGTAGCATTGTGATGCCTAGTTCCTCAAGCTTGGTTTTAAGTTGATGGCCATATGAATGATGGTGAAAAATGACAAGTTAGATTGGTGTCCAAATCTTTTAAACTGGAGTTTGACTGCTTGGTGATGCAAGTAATATGTCACCCAAAATTAAGTTAGAATTCATAGCATTAAAAGTTTAATAGACAAATTTATTTATAAAATAATTTATTCTAATTATAATTGTAACTATGAGAAATAATCAAGTTAGTAGGTTAGTGCATAAATGAAAAAACCCAAAGTAAATAATGAAGCACAAAGGAGGAAAAACATGAAAATAAAAGGAAAGAGTTTACCAAATATCTTCAACATTCATGATTGACCTCCATTATACTTTCTCTATTTGTTGCAATATGTGTTTTCCCTCAGATTTGTGATGAGCAACTATGATAATGCCAAGACCTAAGCAAATGTTGAAGGATTTAACCTAAAAGACCTCACAATGCAACTAACCAACTATGAAGTATGCAAAAAATAGCCTACGAATGCCAAGATGCAAAGAGCATGAAGTCAAGAGATGTAAGTCTAAAATGCCAAAATGTGAAGTGACAAGAATGAGGCTAAAATTGTCTTTTTATAGAAAATGCCATTTTAGGTGAATGGCTAAGATTGTCAGATGAGAGATGCCCTAGAATCAATGGTTGAGATTGAATATGACAACCCACAATTGAGGTTAGGGCAACATTAGGGAAAATTTTGAAATGGGTGGTCAAGATTGATTTTAGAAAATCAATTCAATAGAGAAGGTTGCATGTGACAAGAGATTAGAATGGCACAAAAAAAGAAAAAGTTGGAAAATCAAATAATTATTTGACTTAAGAGGAAAAGTGGACTTTTGGAATAAAAAAATGATTTTAATTCAAAGTGGTGGGATCATGTGACAAGGAATGGATAAATGCTGCCAATTTTAAATAAATGACTTTATTTAAAATTAGAGAAAGTTGGAGGAAATAAGAATTAAATAAATTAAAGAATTTATTTAATTATAAGAGGACATAAGATGTTAATGATGTATTTAAATAAATAAATAAAAATCAAGAGGAAAATAATGGACACAAGGACAATTAAATAAATTTAGTAATTTATTTAATCATAGAAAGACTTTAGAGAGTTAGTGTATTTAAATAATCAAGAAGAATAAAAAGACATGAATTAATTAAATAATTAAGAATTATTTAATTAATAGTTGAAAGTGAACAATAGGACATAATTAGATAAATTAATTGTGATAGGAAGAAAAATAGAGAAATTAGAACTTGTCGGCCTAGGTCATTTTTGTTTGTCTACATTTTGCCCCTCTTTGTCATCATGCAACCTATCGCATTGTGACAAACAAAATTTAGTCAAGAACATGCCCCAATGAAGGTACAAAATATCTACTCCCCCTCAGGAAAATTTTCAAATTTTGGCCTAGTAACAATTTTTTTGAAAAGTGTCCTGATAAGTCAATTTGTCGACTAGAAAAATAATGGCCTAATCAGTTTCATATTTTGAGGTGTTTAAGATAGCCAGAAGTGTGGTCAAAGTTGGTCAAATGAGTCTCCAATAATAACCTTGAGAGTAAAACCCTAATTTTGACCCTATAAATAGATTAAATTTGGTAAAAAGTCATTTCATTTTCACTTTCAACTTTGTAAATTTAGAGAGCCTAGATCCTAGAGAGCTTGTGGTGATTTCAATGACTGAGCACCATAGGTACATTGTTTGGACTTTCAGATGGCCAGATGGCGTAGAGCCACCAGTGAATACACCTTACCCACTTTGTCATTTCATTATTTTTCACGCATTTTTAGGGTTCTAGGGTAGGTCAACGAATGTGCTGCGATGCATATGCATGCATGTAAGTCACATTCGGGTTAGCATTCAACGCATTTAGTGCATCACGATGCAAATGTAATGGGTCAATTAGGGGGACAATAAGGTGCAACATATTTTCTGATTAGCGAGACACATTCCTTGTTTCATGTCGTAAGTGACAAGCGCAACAATGCATTTGAAAGATTGCAACTATTTCATAGATATGCATGCGATTAAAAATAATGCATTTGATAATGGTGCGACACAAGTGAGAAATCATGACACATTTGAAAGTTAAATCGATGCAAGTGCCAGATCGCAACGCAATCACAAGATAGAATGAGGCAATCGCCGGGAGCGACACAAATGAAGTCAACATGACACGTTTAACTTTGACCAAGGCTAACTTTAATTTAGGCTCAATTTTCTAAATTCCTTTGATTAGATAGATGGCAATAATGATTTGCAATAATGTGCTAATTTTCATTTTTCTGTGTGCAGAGACAATTACCACCGATCTATACACGTGAGTTTAGGCCATCGATATACAGATTTAGGGACTAGCTACGAGACAAAGAGTGGAGGCGACTAATGTGACTGAGATTGTACTATGTTACCTATATGCCCATTATCTGGGCTAATAGGTGACTGCTAATAGCACTAGCCGAGAGATGATATTCAGAGACATGTTCTTTCCACTTGCTAATGGGGGAGGCCACTATTACATTAGAGGATGTCTATAGGATTTTGTGCCTACTGATCATAGGAGAGTAGGTGGTTTATGATGTAGAAACTAGGGACATTAGGCAATTACAGAGTTTTACGAGGATGAGGCCAGTGCAGGACTAGGCATCCATGGCTATGAGATTGACTGGGAGTTCATAATAGAGCATTATCCTCAGTGGGATGCGATGGTATGTACTCTGTTTGTGAGAGTTCTAATACCAAATCACTAGGGACACAGATTCCTGATTAGATTGGGAGATGTGTTAGTATGTATGCAGTGAGACAAGATAGTTTTTGTGTGGGGGACTTGTCTTCTGGGGATGCTATATCATCAACTTCACGAGGTGGCTTATAAAGGAGTGTAGAGTATTAGCTATGACACTACCTTACTTATGATATGGGCTTGGGAGCACATTCCCATCTTCTGCCCACCTATTGAAAGGCCACAGTTAGTAGAGGGAATGCCATATGTGTATTATTATGTGAGTGCTCTTTAGCAGACGAGGGTTGGAGAGATAGGTTATTGGCGACACAGGATATACACCATGACATCATTTGTGTGAAAATGTTTAATGTGCAAATTTTATGAAATATGAATGAAAATGATATATGCTAGTGATGTAAATGAAAATGAATGTTTAATTAACATATGCCCTAATGAGTGTTTAAGGTGTAATGCAATTGAATATGAATGGATGTATGTAGATGTGTGATGAACTAATGCAATGCCTATATGATCATGTATGCAATTATATTTTTGTATATCACATGATATCATTAGGAGACAAAAGAAGAGAAGTGACAAGAGAGAAGGAGACATATGTTAATGTGATGAGAAAATCCTTCAACATATTTCCAAAGAACTTATAGTTGTTTCTCTTAATCATCATTGGGAGGATTATTGTAATGGCCAACAAAAACCATGATATAATGGATCAATGGTGTGCAATGTCAAACCATCACATGAAACAAGCAGTCGCACACAAGGATAATCATGACTCCTACTAAGAGCGTGATTGCCCCAGTCGTTTTGTCACAACCGACCACAAGCAAGAAATGCAAGAAAGACAAGCCATGAAGTGTCATTGCTCCTCTAAATCCTGTTGCCAGGACATCCTCGAGGATCAAGCAACATGACTATGAAAAAGACAAGATAGGACAATCATCATGATACATTGTTGCTCCTCTAAATCCTTTTTTTTGGACATCCTCGAGGAAATAGTAGCATCATCAAAAACCAAAGGACAAAATGACAAGATAGTGTTTGCTAAGTGTTTTCCAAGTGTTTTCCAAATTTTTTCCAATTGTGTCTAAATGTCAAGTGTTTAAATATCGAAATGCTAGGTTTGATGATGTTAAGATGCCAGATAATTCCAAATTCAGGAAGGACACATCTTGAATGATGTCAATGTCAAAATTTCAAATTTAGGAAAGACACATCCTAAATGATGTCGATGTAAAAATGCCATATTCAAGGACACATCCTAAATGATGTTGATGTCAAAATGCCAAATTCAGGAAGGACACATCCTAAATGATGTCTATGTCAAAATGCCAAATTCAAGGACACATCTTGAATAATGCCAATGTTGAGAGGAACGATTCTCAAATGTGACGAGAATCCCTTAGAATGTCAAATGATAGTGTCAATGCCTAGGAAGGACACATCCTAAGGCATAGATAAATGACAGGGGTTGTTCTTTAGAAGGTAACACCCAAAGAATAACCAAAAGCTAATAGTTTGACTTGTTTTGACTGAGTTTGACTATAGTTGACTGAAGCTGACTAAGTTTGATTGATATTGCCTAGATGACAAGATTGAGTACATGCCAATGTTGACATGCTAATATAAATGACATGTTGATTAAATGATTGCCAAAGTTTTTTTGAAGAGTTGTATGGTTTGGGACTGAATGAGTCTGCTTAATTTGAAGATGTTTGATGTGTGTGATAGTGTCGTGCAATGAACCCTAATGGATTGACCTAGTGCGGCATTGAGGGCTCATCGATTGATGGCCTTTCCTATGTCATACACTCAAAGACGTCGTAGTTCGACACGACCAATGACTTTGTATTATTGACCAATGATTGATCATGATTTTATTTTGACAACCCAAAAGGACTGACCTAATATCTCGGGGGCTTGAAGATGAGTCTTACCTATGTAGAAAATGTGCAAAGACAATGTAGTTCAACAATGACAAGTAATGACATAACTGACATGACTGATGAGTGTTTTGGAATATTTGTGTTTTCTTCAAGACATTTTATAATTTTTGTCTTTTTTTAGGACATTTTATGATTTTTATGTCTTTTTTTAGGACTTTTTATAATTTTTATCTTTTTTTTAGGACTTTTTATGATTTTGGTCTTTTTTTAGGACTTTTTATGATTTTTATATATATTTTTAGGACTTTTTATAATTTTTATGTCTTTTTTCAAGACTTTTTCAATTATCAGGACCATGCGAGATACCCACTGTAGTCACATGATAACAGTTTTCCCCTTCTCAAGTCAAGAGCTAGCCAAGTGGAAGGGGATGGAAAAGACACACCAAGTATGAAAAGTGGATGATATGTGATACTTGATGTTAACCATTGTCGACCATGGAAATAAATGGAAAGATGTCACAGTGAATGTCATGATAATGTCAAAAAATTAGATGTTTAATATGGTCCAAGGTAGATAGAGTGACAATAGATGACAAAGCAATGATTGACTACACATGGTGCCAGTTTTCTAAGTTTTCACCACGGTACTTATATCTAAAGTGCCCGTTTTCTAGGTTTTCACCATGGTACTTATCTAAAGTGCCTGTTTACCAGGTTTTCACTATTGGATGAATTATTTCTATTTATTTTTATCATTTTTTTTTTGGTGTCACCAAGATCCCTGCTTGACAAGTTTTCATTAGGGTGACAATTTTTTTTTATATTTTTCATTCTTTTGGTATTTTTTATGCTTTTCAGCCAGGCTTTTTGATGCTATGTACAAATTTTTTAAAGAAGTAGACTATTGATGGGCTATGTTACTTGTTTTCCATTTGGAGTAGCCAAATACTATGTACCAGAATTGAATGAGGCCGTGATGATGTGTGGACCCAACCAATTGGGTTCAAACTTGTCATGTTTCTCTCTGTAATACTAATTCTTAGGATTTTGCATTAGAACTAGTTTGCCAATGTCAAATTTGTGAGCCATTACTCTCTTATTATAAATTCTACAAAGATGGTTTTGATATGCCTATAAGTGATTCAAGGCATTATGTCTACATTCATCTAACATTTTTAGTTCATGCACTCGTGACTATCTATACTCTTCATCATCGATCAGGACCTTCATGGAGACTCATAAAGATGGGATTTCAACCTCGATGGGAAATATAGCTTCAGCTCCAAAGACTAAGGTGCATGGAGTGGCTCCAATGGGCGTGCAGATGTTGGTGCGGTAGGCCCACAAAGCAGAGTTAAGTTGTATATTCTAGTCACGGTTAGTGTCATTAACTGTCTTCTTAAGGAGTTTGATAATTGTTTTATTAGATGCCTCAGATTGAACATTTCCTTGCAGGTAGTATGGCATGGAGAAATGGTGTTGGATACAGAAACATTCACAAAGTTCACATATATCCTAATTTTTGAAGGGATGATCGTTGTTTGTGATGATGGACTACAAAATACCATACCAAAAAATGATATAGTTGAGGATAAATTTGGAAATTTGCTTGTAGGTTATGTATGTAAGGGGGATGGCTTTTATCCACTTAGTAAAATACTCAGTGGCGGTGATGATGAACTTATGGTCATTGGAGGAGGTAGGATGGATTTTTCCCATGAGGTCGAGTCCCCATTATGTGAAGGGCCAAGGAGAAGTAATGGACCTAAATTCCTGTACTGGTCTATGAATTAAATCACTATGTATATGACATTGGCGACACATTCTTACAAACTCAAGTGTGTCCTTTTCCATTGTTGACTAGTAATACCCAAGTCTCATGATCTTTTTAGCTAAGGTAGGGCCACTTGAATGGGATTCACATATACAGGTCATGTACCTCACGTAAGGTTGTTATTGCTTCATCAATGCCAAGATAACAAAAAAGGGTGTTGTCAAAGCTACAACAATATAATGTGTCACTGATGATGGTGTATCAGGTGACTTTACGGATAAAAGATTTTCATTGGTTATTGGACAAGTTTGAGGGAAATTTTTGGTAGTGAAGGTAGTCATACATGTCTTGATACCATGGGGAACTAGGACCAACAAGCTCACAAACCATTTCTGATTATGGGATGTCATATGCAAGAACTAATAGCTACTCCACCAAGAACTGAAACTGTGGAAAATTGTTAGGAATGTCTAAGAGAGATCCAATTGTCACCATTACATTTGCAGCCTTATTTTTTGCCCTTGGGATTTGTTCAAAATCAATCATGTGAAAATATGTCTGAAAACTGTCAACGTGGATGCATTTGTATGAGATTAACTTTTCATCCTTGGTGTCATATTCATTGGTGACATAATTTATGACCAATTGAGAATCTCCAAAAACTAGAAGATTCTTGATTTTCCATTTTATGGCCATGCAAAGTCTTGTGATGAGTGCTTCATATTTTTCTACATTGTTTATACATGGAAATGTAATATAGAATGACTTAGGGATGGAGTCTCCTTGTGGTGTGATAAATAGTATACCCACTCCTGAGCCATGACTGGTGTGAGATCGATCAAAGTATAGTTTCCAAGGCAATTTAGGCTCTGTATGAAATATCATGGACTCATTAAGGAAATCTGCTACCAAAGGATGATCTCCTTGTATAGGTGCATCTGCAAGTTAGTCTACTATTACTTGTCCTTTTATGGCCTTTCGTTCCACATACTATATGTCATACTAACTCAAGAACATAACCCACTTTGCCAGATGACCTGTCAATGCTACACAACTTAAGAGATACTTCAAGGGGTCAACATTTTCCACTAGATGTGTTTTATGATTCAACATGTAATGTCTTAAGTTTTGGGTTGCAAAAACAACTAAAAGACAAGCATGTTCAATAGGTGTATAATTGAGTTCGTACCCTAGCAACATGCGAATGATGTAGTAATAGCCCATTCTTTTTCCTCATAATCATTTTGTGCTAGCAATGACCCTAGTGATGAAGTAGTTGTAGAAATGTATAAGATCAATGGTTTTGGTTGAATGGGAGGCATGAGGATGGGAGGTGATAATAAATATTGATTAATCGGTTCAAAGGATGCTTGACAATTATTTGTCCACACAAAGGGGATGCCCTTACACAGGAGATACTAAAATAGTTGGAACTTATCTGCTAGTTGTGTGATGCAGTGTTAGATAGATTGTAGTTTTCATTGCAATGTCCTTAAGTCACTGATTCCTTTAGGCGAAGGTATGTCTAATATGGCTTTCACTTTAGCAGGATCTACTTCAATGCCTCTACGAGAAACTATGTACCCCAAAAGTTTTCCTGAAGTCACACCGTTTAGAAACATTTCTTTGGATTCAAATAGACCTTGTATTCTTCTAGCTTCTTGAAAATTTTGTCTAGTACCTTGAGATGATATTTTTGTGTCAATGATTTTTCCAAAAGGTCATCCACATAATCTTCCATTAGTGTATGCATCATGTTGTGGAATATCATGGTCATTTCTCTTTGGTATGTGGTACCTGCATTCTTGAGATCGAAAGGCATGATGTTCCAATAATAGGTACCCCAAGGACACGTGAATGCAGTTTTGTGCTGATCCTTAGGAGCAATTTGAATCTAGTTGTAACTCAAGAAACCATCCATAAGGGAAAACATCTCATATCTTGCTACGAGATCAACAATTATATCTATATTTGGCAGTGGAAAGTAATCCTTTAGGAATGCCTTGTTAAGATCATGAAACTATGTCGAAATGCAGATTTGGCTGTTGGGCTTTGTGATAGATACAAGATTTGATATCCAATCTACGTAGTCGATTGATCTTATGAAGCCCACATCTAGCAGTTTCTTGAGTTCAACTTTTATAGGTAAGGCAATCTGTGGGTGCATTTTCCTTAACTTCTGATTGACTAGTTTAACATCTAGTAGCAAAGGAAAATGGTGCAACACTAATTCTGGATCCATTCTTGGCATGTCGATGTATGACCATATGAAGATTATTTTATGTTCAGAAAAGAATTATTGAAATTCAGTATTTTCTTCCTCAGTCAAAGATGTGGTAGAGAGAACCATTTTGGGATCCTCTCCTATACCTATGTTGAATTTGATGGTATCTTTCTTGTGCCCTTAGCACACACGCCCTGTTCGGAACGGGGACCCTCTTTTCTTTTGCCTCGTCGGGTCTTTTGGGGCCGCCTCATTTTGCGTGCCCCTCTTTTTTTGATGTTTTGCATGGTCGATGTTGCTCTAGGGTTTCATCGTAAATCGACCATCCCTCCATTTTTTGGTTTTTGCTGCCCTTTGGGGCCTCACGGGTTCCCTCTGGCATTTTGGGCTCTGGAGCAGACTTGGGCCCCTCTGGGCCCGGGCCTTTGGGGTTCCCTTACCGGGCTTCCCCTTTGCGTTTGCCACCCTTTGCGGCGTTCCCCTAGCGTCTTTCCACCCCTCGGGGCCCGCCCTGCCGTCTTCCGTTCAAAATTCCCCGAGGATTGGCCGGGCGGCACCTGGCCCTTCGGGCCTCGGGCCCCGAAAGTCCACCTCCGGACTTCCGTCCCGGGCTCGCCGTCTACGACAACAAGCCTCCAGTGGCTTCCCGCCCCTCAGGCCTCGAGCTTCTTGCCGCTGCTGTCACCCAAGCAACACAAAGAAGCCTTCACTGGCAAGTTCCTTCCGGCCTCTCGCCATTCGGGCCTCGAGCCTCTCTCCGCTGTGGCCGTTCAAAGGTGTCCAAAATCTTGCGACGACCATTGCTCTGCGTCTTTCCGGCCTCCGGGCCCCAGGAACCTCCTCGCCGCCATCACCCGATCAATGCAAAATCTTGCGGCAGCCGTCGCCTCGCGCCCTCCCGGCCGTCACCTCGCGCCCTCCCGGCCGTCGGGTCCCGGAGTCTCTGCCACCGCCGCCGACCTAAATTTGAAATCCACCAACTTTTGGCGCTGCCGTACCAACAATTAATGCACGTATTAATGGCGATTGGGGTATATAATGCCCAACCCACCAATGTCATTTTCACAATCCGAGTTGAAGCGAATTGCAAAGCCGAGCATCTGGAGCCCACTGCGATCTGCAGCGTCACGACCGTCGCCATCAACCTCACTCCGTCGATTCTCGGTTAACTCCCACATCACCCCACTTGGCGTATTCAAGGTAGGCCATCCCCACTTTCCCTCCCATCTTTTTTTGTCATTTGAAAGATTTAAATGGATTAAATAATTGGTTAGGGTGAAATAGGTGGAAGAGCACTGAATTGCGCTCATAACCCATATGATTAAAACTATTAAAACCATCGCAATTGCCCTCCACGCCATTTCGGGACTTCTCCCTACTGTGACAATTCTTCGCGCAGGGAAAGTGTCCTTCCTGGGCCCGGAGCCCGCCTTCGCCGTCAGATTTCAAGCACCAAACCTTTCGCCGACAATCCTATCCTCCGGGCCTAGCTATCAGGGTTTCCTATCTCGGATTTCTTTTCGCATTTCATCGGGTTCTAATTGCAAACCTAACCCCAGCTTCCGGCTTCCGGGCCCCGACGTCTTTGTCGCCATTTACACTTTAAAATGGAGCATCTGTCCTTTTGTGGCATCGGGCCCCGGACCTCGGGGTTCCGTCCCCAAAATTTTCCCAGTATTCGCTAGCTCCGAAGGAATTTCTGTCCTGGCTTTCTGCGCCTCGGACTCCCCCGTTACCCTCGTCGTTAACTCTTGGGCGGCATCAAATTGTTGCATCTTTTCCGCCTTCGGCCCCTAGATGTTTGGCCTCCGCCCCTCATTTTCTGCTGTTTCGAAACTCCAAGGTCTTCCGGCGATGGCTCCGCCGCCTTCCGCCCTCAGGACCCCGGGCCGCCCTTCGCCAACGCCGTCTTCTTTTGAAACGACTGCTTTCGTGTCTCTGGGCCCTGCCTACTGGACTTCCATCCATAGAAGTCTGTGCAAACCCTGACGATGGAGTTTTCGTCCCATCCTCCTAGACCCCGGGCCCCAGGCCTCCATTCACCGTATGATTTTGCGAAGCTCCCCACTGCCATGGGGCCCTCCGGGCCTGGCTGACCGGAGTTCCGTTCGCGGAACTCCGTGGCGGTTCCACCGTTGTCGACGGCAGGCCTCCAACGGTTGCCCGCCCTTCGGACCCTGGGGCACACCTCGCCGTCGCCGCTGAATACCTTGCAAATCTTTCGACGACGAACCCCTGCCGACTTCCTGCCGTCCGGGCCCCGGGCCTCTCCTTGTTGTCACCATTTTAATCAACAAAAAATCCCATGGCGGTCGGCACGCCACGTTCTCCCGCCCTTCGAACCCCGGGCACACCTCGCCGTCGCCGCTGAATACCTTGCAAATCTTTCGACGGCGAACCCCTGCCGACTTCCCGCCGTCCGGGCCCCAGGCCTCTCCTCACCGCTGTCGTTTTAATCAAAAAAAAATTCCACGGCGGGTGGTACATCGCGTCCTCCCGACCTGCGGGCCTCGCCACACCAATAGTCATTGAACTTGAACCATAAGTCCATCAGCCGCTCTGTGGCTTCTGGGCCCTGGGCTCCGGACCTCCACCTCTGGATTTCCGCCTGCCCTCTGCCATTGCCAGCTGCCACCTCCTGGCGGCATCCCGGCCTGAGGACCCCGATGCCTCTTGGATCGATCCAAACCAACTCAAATCTAGAATCTGACTTCGACCCACATCCTAAATCATGGTGTTCTCCATCATGAGCCTTTTGAAACACTAAAATTCAGCTAAGGAGGGTCTTCGGGAGCTCGCGGCTACGTTTTCCCTTCCTGACAGCATTCCTGCCAGGGAAGTCTAGCCCTCCGAGCCCGAATTGTCCAAATGCCCCTTAATGAAGACTGATACCATCTAACGATAAAATTTATGATGTATTTGAATGATTGTTTGGATGTTTTAAAATGTGGACTAACATGAACGCTTTTGATGTTTTGTTGCGCTAACTTTGAGCTTGCTTGCAGAATATATGGAATCGGCTCTAGGAACTTCAGGGGCCTCCGCCGAAAAGGATAAGGGAAAGAAATCCGGAAGGGCCGCTCGGGGAAAAGAAGATAAAGATCAGATGAAGTTTCAATTTCAGGGTGAGCCACTCCAGTCAAAGGTCTCGACGGACTGGAAGGAGATCTCGGATACAAACATTAGTTAGGTAGACATAGATGAGTTCACCCAGAGGGTCAAGGTTAACCCTACCATGAAGAATGCCAAACTAATACGACAAAGTGGAATCGCCAAGGCTGCCAGTTTTCCTCCATCTCTCATAGCACCTGAACTAGTGATGGCTTGCCGAGAAGCTTATCAAGTTGACACGAGAACAATTGTGGACAAGGAGGGGAACATCCTCGCCGACATGTCGCCAGAAGGAATCACGAAAACATTTCACATTCCCACGTTCCCACACATGGAGGTTCCCACATTAGAACAATTCCAAGCGGTGTGGGATGCTAGTTCGTTAGGGTGCAAGAAGTCTATTAACCTCTACTAGCTTAAGGAGAAACAGGGCAGTGCTGTGAAGGTTCCCCAAGAATTGTTCCGTAGCGACTTCCACGAAGACTATCACGACCTGGTGACCATGTTAAGCAGGGTCATGGGTCTCCCGGCAGCTGCCTCCTTCCAAGAGTGGATGGCATATTACATTGAACAAATCCTATGAGGGAATGAGGACGTTAACACTAAGACCTCATTCGACTGGGGAGGCATCATCAGCAACTGCTTCCATGAGCAGTTTGTCAATGTCAAAAAGAGCTCTAAGTTTTACATGACCTCTTACCTGGTGTACTCCTTGGCGGGTCAGAGACAATATAGCAAACTATTTGTGGCACCAGATCAGGGGCACAGGCGAGGGCTCAAGCCTTTTGACAAATACCCTCAACTCCAATACCGCAACTTCAAAAAAGAGTACTGCCGGGTCAATGACGCCTTCATTGGCCATATCATTAGGTTGATCACAGGAGACTTCGAGAGGAGAGTCTCCCATAGTGCCAGGGCACTCCTGAAGGAGTATGCCTTCCTATTTATCCAGTTCCCTAAGTTCACCTACATCCGGGCTCATGGATTCACAGAACGGCCAAACAGGTTGCCGCGAAACCCGAACAACAGGATCATCCTCCTAGAGCTCTCTCGGCAGCTCCAACACATCCAAACAGTCTTCAGCAATAAACATGTAGTAGGGATCCCCTATCCCATGACCCTCAGCCAGGGTATGTACCGGTTACAGACTTCTCAATGTGTCGGCAATTCTGAGAAGGAACTCAAGGAATATAACTTTGACTGGTACACGGCTCGCCCGCGGATGGACCCACATGGCCATGTTAGGAAGGCACTGGGGCCTGCATATGCCCACCAATACATAATGAAGACTTCTGGGCAGATTGCAAAGATGATAAAGAGGTCCGCATGAGGCACTACATGCGCATGACCGTACAGTTCCTGAGAAGAGTGCAACTGTTCTAGGTGCCAGACTAGCTCGAGGAGGATGAATCCATGATAATGCACCCGAGGTACCCTGTGGTTGCCAACCTGCCTATACCGTCAATAGACTGGGATGAGCAAGAGGTCAATGACCTGGACACAATCACCTAGCCGATCATAACTCGTACTAAGGAGTGGCTAGATGGGCGGGTGGCGCAACTGAAGCAACGAGGAGTGGTCCTAACATATGAGGCGCTCAAGAGCGAGCCGAGCGCTATGGAGGATGTTGCTGCCACCATGTCAGCTGGTGAGACTTCCAAGTCTCCCCCCATCACCAGGTCTCAAAAGAGAAAAGAAACAGAGATAGCTCAATCCACGGACCCCAAGGAGCAAGCGAAGAAGGACACGGGAGGCTCATCTCCCAAGAGGCTCAAGCGGATAGTGACTACAACAGAAGTGCAGCCTCCCTTACTCCTTCCTCCCCTGACTGGTACTCCACTCACCTCTCAGACCGCGGTCGCCTCATCTCCGTAGGCGGTGGATATCTCTGTCCATCTTGCTCCCTCACCCCCGACCGGGTCAATAATTGACGTCAACTCCTCTTCTGGCATGACCACTCCCCCTTCCTCTTCTGCTGCTATGTCACCCATTACCTCCCTACCTCTGGCAACAATAGCATCGCCTGTTTCCCTTTCCACTGTACCCGAGGCTATTACGCAGCACCTGCAAAATCTTCCCCTCGAGCTCTCTCAGATCCTAATGGACCCTGCTCTCCAAGCAGCCCTTGCCCAAGCCCTCACAACAGCTCAGCCTTGACAACCGCCAACAGGGCCGCCAACCATGGAGACTACAATGCAAATATTGGAGGAGTTGGAGAAACAAGAATGGGAAGCCTCAAAGCCCATAGAGGAAGAGGCCGATGAATATCATGAGCACCCCGAGTACGAGCACCGAACCATCGACAGGGTGGTCTATGAGGAGGAGGAGACGGGCTCTTCTAAGAGCAGAGATGAAGAATATGGCTTGGGTGCCAAGGAGGTTATCCAAAATTTCGATGAGGACATTGAGGAGGAGTCGACTCAACAGCCAAAGGATGTTGGGGAGGAGGCTGAAAAGTCATCGCAGGAAAAAGAGGGATAGCCGCAAGAGGAGCAACCTGAAATGGATATCACTGAGGCTGAGACCCATGTTGTAAAGAGCCCTGAGGCCGAGGTAGCTGAAGAGAAGAAAGAAGAGGAGGCAACCAAAGAAGAAGATCCCACCCAGATATTGTCCACCAAGATACCCGTCAAGCGCCTCGTATTCATTCAAGACTCTGACGAGGAGGAGGAAGCTGCCAAGGAGAAGGAAGAGCCCCAAAAGGAAAAGGAGGCAGAAGTTTTGCCTCTAACTGAAAAGGGGGAGGGAATCCATGATACACCCAAGGATAAATCTGCCATGCCCGATTGGTTGGAGAAACAGTTGGAGAGGACTACTCCTGTTCTGAACGACCTGAGGGCAAGATTGGAGGCCATCTTGGCTCGATCCCTGACCACAACGAAGAAGGAGAAGAAGCCTAAGGTCCGTTCCAAGATAACGATGGACACTTCCAGCTCCCGAGCAGTGCAAGTTGCAACGCCTATAGTTGGCAAAGCCGGGGTGAGCTACAATATCTCCACCATTGACCTAGGGACAGCGACTAGAGAGCAGAAGGATGAACATCTGGAAGAGTCGATGGCCACAGTGGTACATCTGATCAAGCAAGACAAGGTCACCAAGGATGAACTCAAAGCACAGGTTGCTGCCCTAACTGACTATATCCAGCAGTGGTCCTTAGTGGACGACCTGCCCACTACCTCCACGACCGCACCTCAACTGCTCTCCAAAGAATAGATCGACAAGATGGAGAGGAGGAAGAACTTAGAGAAGACAACTGAGGATTGGTTCCGATGGGTCGTATACGTCGGAAACATGGGAATCAGTAGGGCTGTGCAGACAGCCAATAAGTTCTTGGATTTGATCCAATCCCTAGAGAGCACGAGGAGGCTTTGCACCAATTTCCCTGCGACATACGACTCCACCTTCCCGAGAATTGAAGCCATCTTTCAGATGCCAGAAAGCACGTGGGAGGAGAAGCTAGAGTTGAAGACAGAGAACCATTGGCTGGTGGATGTGTGGCGCAGAGACCTCATCAATCGGAAGGAGAGGTTGGAACAAATCCAGAGCAAAGTGGATCCTGATATTGAATGGATTAAGGAGATCCGGGCAGAATGCACTAAGTATCTCAAGTTGATGATGGGCTATGATATGCCCACAGTACAAATGGATGCCGAAAAGATCAAGCCATACTTCTAGGAAAAGATGAAGGACGGGACAGCCGGAGAAATCACCACGAAATTCCTAAGTTTTGCTGCTCGTGCCTTCGATCGATCAGAGCTATTCAGAGACCAAGGCTCAAAGTATGATGAGGATTGGAAGCGGCTAGAAGAGAACGCTAAAGAATGGAGCTATCAGGCATTGAGATGCGAGATCCTCGAGATCGACAAGCTCCAAGGAGTCATCCTCAAGTATATAGAGCACGCAGCCTCTGAGGAGCAAGAGGATAGCCCAGCCAAGGAAGAAGACCTCCCTAAAGAGTAGCTACAGCCAAGGAAACATCAATTAACTATAGGACGAAAGAGCAATAGTGTCATCCACTAGATGACGAAATAGGGAAGGGACAAAGAATGTTTTTAAATTGTAAATCTATTTAGGGGTAGGTGAAACCCTATTTTGTAATGAATCTTGGCCATTCATTTAACTTTTGGAAAACTATAAATAGAGGACTCCCCTCATTTGCAAAAGGGAGAGTTGAGTTGTTATAAAGGCATGCTGCAAAAATTTATAAGAAATATCATTGACTTGGTATATTTCCTTGATTTCTCTCTTTTCACTTGATTCATTCTCCAATTTCACATGTTTAGCTTAGATCTCATGGTTGTTTAGTTAGCTTTTTACTTTATTTTGGATAGATTTTAGGAATGCTGTTGGGTGATTGTGAAAATTTCTGCTTTGTTGATGATCCCTTAGTCCATACTTTTTGCTGTTTGTTGAAGGTAGATAGCTGTGCAAAGTTAGCTTGGACTTGATTTGAAGCTGCCCCAAACTTTTATCTTTAATTCATGCATGTATGTGGTGGATGGAGGATGAAATATCTGCAGCCCTTAGAAGATAGCACAATTTCCATGATACTGTGAAATTCCTAGTTAAGTGGGATATTGTTTTGAGGAATTGTCCATTGCAAGAACTCCATTGTTACTATTCACAACAAGCTTTAGACTTAGGAACTTTTCCTTCCCTTCGCTCTTTTTCCTTTTTTTTTAGAAATTGAATAATACCAAGGTTCATTGCACATTGTAAAGCCAAATCTAACAACTAGATGGAGTTCAAGATTGCTGTTTGAACCTATAGCCAACACATAATTTCCTTTATTCTAAGAACTTCGTTTCGAGATTCAACTTCATGCTTTATGTCCATACTTTGTATTTTCTGTAAGACCGCCTTGTGATTCCAGTAAATCACATCAAACAACTAAGATATTCCAAGCACTATCATGACCTGACATCCGAGAGACCTTGGGATAGTGTTCTGCAATTTGATTGTGGAAAATTGTCTTTCAAGAGAGGTAGTGCACCTATGCACTGCCTGTGTTGAGAAGTGCATAAAAACACCATCAACAATCTTCAATAAGAATTGTCAATTATTCTTGTGTGATAGGCAAAAAGTCCAATCCTCCATCCTTTGGTGCCTTAGAGAGGTTTTCACCCTCAGATATGTCCTTTAGTTTTATTTTTGTATTCTTAGTAGGTGCCTTGCGGTTTTCACCTAAAGACATTTCATTTTTTATTTTATTTTTATTTTTATTTTTGTGACTAGAGGACAACATAGTCTCCCTAAAGTATGCTACACAATCAAGGTCAATAGCAAATCCTACCTTGTAGTCCCCACTGGGTATTCCTTCTTGGAGGCCCGTGAACTATGCAATAGCTTGGTCATTTTGAAATATGTCCATAATAGGTGGGCCTTGTTGGTCCTAGTCAATAAGCTGAGGGTAGACAAGGGAAATGCCATCACTAGTGTTGGAAAATAGAGGGGAAGATGCAGAAAGAATGTAGATGGAGGTGGAAAGGGTGAAGATAGAACTTTCATCATCAAATTCCCACTCGAATTCTATCCAAGGACCATCTTCATTAGTGTCAGATAAATTAGACTCATCAACATAATAAGGGACAAATGGATTAGACTCATGGTCCATGGTGTTAGATGATAATTTAGCCGAATCAAAATGATTGTTGATGGGGTCATACTACTGGGTGTATGAATAAGAATGTTGGTCAGAAGATAGTTTAGGGTTTTCATCATTCTAAGGGTAAGAAAGTCTGCTCTAGTCTTCTATTTTCCTTGGAATTCTGGGATTGTCATTGTTCTATGCCAGGTCAATCTTAAGCATTTGCTAGAATATTTCCTCAAAGGTAGGTTCACTAGGTTCTAGGAGCAACTCATCAAGGAAAAAGTCAGTTAAGGATTTGTGAGCCAAATTCCCATTCATGTGAGTCAATTTAAGTAAAGGGGTCTTCAATTGTCTTGAGACATTTGAAAGCATTCACTCTCTCACCCAAAAGTATAGTGGTATGTTGATCACTAGAATCAAGTGGTCCTAACCCTAACCCAAGACATTTTGGTCTTCTAGTAGGCATTAGAGGTTCCCTTTTTCTAGTTTTGTTCTTACCAAGGCCACTAGTTCCATCATAGCCTTTGGCCTTTACTATGTAATAGCCTTTACTGTATATCTGTACTAGCAATAGGGGTAGATTTTTTGGGTCTTTTTAGATCAAAGATAATATGTTTTTAATGTCTTCTTTGCTCATGTCACCACATTTATGAATAGGGTATGTGCATGATTAAATGATGGGCCAAAAAGTGGCGATGTGATGGGTATGTGGCCGACGACCTTTTTTTAACCCAAAATTGATAAAATGAAAAGGGTTTTTAAAAGATATTCTTAGCTTTTCACCAATATAAATTATGTCTTACTTTGAATTTAATAAATAATTACTATTCATTTTATATTTGAATTACAACTAAAGTCCTGATTGATAGGTTGATTGAAAAACATCTATAGCTTTCAAACAATATAACATTTTTTTTAATTTGAAATATGTGTCACATTCTATGCTTCACACACTATAGGATTAAAGAAATAGAATTGAATCTCATGAAGGTTGGACCAAGTTAAGGTGGTCAGACATACAATTTTTTTATATTTTTTAAAAGTTGTAGTAAAAAAATCATAATTAATTATTTACTTGGAAAAAATTTACAAAAAATATAAATCACATCAAGACATGAGTCCTATACTTATTATTAAAATCTTATAAAAAAATATTATCTTTTTATTGTGGTTAGGGTGGTTAGACATACACCTACTTCTTATTTTTTCCCTGAAATTTACTACTACTGCATTGAAATTTCAAAATTTTACAAATAGTTTTTTTAAAAAACCTAGTAGTTTACAAACTATATTTAATTTTCTATAGATTATATTCTTACATATTTTTGAAATAATATAGATAACTTATTCAATTTTTTACGTCAAGTTGCCTAACTCTGATTTTTTTGAATTTTTTGCCACTTAAGGGCCTACCTTTTCCATGATGATCCTACACATACCCAATATTGTTGTTAGAGGAACTTAAAATTTTTCCTTTGGCTCTATTTTGAAACAAGGTTTTCCATAGAACTTAGGAGACTTGGGTATTTTAGTTATGCAGTAGGCCATATTCGGCTTGTATTCTCCACACCCTTGGTCTTGGATTTTGACACTTGGATCGGTACTTGGAATAGTAGATGATGTGGTGGATGTCAGAGAAGTGGATATGGCTTCCAAAGAAGTGGATGTGGATGTGGAGGGATTAATGAGTATAGAGGGATCAATGTATTTGGAGGAAGTGGATGTTGAATCCTCATGGTTAATGAGCACTTGATGCTCGGAGATGCCTCTCAAATTGATACAATACTAGAATGGGTCAGGATCTCCATATATGGTGATTTAAATGCCTTCAAAAGGGAACTTTAATCATTGGTGGCAAGTGGATGGGACAACCTTTAGAGCTTGAATCGAAGCTCGACCAAGAAAAATGTTGTAAGGAAGCTCCAAATCCAAGAATTGACAAGTTGTATCCACAATGACAGGCCCCACTCAAATAGGAAGTGTGATTATGCCCTGAGAGGAGCATTCTTCATCATCATATGCCTTGATAACTATGCTCTTTGTAGCATCTACACAGCATCAAAAACACCTAGTTCCTTAACCAATTTTAAGGAGCATATATTCAGTCTTGCTACACCATCTACTAAAACTTTTTTGACCTTGTGTTTATGGATGAATACCTCAATATGAAGGGCATTGTTTAGTGATCCCACAAAGCTGGTTTACAATTTTTGGGAGGAACTGATTTTTGTTGAAATCACATATTTTTAGAAAATATAACGATTTAAGCCTTAAAAGGTTCCATATAAAGAATACCAATTGAAGAGGGATTGATCAAACAACCTTAAATCAAACCCCTTTGGATAGAACTCTATTAGTTTTAAACCATACCTATAACAGAGTCTCCTTTACACCTATCAATATGCTGATAAAAAACCACTTTTGATTTACTTTTTGGGGGATCAAATGAATTCATTTAAAATTTATTTTTGGCAAGTATGTAGTCCTTATTATAAGCTTCCCAAAAAGTATAATTTTAAATTAATTTAATTTTATTATTATATTTATTTTTTATTTCTCGTGAATGTAGGTTTTTCACTGAAAATCAAGCTCTCTGTTCTAAACATGTGGAAAAATAGAAAATTATCAAAAAAAAATAAAAAATATATTAGTGCACCATATATTGAAGTCCTTGATCCAACAAAGAAAAAATAATTGAATTTCAATACATACAAAAAAGTTACACGTTATACGGTCGTGCTATGTCTAAATTATAATTGGTTTGAATTAGAAACTTGATTAAAGAAAAAATATTCAATAGAAAACTATCTAACCAAGTGGAAGCACTATATATTAGAGTTACGAATCTAAATTTGAAATAATTAGAATTTTATCCTTCATGGAAAAAATTTATGCGTTATACGGTGAGCGTCACTTTTTAAAAATGTTGTTTTATGAAAAAACTAGTTTTTGAGGGAGATGGAAAAAGAAGTGCAATGTGATTCCAAAAATTTTGAAAAAAATATATTTAGAATCTATAGACAAAATTTAATGAAACTCTAGTTTGCATCATCTTCAAATTCCTCACAATTTGGTCGCTATAGGTGCCCGAAAGTGAAGATTTAGTTAAAAAAAATTATTTCAGTGTCCAGTTTGGCCAAAAATTGTAAACCACTATTGTAGGATCACGCTGATTATGGGATGGTTTGGGTGACTAGTAGTCTTGGTCTGAAAATTTTATGTGGTGGGGAGTGGTTAGGTATCCTACCACGGCCTCGAATTGGTTAACGTCAATGTCATGAGGGACAAAAAAATCCTATAGGGTTTTGTCAAGTATGGCCTTGTGTGTCAGAAAAATGCAGAGTAGTTCAAGTATAGAGATTTGAGCGAGCATTTTCCCTAATTGGTCAATGAGCTTGAACTATCCTTTGTATTGAGACTATTTGGCTGATGGACAGGGTTGTGACTATTGGGTGGATGGACTAGGTATCGTTATCTTCGGCTGTCTAGGAGGAGGAGGACCAGCTATGGTGACTTTTCCCCCACAGGTAGAGACATTACATTTAGATTCTTTCTTGATGGTAATTATATTGACATATTCATCAACTGTTTTGATGTGATTTATAATTGGTCCACTAGAGTAGTCAAACCCAATATGGGTGTAATTAGCTTGATTATTGTTATTAGCCTTTGATATAGATGGTTATTTGAACCATGGTCATGCAGTGGGTTTTTATGTATAGTATGATCTGAGTTTGATGCAAATTGTTGTCCACCTACTTCAATGGTGTGGTTTTCAATGAGGTCCTATACAAGACTTTTTAATTGTTGACAAGAGGAGGTTTTGTGTCCTTTTGCATGGTGATAGTCATAGAATGTATTTTCATCCCACCAAGATGGCTTGAATTGTCTTGGGTCATAGGGCTTAGGGTCCTGTAATGTAATGACACTGTTTTGGAGGAGCTTCTTAAGGACATCCTGAATGGGTTCACCTAAGGGGGTGTATGTGCAAATTTTTTAGAATTGTCTAGGTTGACGAGGTTGCCTCTAGTTTTGATTGTTCTAATTTGTTTGAATGGCATTCACAACAAGTGTCATGTGATAAATGGTGCATTTTTGGTTTTGGATCCTCTAAGAGTGACTACAGGACCTATCACATTGATAACTTTGGCATCAACAACACTGTCATTGGTGATGTGTTTATTTTTGACCCAATATTTATTTTTTTCTTGAGGTGGGTTTGGACTTGGGCTATTTGTGTTTTTTTCTTCTGTATTTAAGTTCTCATTTCGAAATTAAGGTTTTCTTGAGTTGAACCCCTTTTTCTACCAAGTTTGTGAAGGTGGTGCAACAATGGATTTGTAAGCCAAATTTTAATGGACAAAGAAGGTTTTACACAAACATGTTCACTTTTTCCTTCTCTAGTATCTATATGGGACATCGACTAGCTAGACCTTGCCATGTTTGAAAGAATGGAAATAGGGTTTCACCAATCTCCTCTTGAGTCAATTGGAAAAGCACTAATAGTGATATTTGTGTCAATTTTGTATGCATAATTTTGTACAAACTTGTCAGCGAGCTCATCCCATGTCTTTATGCCTTTGGAAAAGGTGGAAAACCAATCAAGTGTGGGATCTACGAGACTCCTAGGAAAGAGTCTCATTAGATAAGTAGGTTCATAAACAATGTCCACGCACATCTAGTGGTAAATTCTTTGATGTGTTCAAGAGGATTGGTTTTTCCTTTGTACCTAGGGAAGTTTGGTACCATGTATCTTGGGGGGAAGTGTGGCATGTATAAATTCATGTCAAAGGGATACAAGCATAATTCATATGACGCATGTGGCTTTTTATTGGACATTTTCATGGTCTCCATTTATTTTTTACAAGTTTGGAACTTGAATTTTCAAGGCATCGATTATATGATTATTTGTTACATCACACATGGGAGTGATAGGTATCCCTTGAGTTCCAATTTGTTGGGATGGGATATTCATATTTTGTTGTGGGATGTGTTGTGGAATATGTTGTTGTGGAATGTGTGACATGTTTTTATTTGGAATTTTTTGAAATTGTGTGTTTTGAATGGGGATGTTTTGTTGGGTATGGATGTGTGATGCATATGTGGGGATATGTGATTCAGCCATGTTGGTCTTTATTTGTGGGATATGTTGACATTGAGTGTTTTGGTATCCTAATGAGGCCATGTGTTGTGTAATCTGGTTGCATTTTCTAGATTGATAGATAAATGATAAATGATGCCCCAATGTCTATGTTTTAGTCCATATGATAGGGGTTATTGTCTTGTCTGAAAGAGTCCAATTGTCTTCTTTTTCTTTGAAGCCTAGTCTCAACCATAAAAGGGGTTTGCTCAAATGAGGAAGATGAAAATGACAACTAAGTGCAAGGATGATGCTAATCTATGTTTTTTGTATTTTTGAAATAAAGGGAATGACAATGCAAGGTGACAATGTTGATTGAGGAAATGACATATGCAAAATGAAAATGTTGTCTAAAGGACACTAGGATTGAGGGTATGCCAATATTTTTTTTGTATTTTAGGATAAGGGATGAAAATGCAAAGTGATGATGTTTTTCCTAAAGGAAATGACTAATGTAAAGTGACAATGTTGTCTAAAAGAGATGTCAAATGTAAAAGTGACAATGAGGACTAGTATGATAATGAAAAGTTGAAAATGTTGACTAAAGGAAATGACAGATGTAAAGTGACAAGGTTGTCTAGGTGCAAAATGAAGGCTAGGATGAAAGGTATGATGATATTTTTTTTTGGTTTTTTATGAATAAGATATGAAAAATGAGGACTAAAATGACTAATGGTCTAAGGTATGCAAATGCAAAGGTCAAAGTGATTTTCATGGACTTTGGGAAAAAGTTTACTCAACCACTCAAACCTAGGTCTATGTCTCAATTTTGGAATATCAAAGGACTTGTTTGAAGGGATAAATGACAAAGAAAAAATGACAAGTGAGGTTTCCTAACTAGACTTTTGTGTTGGAAAGGTCTCATAAAAGGATAATGACTAAAGGAAATAATTTTGACTAAGTTCAATGGTAACCTACTTTTGAAGGAAAATATTTTGCAAGGTATGGTAAATTTTTCTAATCCAAAGTCTATAGAAAATGAGGACCTAAAGACTGGTTTAGTGTTGGAAAAAGATGATGATGAAGCCTATGGGAGAATGAAACTAAAATTTGCAAGGATGAACCTATGGTAAAATGCAAGCTAAAAGATGCAAAGAATGGAAGATTTGAGAAATTCCTTGTTTGGTTTCTGACAAAAGCCTCTAGAAAAAGATGCTTGACAGTAGATTAAAAATGTCTAATTTTGAATTTTGGCCTATGATAGTGTATTTTTTTCCAAGCGAATGCATTGTTTTAGGTTATAGACGCATCACAGTTTGTCAGATGCATCTTGGTTTAAGAAAATGTGGTTTTACAAGTATCAAATGTGCCTTAGTAAGGCGATTATAGTTTTTTACAAAGAAAATGCAGTTCAAACCAGGCAAATGCATTGTTATAGAGAGAAAATGTGGCTTATCAGAGTGAATGCATTGCGAAATGTCTCAAATGCGGTTCAATAGAGTGAATGCATTGTAGAGTGTAAGAAGTCTAGTTTGTTTGCAATTTTGGAAAAAAATGTCAAATTTGTTTGAATGCAAATGATTGTTTCTAGGTCTATGAAAGGTGTTTGTTTGTTCAATGTCTAGAGAAAACTTGGCAAACACAATATCTTGTCTTTGAAAATTTGAAAACATGCACAATGAAGACAAGCACAATCCTAGGTTAGGCAAGGATAATATTAGCTAGATTCTACATGGGTTTCCCCAACCATAGTTATTCTTAACGAATGAATCCAAAAGCTTGGCTACACGGGCTCCCCCTTATAGTGCACTCACTTCTCAGGTCAACCAAGCTTCCAGCCCCCATAAAACTCCCATGGTAGGCTGATCACCTCTACTAGGAACTATGAGAATGTGGATGCCTTTGCAATGAAAGTTGTGCTAGCAAATAGATGGATTTTTGACAACTACACAAAATTTTTTAGTTTGGGACCCCCATTCGAGTGGCCACACATGGGGAAAGATTAGCTATGATAAGGAGAAACTTTAGCCTGAAGAGGTTACACTCAATAGGGTTTTGGGGAATTCAATTATCCACGTAACACATTCACACTCATAATCTGAAGTTTTCCATTAGGACTCACATTTGTATATCAGTCGCGGGTAGCTTGAATAAAGAGCTTCATTTTTGGTTTGAGTCACCTTGGGGTGAGTACTTTTTCCCACCAAGGCCCAATTCCTAGAGTCAATAACACTTTCTCTTGCACCCAGGATCACACAAGTGTGCAAGGGGAGAGGATACTTCTATTATTGAATCGGGTTACACAAAATTGGAGACACTTGTAAATTTTAGTTACCAAAACTATAATGTGAGTAAGACACCCAAGACACTTTGTTCTTTTTAAAATTTTAACTTGATGTGAGAAAGAAAAAGTTCATTTTCAACCCATGATGTGGGAATGCATGTTCATTTTAACCATATGAGTTTGAATGTATGATTGTCTTCATTTTAAACCCATGACATGAGAATGCAAGCAAATTTTAACTATATGAATGTGAAATGAAAGGTTGTTGTGAATTTATTGTTTAAGAAAATGTGATAATAATATAAATAAAACAAGGTTAGACTCCTTGCCACAAGTTGGAAATAGAAAATTAGTAACCCAAAACCCCTATGCTACTAAATGAAAAAGAGAAATATGGAAAAATTCTATAAAATACAAAAAGAAAATTTTACTAGAAAAATGCATCGTAGCAGAGCAAATGCATCATTTTTCCCAACAAATACATTTCCTGGCCGAAGGTTGAAATCTGAAGACAAATGCGTCAACTTGTAGAGCAAATGCATCATGGTATGGAAAATGCGTCGTTCTACAAAGCGTATGCATCGCAATAGAGAGAATGCATCGTTATGTCAAGAAAATGTGTCATGGTAAGTTAAATTCATCACAAAAAATAGCAATTACGTTGTGTTGTACCTATATCTACAAAAGAAAATTATATGGAAAAAAGAATGCAAGATTTTGACGTTGGGTTCACTAATCTAACTATGGAAAATATTCAGGTTAGCAGGTTAGTCCATAAATAAACAAACCCAAAGTAAATAATGAAGCAAAAATGAGGAAAAATATGAAAATATAAGGAAAGAGTTTACGAAATATCTTCAAACTCCATGATTGACCTCTATTACACCTTCTTTATTTGCTGCAATATGTGTTTTCCCTTAGATTTGTTATCAGCAAAAATGATAATGCCAATACCTAAGCAAATGTTGAAGGATTTAACCTAAAAGATCTCACAATGCAACTAACCAACTATGAAGTAAGCCTAAGTGTATGCAAAAAATAGCATATGAATGCCAAGATGTCAAAAGCATGAAGTCAAGAGATGTAATTCTAAAATGCCAAGATGTGAAGTGATAAGAATGAAGCTAAAATTGCCTTTTTTATAGAAAATGTAATTTTAGGTGAATGGCTAAGATACTTAGATAAGAGATGCTCTAGAATCAATCATTGAGATTGAATATGACAACCCAAAATCAGGGTTAGGGCAACATTAGGGAAAAATTTAAAATGAGTGGTCAAGATTGATTTTAGAAAATCAAATAAATGGACAAGGTTGCATATGACAAGGGATAAGAATGACAGAGAAAAAAAGAGCTGAAAAATAAAATAATTATTTTAGAATTATTTGATTTAAGAGGAAAAGTTGACTTTTTGAATTAAAATTTGATTTTAATTCAAAGTGATGGGATCATGTAATAGGGAATGGATAAATGCTGACAATTTCAAATAAATGAATTTATTTAAAATTAGAAAAAGCTGAAGGAAATAATAATTAAATAAATTAAAGAATTTATTTAATTATAAAAGGACATAAGATGTTAATGACGTATTTAAATAAAGAAATAAAATTTATTTATTTAAATAATCAAGAGGAAAATAATGGACAAAAGGACAATTAAATCATAGAAAGACATTAGAGAGTTAGTGACATATTTAAATAAATAAATGTAATTTATTTATTTAAATAATCAAGAAGAATAAAAAGACATGAATTAATTAAATAATTAAGAATGATTTAATTAATAGTTGAAAGTGAACAATATGACACAATAAGATAAATTAATTATGCTAGGAAGAAAAATGAAGAAATTAGAACTTGCAGGCGTCATTTTTATGTGTCTACAATAATAAAATCATTAATTTTTTATTTTTTTAAATTCTTGTTTATTTAAATAATCTAGAGAAAAATAATGGACAAAAGGACCATTAAATAAATTTGATAATTTATTTAATCATTGAAAGACATTAGAGAGTTAGCGGCATATTTAAATAAATAAACATAATTTATTTATTTAAATAATCAAGAAGAATTAAAAAAATGAATTAATTAAATAATTAATAATTATTTAATTAAGAGTTGAAATGGACAATAAGAAATAATTAATTAAATTAATTATGCTAGGAAGAAAAATGAAGAAATTAGAATTTGCAAGCCTAGGTCATTTTTATGTGTCTACAATAATAAAATTATTAATTTATTAAAAAAAACAAAATGCTTGTCTAATTATTTTTAAATGCTGAAAGATTTCTGAATTCAATTGTGTGAAATTTTTTGCATCTAATTATTTTTATCTTAATTGAAGTGTTAAAATTTACTTATCATAAAAGAAATTATATTGTAAAACTATAAAAAGTGACAACTTCACACAATATTGTAAATGGATCCAATGAAAATACTTTGAAATATTTTAGGAGAATGAGATGCTTAGTTCCTCAACCTTGCCAATATCTTTGTCCTATGCCAAAATGGGAGCTTTGTAACATGGCTTGTATACAAAGTGTGGAAATATATATAACGATTTACCATACAAAAATGTTGCAAACTTTGTCACATGTGAGCTATTTAGTGACATACAAAATATTAATATATGATGTGAAAAGGATGACATCACAGTATGAGTTTCAAAGGTTAGTAATATTGTTACGTTGAGAGGCATAAACTTATAATGGCAACACTGTCTCTATAGGAGGCCAGCAGAAGTAACAGTGTAAGAAAAAAGAAACCGTTTGTATTCTACCAGCTGTTAACCAGAGAAAAAGTTGTGTGAATTCTGAAAAAATGAACAGTCATCTAAATGTAACTGATCGAAATGGAAGAACAGCTAGTCCACCTTGCATCCCATAAGAAGAGTTTTCCGCATCACAATTATTTTGGCATGCAGCTGAAGTGCCGGGGCTGAAGGAGACATTGCCACCATTATTAGATCCTCAACTCACCACACAAGATCTTCTCACAGGCGTCAAATTTGCTTCAGCTGGATCCAGATTCAACAATCTCATTGTAGAGCTCAATGTAAGTGATTTCATATATTTTGTTTTCCTTTCTCTTTAAACCCACTTTAGATAACGCTGGAGAATTCCAAGGCTCTGTAGATTGGAACTCATATTGAAGCTTAAAACTTTGATATGCAATTTTACAAAATGTGATACCAATCTGGCAGAATACGTGGTTTGTCATCTTTGTAAACCCACATGGTATGGACACCACCAATGAAGGTGTAACGCTCATATTCCTCCTTGTCATATGGTTTTTGTATGACAAAATTAGTTGCATTTAAAGGAAATTCGGTGAAGCCTTGAGTTGGTAAGACCGTTGGATCTGCATATCCACTTCCAATCCAAAACAAAATCCCCCCCAATATTGCTAACATCCTCACCATTAATTCTTTCAGATGATGTAGCTAAAATGTTTGTTGACTACGTGCAATCCTCTCTGCATTTATTGTGATATTTTTTTTTTAAAAGTATACATAATCTCTGAATTGTGTATTTTTTAGCCTTGTTCACATGTGGGTATTCTACGTAGAAGGCAAGCACAAGCAAAGATTATTGATTAATGTAAACCCTATTTTTGGTAATACGAGGAGCCTCGCAACTTCAATAGATTGTTGATTAACCCATTTTTCACATCGGCATCATTGATAGTATGACACATTTTGTGTAGAATCTTGAGGGAAGTCACTTACCATGGTTTTAATAATGAACGGGTTTTAATTAAAATAGCACATCAAGCACAAAAATAGAAATTTCCTTCACCCTTCTGATGTTTCCTTGCTCTCCTCCCGTCATAACTGCCATTGCAATTTCATTCAAAAGAAGGCCACTTGAAAAAGCAATGGAAACAAGACAATAATGAATATATACACAGACACAAGCTATTTTAAGTCGCAAGCAAAATCTCGGAAGTTGAGGTAAAATTAATACAGTGCACGAGCTATTGGTATGATTTTTATCGATATGAATGATCCTTTTATTTTTATAAGCGACCGACACCAAAACACTAATGGAGTTGATTATGAGGCTATAGAAACAAGGGATGTAGTACTGGTTTCCTTAAGTTTCACCGAGTTAAATGGTGCTCCATTCATTGGCTATTAAAAATAGGTTGACCGAAATAGGGTGACACGTAGAATACAAGGAAGAGCCACTTAACATATTTATATAGAGACAGTGACACAAAGCTATTTGAGGACATATCTCTAATCGCATTAAATATTATGAATGTAGAAATACGAAATTAGCATCATTCACATTCATCCATTCATTAAGTAAATCAAGTTTATTAAATCTATTCATCAAACAAATCAAATCTATTTAATTTATCTCTAAGGTCATCCATTTAAATTGAATAAATTAACTTTATTTAATTTAGACCTATCATTATCCCTCTTTGATTAGATAAATCAAACCTTTATTTAATTAAATCTGAAACCACATTTCATCTCCCTTTGATTTAGTTTAAATTCAAGCATCTAAGTCAAATGGGTCAAAATCACCTAAATTAATCTAATCACCCATCACATCCTCTAGTTTTTCCCACTTGCACAAATAAATCAATTTATTGATTTATTAAATTCATCATTTTCTTTCAACTTGGCATAAAAAGAAAATATTCTTCCAAATTTGAATCTCCCCCCAAGTTGACATGTACATCCAACAAAACATTTAAGAGGTCTTACATGTCTCTTGCAAAGGTCAAACTCAGCATTTAACACATCTTGTCATCAAATTCAATTTTCAAATCTCCCCTTCTTGGGCACATTGACCAAAATGTGCTCATTTCTCAACTATTCACATGTTGACAAATGACACTTGCCCATTGGTTGAATCTTTGTCCCACATTTCTCTCTTTTGGACACTCTTTCAACTTGAGATTCTATAAATAGAAGGCTCATTCTTCATCTTAGCATTTACAATCTCATGCAAAGTCACTCTCTTCACATTGAGAGCTGATTTTGTCCACTCCATCTCCAAGAAATTTTATCATAAAGCTTATCAAGGATTGAGAAAGGCCTTCTTTCCATAGAAGCACCAATCCACTATGAGATATGATTTACTTCATGTTTTATTGTATGCTTTCAATTAGTTTATCTAATCCTTTGTTGTTTTGATTCCATTATGAGGCATGTTGAGTTATTTCATATGGATGTTGATTGTTGGCTTTGTTTTAAAATACTAATCATGCTTTGTATGTTAGGATTTTAACCATTTGTATATTTTTACATCCACAATATGGCGATAGAAGGAGGGCTTGAACCTTCATTTTTCATCTATTTCACTTTATTAAACTTACTTTGACTTCTAACAGATATATAATCTTTGTTTTTGGTTAAATATTGATTGATATAACAAACAGGGACCACATTCAACACCACCATAGAGGGATAGAATGTGTGCCAATAGGGATTCAAACATTAGATATTCCCATGCATCCACACACATTGAATACCTACAGTTTGTATCAAAATCCAGCATAACATCTAAATTGTAGATTTATCATTCATCTTTGAGGCAAGCACAAGATTTAGAAGTCTTGATTCATGTTATCTGCAATTTTATTGTCGTCCTTTACATTTTCATCTGTTCTATTTATTTGATCTCAACTAATGTAGTCATAATTTTTTTCATGTTAACTTTGCCACTCCTCACATTCTTTGTTAATTCTTATTAACTCTCTCTCTGTTTCTAATTGTTTCTTTTCTACTAAAGCCTTAACATGCTTATTCTCTTATATTGGTTGTTCAAATTTGACCTGGGTGCTTTCAAGGTTTGATAATTCTCTAGGAGCAGTTTCTAGTGGGTTCTTAATTTTTCTCTCTCCTATAAAGACTTTAAATTTACTCCATTTAATTCCTCTTACATTTCTCAGAATGCATTCTGCAACTTTTTTACTTCCATTCTCTTAGAATCTTCAACAACAACCCTTAGGATTTTTTCTTCAAGCTCCAAACGCCAAGTTAGTTATTTGCATGTCTTCTCAAAAAATTTATTTGCTTCTTGCTTTAGCATTAGTTTCCCTTGCAGACAACTTCAATCTATGTAGTTCCCTAGTGGCAACCCTACATCTCCATCTATAGTTGTTTACAAATTCATCTCTTCTTGGGGCTGCATGGGGCTATGCACACATGCTGGAAACATAGAGCTCTTAGCATCCAATTTCAAAGAATCCCTTAATACAAATGACCCACACATTTTTCTTGCTGTCTTCTCCATAGGGTGCATTTAAAATCCTTTTCAAATCCGCAAGGGCATGGGGAGGTTCTAGCTATTGATCGGTGAGCAATAATGCCAGCTACTTCTGTGAGTCTTTAGTATTTGTAGCGTAATCAGAGTTAGTGTGGAAAAAGAGTGAGTTCAAAAAGACAGAGAGCAACAGGTTTTAGCCTGGAACGATTGGAGCTTTAAGCCTCTTTGTTATATCATTTGTTTCAATTACCATCCAATAGGAAGCCATAATCACCTGCCAATCGCATCAGTTTATAAGATTCTTAAACCTTTTAGACAAATTCATTATGTGCATTTCTTACAACCGCATAAGTCATTTCTTTCAAGAATTCGGTCAAAACAGTTCATTTGATTTGTCTATGCTTCCGTGCACACACATCTACTAGGGAGGAAAAATGTGAAAACAAATGTAGAATTCATTTTTACTTCTGCTAGTTGCATTAGCTCGAAAGTTTCTAAAGCCTTTTCAACAAGTTAACACGCTTATCTTTTACACCTGACAAATTTTTTTCTTATGCTTTGATATCTTTATCTGTTTCCAAAACTACCACTTGCACATAGTAGAAGGTACATGGATGTGATGTTTCACCTACCAATCAAATTATCTTGGTTTGCAAAAGTGGATAGTTTTGGTTCTCACACCTACGAGGGAATTTGAATGACGTTATGGATGCTACAGTGACTGTGGATGAAATCAGATGTGAACTTAATTCTTCTGGTCATTTCATCTACCCAATAAATAGTACGTTGCAACAATCCTCGTTCATTATTTCCTTGACTCTTCATTGAAGAGCCCATGACCAAGCGCTGCAGTGGAAATATTTCAACAACTTATTATGATGATTTCATTCAAGGGCAGCCTCAAATCCATGACCTATGCCTTTGATTCCATCGATGGTCCTACTTCCCATTCATTTCAAATCAAGGGTGATGATAGTGGGTTGCTGAAAGTAAATGCACTAGATTCTTTTGCATGGAGTTGGATTTCCTCGAGTAGGCTAAATATTGATTCTTAAAATATTTACTTCCCGCGCTATGCATTCTACATTTGTACCATGTTATTGCATTTGACAGTAGTGTTAACTTGTTTAATGAAGGTATTAATGCATTTAATGAGTTAGATGGTGTTTTGATGATAGGATACGGCCTAGGAAAATTCCATGGACTGCGGGCTGCATTATTATCTTTGTTTTGAAATCTAGATATATATCATCAGCGTATTCATTAAGCGGTGTTTGATTATCATTTCATAAAGTGTCTGGGATACTACATGTTTGGATGATTCAAATAAATAGTTAAAGCAATAAATTTAATTGATCTTACTACTCAGTCTGATTTAGTGCAAAGATTTTGAGCTAACATCATAAGATTTGAAGTTGTAGCGAAGGGTCTAGTCTTTTGATTTAATTTGATTAGTGTTCCAATATAAAACTTGTGGATCAAATTTTCATGCTTAATATGAATTGATGTATAAAGCATGCTATCATGCTTATTTATCTTGATATCTTTGATTGTATGGGGTTTCTTTAACATTATGACCATTCTCTTTATAGGTAGTTCTCACCAAGGTAGATAAATCACAAGCAAATTTGAGCTGGAAAAGTGGACATTGAACTTGAGACTTGAAAGAGCATTTTTTAATGCTTGTTGTAATCGCTTAGAGCATCCAACTACTACGCTCATTTTTTTTTTAGGCATTCTCCTTTTAGTTTTTGGTTTAAAATTAGCCACTAATTTAATCTCTTTAAGTTGGGATAAAATTGAATCCTAGAAATTCACTAGAATTTGGGTTTTGAGGTCTAAAATTGAACAATCAATTTCACACTTCAAAGTTGGTGCCTAAAAATGAATTCATTTTTTATTTGAATTTAAAATGAACAAGTTTTTTCATATTTTTATAATTTTTTTTGCAAAGTAATTCCACTTAAAAAGAGGTATGTGCTTCTCTCGCGCTTCACGACGATCTTGAGAATCAAAAGTCTTTTTGGTGACATTAAATTGCATAAAAGATTACCTTCACATCTTCATTTTGGGAACTAAAATTGAACAAATCTTGTGAGTGTGAGTTAGGTATATCGTGTTTGTTCTCCCTTTGTTTCTAAACAAAGGTCAATCAAACTACAAATGTGCTTGCTCACTGTTGTTTACCTTTAGAGGGGCCTGCCTAAGAGACATATTCGAAAGGATAACTCGAAGGCAACTCCAATCAGTTTTTCATTCAGGCCGGTATATAAATGGATAAGACTAAACTGTCAAGTCCTCATGGTATGTAGGCCTTAGCCGTACAGTGTCTTTCAGAATGGGGTATTATCATAAAAAGTATGAGCGCCCCTAGAAGGATTGATTAAAGCCTTTAGTGGCTTGCTGGATGCTCGCAGGGTGCCATGTCACCGATGTCCCGTCATTAAGAACCTTGTTTGTAGTACCCAACCATTCCATCCAATGAGTTATCAAAGTGGTGCATTGGAACTTAGATTCCAAGAAGTTACTTTCCATGTTCGATCTTGGATAGAATATAGAGGTTAAGACTTCATTCTTAACATACCTTTACATTTTTTCCTTGGTTGCATGTAAAATCATCTCTTCTACTACAAAGGGCATGAGGCAAGCCCACCAAAAAAAATGTACCAATTGGGCTAGGATGTTGTATTGCTTGTGAGTTAGTTTGAAAACACAATACTTGGATCCAAAACATCGAAACCAACATTCAACAAATCATCAAAATTCCAAACCCTTTGGGAGGAACAAATACCTTTGAAAAGTCCACGTGTTACTACTTGTCCCTAGGGGTTCTTATCCCTAGAATGCTTCTAAACAATGAGACCTACATCTTGATTTGTTCATTCTAAAGTCAACATTACGAAACTATGCTCTTGAAACCTTGATTTTCACATAATGGACCTTGTGGAATGAGAATGGAATTAAGACATAGAAATTCAGCTTGAAAACTAAGCAAGAAGTGTGTTTGTGGTAAAAGCAAGTCATTAACCAAGATTAACTCAAATTGAACCCAACACATGTGCTTGTTTATCTTTTTATCATCTTTCAAGCAAACATTGGTCTTTTGGTTTGAACTAGTCTTAGAGAAAAGTATGTTCTTCACTATCTTGGTCTTATAAACAAGGTTCTCCTTAGGTTGATTTAGGATTGAATCAAACACTTCATCCACCCCAAACATTTATCATCTCCATCCCACAAAAGAACTTTGGAAACATCATTCTAGACTTGGGTAAATCATCAAAATCAAAATCACCTTATTTAGTTAGGTGTATGGGAATGCATCCTTTCTCATAGATTTAATTGAATTAGCAATCCTTTGATCAAGTTCATCCTAAGATCACATCTAACATCTTAGGGTTTACAAGTCCATTATCCAAATCCAATCAAACCAATCAGAATCAAACCCTAAGTCTAGCATTGATCCAAAGTTCCTAAACATTCAACATCCATATCATTCACCCATTTCATCATTCATCTCATCATTGGTCCTCAACACCTTAGGGGTCACTTTTACAACAAGGTCAAGACATAAGAAGATCATGGAATATAACCTTGATTCATACATCATGAGTGGTCTAAACCAACCAAACTCTCAAAGCCTTACCATGCCGATTGATTATCAACACTCACATTTATACAATCCGTAAATGGGATCATTATCTCATACAAACCTCAATGGTACTACAAATGTGAGTATTCCCAGTCAAAACTTTGGAACACCTTTCCCGATGGTAGATTTAAATCAAAGTCTAAACATACAGGTCTATTAATCGAACAATCAATGCCTAAGCCTTCAAAAAAAACAAACTCATCCCATCAAATCCCTACATGCCAAATGAGAATGTACCAAGTACAACTTTACCAAACATGAAAATTTTGAGTCCAAACTTGGTAAACTTTGGGATGGATATGTTTTCAAATCACACAATTTTTGTTCAAAGTCCAAACAAGATGTTGATGACTCCATGTATTAGTCCAATTCAAGGTAACACCATGCAAAACTAAATTTATGGCAATGCGATTCCCAACCACAACAATGATCAATTTCAACCCATAATGCAAAATATGAACATCATCCCAAATCAAAACATTGTCCAAAATAAATTTTTCCATAATCCCATTCAAACACTACAAGTGTATGTTCCAAATCTGCTTGAACAAGAGCCAAATCAACTATGTCAAGTGAGTCAAGATAAAAATCAAGACCAAACTTTGCTAGATCAAATTTCTTCACTTGCCAAAATAATTGACTCATTTTTCCAAGACACATCTTCATTCAAAAATCAATACACTCTTCCATTGGTTGAACCATGTCATCAAAGCATTAGGTTGTGCCCACAACCACATCAAGAAAAATATCTCCAATGTCAAGGAGTTAGATATCAAGATCAACCACATCAAAAAATCCAACCCCTACATCTTGAAGATCAATCACCACATCTTAGAAATCAACCACCACAAGGTCAATTCAAAGTGAAAATCTCACAAGGGAACAAACGAAAATACACACCACTTGGGAAACCAATTGAATTAGTCCTACAAAAATTGGTACAAGAAAATATCATCAAGCTCCCCATCTATGGGAACTATTAAGATCCCTTAGTTAAACTACCATGGTATAAAAAGAAGCACTTTTGTGGCTTCCACAAAACAAAAGGACACACAACATTAGATTGTATTTGACTCAAAAATCTCATCCAAGACCTTATTGATCAAAGGATAATCACTATTGGGGGAAATGATCAAGATCTATCCATTGATGAGCACCTTGAAGATGCTTCCACCTTATCCAACAATCAGATTAACATACCTCAAGAGTCACTTTTCAATCATAATAAAAATTTGCCAACAATACCCAACAATGATCCAATTCAAGAAATGTTGACATCACTTGATCCTATGGTTTAATACATTCACAATCTCTCTGCCACAATTGTTGAAAACAATGTTCAAGATCTCTCAATTAAGGAGCATACTGAAGATGTTTTTACCTCATTCGATGACCAACTCACCATACATCAAGAGCCACTTTTTAGAGATCTATTTCAAGGAGTGTTAGGATTTTTTGATCCTATTGACATAATGCATGATCCATTGACCTATGATCATGTTGAAAATGTCTCTACATCACCTAATTAGTTAGAGAACATATCTCAAGAATATATTCCAAAGCATGATCAACATCTTTCACCAAGGTCTAGCAATGGTCATTTGCAATACATATTGACCCCCTTTGACCTCATGGTTACATATACTGAAGGAACCCTCAACTCAACATTTGATCCAAGTCCACTCAAAGATCAAGAGGATATTGAGCCACTTCCCATCCCTAATAAGGATATACAAGGATCATTTAAAACTAACCCATGTCAAGAACTTGATCCAAAGCATGTCAAAAAAAATTCTGAAGTTATTCAAGATCAAGAATTTGTATCTCTAAGATACTAAAATGATCTAATGGAAACTCTCCTAGCTATACAAGATGTTGCAAATAATGATCATATCCCCATAACACATACTCCTCCATTTACCCATGAGATGCTTTCTTTGGAGGGACACATAGATGATCTTCACTCAGAATAGGATTCCTTTACTCTTGATATTATTACACAGAAAGAGCAGGTTGATTGTCAACATCAGGATCAGATATATACCAAATTCAAACTGAGGAAATCATGAATAAAGCTATTCAACATTATCCACTCAAGGAAACAAGTCAGACAGAATAGAGTATTCCAAAGTCAACAAGGAAGCAAATTTAAATAATGTCATCTACAGTGATTGTTTATCAGAGAATACTTACTAAACAAGACATCTCAAAATAGGCAGAATCAAGAAATGAAGGTGCCACTACCACCATACTGGGGGAAATTTTGTCTCAAGAAAACATCAACATAGGGAGCACGAAGAGTCCTTACGATGAAATCAATGCCAATACTACAACCATCCATGTCATGAATCTTCATCCACCCATCATCCCATCCACGAATTGGGGACAACATCAGAAGAAAGATTTAAATCAAAGCAAAAATAACATTATCAAAGCAAAAGAAGCAAAGAAGAATAATGGAAAAATCAAATACACATGGATATGAAAGTATACAAAGAAAGATTATCCCTATGAAAATCCACCAGTTAAAGAAACTATGGGGAAAAATAAAAAAGGGAAAAGTATTCATCAAGGATGTCCACAAAAGCAAAAGCAAGATTTTCAAGTGATGTACAAAGTGTATTAAGCATTTGGTCCTAATTCCACACACACTTTCGTATCCACCCATCATTGCCCATCTTCCCAAGTTTGGAGAGTCAAAGGTTTCAAATTGTCAACTAATCCATCTCTTATCCCTAAACACACTCTATCCACACCTCCATGTATGAGATCCAATTCTCAAATTGACCATGTATTGGAAAATACCCTTTATCATAAGGATTCCGGAGGCACTCTATTACAATGTGCACACAAAGACAGAGTTAACCTTGGTATCAGTAAAGCAGATCAAGAATCCTAAAAGTTGCATTCAAGTTCACATATCTTAGCAAAGAAACTTCTTCAAGCAGGCTATCAATGGCACATCATGATAGAAGCATCTAAATCAGCAACACCTTGTGGTTTAGCATGAGGTTTAAATCTTTCACAAAAAAAACCAAAAAAATAATAAAAAAAGATCATGAAAATAGTAAAGATAAAAAAATCGCCCTCTAGTGAAAACCACTACAGTGGCACTTTGGATAGGTACCATGATGAAAACCTAGCAAATAGGAATCATGTGTAGAATTGAGCATCTATGTACACCAGCTCAAGAGTAAGCATCTTATCCCATCCATAATAAATCCATAATTCCATCCATCTCAGCCATACCATTCATCCAATCCATTTTCATCCATCTGCATCCCTCATCCAAGTTATCTTGATCTTGATGAAATTATTGGGGAACACTTTACACTTGATTATGGTAAACATCTTGACATGGGCCATTTTCATTGATCCTATCCTACCCATAATTATTTGAGCCATGAAGCATTATCCAATGAGCATTATTTATTTGAACACCTTATCTTATCGCAAGATAATCCTTGGCATCCTTTGCATGCTTACCATCCATACACCTATCCAAGCATCCATTCATGGAATTCCATACATTGCTAGACACTAGGGGTAGATATTTAGATCTCAATTTAGGAATAAATCTTGATCTATATCCTCCAACTTATGTGGTGATTCAAACATTGGAAAACATAAAATCAAATTGGTCAAAGCATTTGCGATCTAGAATCCAAAGCACTAGCCCATGTCATATTTTGACAAGAAGACATTCCTTATCAGTCTTCATCTTTCATCAAACATCAATCCAAATAATCACTATTAGTTGCATTGAATGTGTGCTTCAATGTCACATCAAATCATCCAAAACATCTTTTGTTTCAAACCAAGCTTCAAAATCTTGATCGATGAAATCCAATCAATCCATCATCATCTTGGGAGATCCATCCTAATCCTTGTGTTTCTTAACACTATCCTTACATTGTTGTGTATCCTCAACAATGTTATCATCATCAATCCCTCATCATCTTGGGATATCCATCCTAATCCTTGTGTTGCATAACACTATCCTTGCATTGTTGTGCATCCTCAACAATGTTATCATCATGAATCCATCGATATGATCAATCAACGTTAGCTTGGTTTTCAACAAAATCCCAAAATAGTTCACTAATATCGTCACACACATCCTTATCCAAATCGTCAAAATCATGCGAAAATCCAAAAAAAATCAGAAAATCCAAAAACATCAAAAAAACATTCAAAAAATACAAAATCCAAAAACATTTATAAAATATCATAAAACCCCAAAATCTTCGAAAAATAAAAAATTAAAACATTTGTAAAATCTTGAAAATACCAAAAAAAGCCTCAAAACATTTCAAAACATAAAAAAATCCAAATATTTGAAAAATCCATCCATCTCATCTCTCTTTCACTCGAAATAATCAATCATCTATAATAAAATGATCGTCACCTTCATCCTTTGGCAACATAAATAGAAACAATCACAACAATCAACAAAAGAAAACTTCAAACACAAAGTCAAAATTGAAGCAACAAACTATTAAACAAAAAATCAAACTCTTGATCATTTTCAAACATGTCAATCAACCTTATATCAATAGCCTATCAATCAACTTATCACACCATCATCATCCTATACAATGCATGTCCTAGGATATATTGTTTTGACAATGGGCATCATTTTAGATATCACTTGGATTCTTATCCTATCAAAACATATCCCTCTGGTTGAAGGTATGAAGAACATTGGCTTTTTTGTGTACTTGATCTTTTCTTTTGATTTATCTTATTGTGCTCATTCCAATGACCTCTCGATGATATCTAATCAAAGTGATTTAGAGAGAAAGGAATGGGGCAATGATCATTATGTTTTGTTTTCTGTGCTTGTTGGACATTCTTGTAATATAACCTTGGTGAATACTTGCTCTGTTAGGTGTGTATGGGATGTGTTTTGGGCAACTTGTTTACTATTGCATTGATAGGTTATACCTTTTCATGTTTTTGTCTAAGATGTTTGAAACTTCTAAAGTACATCCTAGAAAGGTTTTTGTATGTCAGGTGTGAACAAGAATACTCCTATCTTTTTGTCGAGTCAAAGTCCATCGCACTAGGTACAACACCATCCTGGTTCTTTATACCTTGATGCATCATATCTATATGTATTATCAAACATAAGGTAAGTAGCCATTTTAAAGTCCCAATCCTTGATAAGCGAATCATCATCATCATCTCTAATAAAGTCTCATCAGATCATGGACTTGTTGGATCCTCTTGTCATCATCTCATTTCTTTTTTCTTCTTCTCTGCACTAACATCATGTCATCAATAGTTAATCATCATCCCAATGCATCCATCTTACATCCACAAACCATCAGCATTCTGCACATCATCTCACATGCATTTTCATCATCATAATATAGATCTATTATTCTAATCATCTCATAAAATCATACATTTTCATAAAATGTCTACTGCATAATTATATAGGCATCATCCATTTCATCCATCTCACATGCATTATATCATCATTTAAGTTGTTTAGGATAATATAGATTGGTTATTCTAAGCATCTTAAAACCATCTCATTTGCATCATCATCATAACCATCCATTTTGAACCTCTTTATCATGAGATCGACCCTCAAATCGAATCTTTTTGCTCGATCTCTTGAGGGGGCAATGTACTAGTGTACTTCTTTCCACCGGGGCATCCAAAATAAAAAGATTTTTTTTGAATTTTGATCGTGGCAAGTTTATTCTTTGAACCAACGCAACAAGTACATTGCTTCAAAGAGGGGAAAAATGTAGACATGTACAAAATTAGCATCATTCACATTCATCCATTCATTAGGTAAATCAAGTTGATTAAATCCATTCATCAAATAAATTAAATCTATTTTATCTCTAAGGTCATCCATTTAAATTGAATAAATTAACTTTATTTAATTTAGGCCTATCATTATCCCTCTTTGATTAAATAAATCAAACCTTTATTTAATTAAATCTAAAACCACCTTTCATCTCCCTTTGATTTAGTTTAAATCCAAGCATCTAAGTCAAATGGGTCAAAATCACCTAAATTAATCTAATTCTGATTAATCTAATCTAATCACCCATCGCATCCTCTAGCTTTTCCCACTTGCACAAATAAATCAATTTATTGATTTATTAAATTCATCATTTTCTTTCAACTTGGCATAAAAAGAAAATATTCTTCCAAATTTGAATCTGCCCCCAAGTTGACATGTACATCCAACAAAGCATTTAAGAGGTTTTACATGTCTCTTACATGTCTCTTACAAAGGTCAAACTCAGTATTTAACACATCTTGTCATCAAATTCAAATTTCAAATCTCTGCCTCTTTGGCACATTGACCAAAATGTACTCATTCCTCAACCATTCACATGTTGACAAATGGCACTTGCCCATTAGTTGAATCTTTGTCCCACATTTCTCTCTTTTGAGAACTCTTTCAACTTGAGATTCTATAAATAGAAGGATCACTCTTCATCTTAGCATCTAAAATCTCATGCAAATTCACTCTCTTCACGCTGAGAGCTGATTTTGTCCACTCCATCTCCAAGGAATTTTATCATAAAGCTTATCGAGGATTGGGAAAGGGATTATTTCCATAGAAGCACCAATCCATTATGAGATATGATTTACTTAATGTTTTATTGTATGCTTTCAATTATTTTATCTAATCATTTGTTGTTTTGATTGCATTATGAGCATGTTGAGTTATTTCATGTAGGGATGTTGACTGTTGGCTTTGTTTTAAAATACTAATCATGCTTTGTATGCTAGGGTTTTAACCATTTGCATATTTTCACATCCATAATAAAATGGAAAATTTTAGCAATGTTTGCAAATTATGAAAGTCATCCCAGCCAATCAATCCAAGTAGAGACTGCAATGAGAGAGTGCAATGGGTGTACAACTTAGTTGGGAGGGCATCAGGCTTTGAAGATGGTCACTTGAAGTAAGGAAATGAGCTGAAAGAGTTGGAGTCCCTGTTTAAGGGAATAAATTTTTTTATGTATGTTTGCAATTGAGTGAGAAATGATTGTATCTTTGGAGATGAGATTTTTAGAGCTAAAGACATTCATGCATGTAGTTTCTAGACTTACTAGAGAGATGGTAAGTGGCAGCGCATGTTTGCTTCAGTAATGGATACAAAAGTTCTTGTGCTAAATTAATTGAATGATTATGACAGGTTACTCTATTGAAATGTCACTATTTATAGTGCTTTATGTTTTTGATGGTTCAAAAATACCATGAAAATTATTCCAAGCTCTCATTTTGGCACTGACAAGGAGGATATTGGTAGAGGTTTGTGAGACTAGATTTACACCTATCAATTGCATTTGGATAGAAGTTTCTTAAATCTTTTCAACAAACACATTTTCTACGTATCCTGCAACCATAGTATTTTGTAAGACCAAATTTCGTTGAGGAATCCAATCAAACAGTTCACGTTCCTTGCCTCACTTCTGCAGAAGAACAAAATTTTATTTTAAATGGATTGTTGTTTGAAAAGGAATAGATGTCGGGGAAAGGAACAAGCCCACATGTCCTACATAAGCAGTTAAAGCTTAGAGGGAAGATTAAAGATGTGATACATAATCTATGTGTCAACTACCCAATTTTGGGCTTTTCTATTTAGTAGGCTATTTTTATGAGTGAATTTTCTCATTTGATAGTCATATAATTAATATAAAGTTTGTATATATCGATGTATTTTATTGAAGAGGCACTTTTCTTTTTTAACATTTCAATTAGATGCTATTGATTTTACTCTCATTTTTCTATGCAATATTCAATAAGCACTTATATTTAAATATTTTCAATTCAAATGATAAAATTGATTGTTGTACTATATAATTTTTATTATAATGTGTGGGAATTGATGATTTGGATTCAATGCACAAGAAAGAATCTCTTGAGGAACAATCACAATTATTTATACAAATATGTTTGAAAATAATGAAAATTACACATGTTAATTTCAACAAAGATATTTATAGAAAAATTATAAGCATAAAAGAGAATGTCAATAATATTGGGTAAACCCACAATAGTGGTTTACAATTTTTTGAATGAAGAATAATTAAAAATTCTCATCAAAAAATTTAAAATGGTTTACCCCTTCTAATGAAGGGGGTTTGAATGAACCACCCCCCTTCTAATGAAGCCCCCTTCTAATGAACCCCCCTCCCTTCTAATGAACCCCCTTTTGCACCATATAAGGGGGGTTCGAATGAACCCCCTTTAGTAGAAGGGGGGTTCTAATGAACCCAATTTTTTCACCTTCCCCTCCACCATTTTAGAATTTATGCATTTTTTTGACTGTCGAAGCTTGGGAAGGAGGTGCAAATGGAGTAAAATTGATAAACCAAGTTGTATGATTGTAGTGATCGAAACGTGATTTCCAACAACTATAAATTTAATATATTTTGTTTTTATTTTATATTTTATTTTTTAGTTTTACTGCACATAGGTTTTTCACCGAACGTCAAGTTTGATGAAAAATCATTGTGGAAAAATAGTAAATTTGAGGAATTTTAAATATATATATATATCCACTAGGTATTGATGTCCTCGTTCTAACAAAAAAAGAAAAATTGAATTTCAATAGATGCTAAAAAAGTTATGTGAGCTGAAGTGCACCTATGTCTAAATTATAAATGTTTTGACTTCAAAACTTAATTAAAATAAAATATTCAACAAAATGCTATGAAACAAAATGAAATCCCTCGATATTTGTGTTACCAACCTAAATTCAAAAGAATTAGAGTTTTATCCTTTGTAGAAAAAAAGTTATGAGAGCCGAAGTACACACTACTTTTTAAAAATGTTGTTTACTATTAACAACTAGTTATCAAGGGAGACGGAAAAAAATTACAATTTAATTTCAATTTTTTTTTTTTAAATACATTTAAAATGTACAAACAAAATCTCACAAATAACTAGTTTACATCATTTTCAAATTCCTAATAGTTTACCTATTATAAGTGTCAGAAAGTGAAGTTTTCTCTGAAAATGTTGATTTCAAAGTCAAGTTTGGCCAAAAAGTGTAAACCATTATTGTGGAATGACCCTTATGGCTGTACTTATTCTCAAATAGGACAAAAAGTATTATTTCACAAAGATATCATGATCAAAAAATTAAAATTTTATGGTTTTAGTAGCAACAAATAAATTTATGATTGGGTAAAAGCACAAAGTTGCACACTTTATAAAGGAAACGACCAATGCTAATCCAAATTTTAAACTTGAATCACTAAAAGGTGGCATTTATGTTTTGAATTTTGAAATGATGTAAACTAATAAAATATGTATTTTTTAGTATATTTTATATTTATTTATTTTTTAAATTAAAAAAAAATATTTTAAACTAGTTTTTAATAAATTAAAAGTATAATTTAGTTGCTGATAAAATGCTGAAAAATGAAGTTGCATGGGACGCCAAACTTCTTATAGTAAATTTTCTTCTTTTTTTCTTCCAATTTTTTTGTGTATTTATAACTTGAAATTTAAGTGCATGAATATATTTTTTTTCCAATTTTGATAAATATATATTTTTAAATAAATATTAAAATGTGCATGAACCAAAAAACAACTGTTTTCATTGGACGTCAACTTTCATATTAAATATTTATCTAAAATGGAAAAAAATATACCATCTTAAAATAGATTGTTTTATCTACTTCATCATATTTTTTTAAAAATTTTATAATAAGTTTAAGTATTTTTCCTTGGCATAGTAATCAACCTAATATTTTGTGTTGATAACCTACTTTTAGTAAAAATAAAAATAAAATATAAAAAATAATTAAACTGTTAAAATAAATATATTTTTGAAAACTACACTTATGGATCTACAAAAGGGTATTTTAATATTTAAAAAAAATGTTATTTAAATTAGTAGGAGTTATTGAAACTTCAAGTTTTTCAAATAATTTTTTTTTTTTGGTAAATTGGACTCAAAGTGGTGCTCCATATATTTTTAGCAAACAATTTTAGTTGAAAAAGTTGTGGAAGTATCTAACTTAGCTAGAATGAATCTTACTATATCATATGTTTGACCAATTTTTTTTTTAGTTAGAAATACTTAAATTTAGTTGTGCGGATAAGTTGGCTAAAAGTGTGACACAACTTTGTGCTTTTACCCGATTATGGTATAGGATCTTAATAACTACGACCAAAGTTTTGGTACTAGGATTTTACTCCAATCACATGTATTGGTGTTGATATATTATTTTTTTAATAAATCACTCCTTTATGGCTAGCATAAAAAATTAACTATAAAACTTAAATTATTATTATGCTATAATGATTGACTATCACTCATTTTAAGTGTTTTGTAGTTATCTTCTTATTAAATATTTTTATGTTATTTTTATTATGTGAACATTATTAGGATTCTTAGTCTCACTATAGGACTATAAATCTATATAGGATTTACATTATTTATTATATAATGGTCACTATTAAATGTGATTACATTCTTATTTCACATATAAATTTAATAATTATGTGAACATTCTTAGGATTAATAGTCTGACTACAAGACTATAAATCTATTTAGGATTTACATTGTTTATTATATTATGGTCACTATTAAGTGTGATTACACTCTTATTTCACTTATAAATTTAACAATATAGATAACATAAAAAATCATGTTTGTCAATATTTAAATCATGATTGTTGATTAGAATTCAAGGTTAGGGTTAAGATTCAATTAAGGTCAGGGTTATGGTTATGGGTCAAATAGGGTTAGAGTTACAATTAGGGTTTTAAGATAAATATTAGGATTTTAATTAGGGTTAGGGTTGGGATTAGGGTTAGGATTAGGGTTAAGGTTAGGATTATGGTTCAAATATGGTTAGCATTAAATTAAGGTAAGGGTTATTGTTACTTTTAGACTTAGGGTTAAATTAGAGTTATCTAGGGTTATGATATAATTAGGGTTAGGGTTCAAATAAAAATAAGATTTAATTAGGGTTAGGGATAAATGAGGGTTAAGCAAGGATTAAAGTAGTAGGCTTAAATTAGGGTTAAGATTAAATTGGGGTTAGGGTTAGGGTTAAATTACCTAGGATTCAATTAAGGTTAAAATTTAATTAGGGTTAGGGTTCAAGTGGAAATCAATTAGGGTTAGGATTAGAGTTAAATTAAATTTATAATTAGGTTTTGAATTAGAGTTTGGTTAGGTTTTGGTTGGGGTTTAATTACAATTACATTTCAATTAGGGTTATAATTATGGTTAGGGATTCAATTTATCTAGGGTTACAGTTGAAATAAAATTAGGCTTGAATTAGGGTTAGGGTTAAAGTTAGGATTAAGTTTTAATTATGGTTAGGGTTAAGTTTTAATTATGCTTAGGGTTTAATTAAGGTTATGCTTAGAGTTCAATTAAGGTTACTATTCGCTTAGGGTTATGGTTCAGTTAGTATTCAATTTGGGTTATGGATCAATTACGGTTACGATTCAAGAAGAGTTTTTTAGGGTTAGGGTTAAATTATGGTTAGGGTTGGAGTTTGGGTTAAATTAGGGTAAGGGCTATTGTTAGTTTTAGGCTTAGGGTCGAATTAGAGTTATCTAGGGTTATGATATAATTAGGGCTAGGGTTCAAATAATGTTAAGATTTAATTACAATTAGGGTTAAATAAGGATTAAATTAGGGTTAGGATTAGGGTTAATATTTAATTAGGGTTAGATTAAATTAGGGTTAGGGTTCAAGTAGCAATCAATTAGGATTAGGGTTTAATTAGAGATAGGATTAGGATTAGAGTTTAATTAGTGTTAGAGTTATGATTAGAATAAGAGTTTACTTAAGTTAGGATTAAGCTCCACATGACAAATGATCAACTAAAAATCATCAAAATTAAGGTTAGGGTTAGGGTTCAATTAGAGACAGTTAAATTAGGGTTAGGGTTAAAGTTAGGATTAAGTTTTGTGCATGTGTTGAAATGTATAGAGTGATTTATTCTAATGTCAACACAAACCTTAATGAGACGATTTACATTCAAAGTTTGAAGCAAGTAAAACTAATCTATTTCGTAATACAATCAAACCTTTCAAATACATATCATTGTTCTCTAATTCTAGGGATTTATTAAACCTTTTGGCCCTCAAATTTCTATGAACACAAAGGTTGTTAAAATGACTACCTAGAAAATGAGATTTGATGCTTAATATGCAAGCTAAGATTATTTCTATGTGCAAATGTGTGGTGGAAGGATTAATGGAATGAAAATGTGTGCTGGAATGATTAGCGGTATGCTTCTAAATAAAACAAGATGATGGAATTGATGATGAATGCAATGATAAATGAAGGATGATGTTGGTGATGGATGAACAAGTGGAGACATGAGTGAGATGATATGCATTATGATATGCAACTATAATGAGCTATCTATGATTATGCATATGCTCAAATGAAAACATAAAACAAACTAACCTAAAATGTAACTATGACGCAATGGAGATGATAAAATGTAACTACAAAGAAATTAATTAATCTAAGATGATAATGCAAAGTAACATATGATATGCAAGCTAAGTATAAGACTCCAGGAAAGCTCCAAGATCCTACAAAAAACCTGCATGGTAACAATACTCAAAGTGTGGATGGAAAATGGCATTATAACACTATTCCAATTTGTATTTCAAAATAGCATTATAACATTACTCAAAAGGTGGATGATAATACAAAGGATGAGGGGTGTATTTATAGAGTTTTGCAAGAATTTTTTGAGGTGGCACCTATCAATGGTTCAAATTCAAAGGAGATAAGAAGATGGTGGAGATGAAAGAAATCATGATGTGGTCCCCTTGACCAAGGGCAACATGCCATGTGTGTGAAGAGAATCCCCTTGACCAATTGGAAGCATGCCAAATGTATGAGATTCCAAGTGTGTGAATTAAAGATGCATGTGCTCCAAATTTGTTGGAAGTGTGGGGGAATAAAGTCATGTGCCTTTTCTTATTGGTGGAAGTGTATGAGGATAATTCTAATTAATAATTAGGATTATTTATTTTCATGTGACCTTTATGAGGTGACACATAAAAAAGTTGTAGAAATGTGCTCTAATTCTTAATCAACATTAGGGAAGATTAATTAAATAAACACGTTTAGGGTTTTTTTGTTTATTTAATTTAGAAGAATGTGAATTATGTGAATTAAATTAAAGTGAACAATATAAATAAATTAAGACCTTATTTATATGTAGTTGAAACATTAATCAAATAGGTTGTATTTAATTAATTGAATGCGATGACCATTTTCAGATGTATACATTTTTCCCCTCTTTGAAGTGATGTTTTTACACATTACTTCAAAGAAGATTTTGATGTTGATGCTTAGATGATTCAACATTTCGATACCCTGGACAATGCAAGATTATGATGCCCCAAATTTTGAATTTCAGGTATTGATGGATATTATGCCCCCTGAAGAGATAAATTAGTGAATACAAGGATGTGAAAATGAAGTGTTGAATGATGTGATAAGTGTTGCTATGATGCAATGATGATCCAATGTCGATTCAGTGAAGTTTTGATGGTTTATCTCTCGAAATTTCATTGCAAGCTCTTTCTTTGAATAGTGTTGATTAATTACCCCTCCTTTGTGGTAAAAATGGGAAATAAATCCCACCATTTTACCCCTAAAAGGTGAAAATGGGTAAAATGGGATTCATTTGCACATTTCAAAGAGTTTGGATTTGTTGAAGATTGGAGAGCTTAGAGGAAGATGGTGATCCCATACCAGAAGCATCATTTCGAGTGTCTTCACCAACCTGATTAGCCTGTTGCCTCCGGACCTACAATACACTTTATGAGAAACCTCTTTGTTAGTCATTTTCTTGCCTTTTAGAAGATTTTTGAACATCATAGATGGATGTTGTAGCTTATGGGATGCTATTTATACACTTTTGGGTGATTTTTGTGTAGTTTTTGAGTTTTTTTGAGCATGTTTAAGAGTTTTGGCACAATTGGGGTCCCAAATGGTGCCTCTTGTAAGCTTGAAATTCAAGTTTTCATGTGTTGGAGTTTTGGCACCTTTGGGGTCCCAAATGGCGCCTCTTGCAAGCTTGAAATTGTTCTTGAGCCTTTTGAGAGTTTTGGCACCTTTGGGGTCCCAAATGGCACCTTTTGTAAGTCTTGAAAACATTGTTTGGAGTTGCATACTCTATTTTGGTGCCTTTGGGGTCCCAAATGGTGCCTCTTGTTTCCTTCGAAAGTTGTCATTTTTGTTGATTTAAAGTGGTTTAGCTTGTCATTTGACCTGTTTTATGGCGTGTGATTGTGGAAATCCTTTGAGGTGATGTTCGAAAGATGTCCTTGAAGCCTAGGAGTCATCGGTTTGTCATGTTTTGGATTGATTTCAGCTAGATTGTGGTATGTGTAGTGTTTGATTGATGTTTTGCATGATGATTTGATCTCATGATAGGTGAGAATCAAATGATAGAACTAGTGTTGTGTCATCCTCATGATAGTCAAGGAATGATGGGTTGATTGATAGCAAATCATCCTCATGATATGTGAGGAACAATGGGTAAGATTGATAACATATCATCCTCATGATAGACGAGGAAAGATGGGTAGGATTGATAGCATATCATCCTCATGATAGGCAAGGAACGATGGGTAGGATTGATATCAAATCATCCTCATGATAGGTGAGGAACAATGGGTAGGATTGATAGCACATCATCCTCATGATAGGTGAAGAACAATGGGTAGGATGGATAGCAGATTGTCCTCATGACAGGTGAGGAACAATGGGTAGGATTGATAGCAGATCGTCCTCATGATAGGTGAGGAATGATGGGTAGGATTGATAGAATATTTTCCTCATGATAGGAAAGGAACGATGGGTAGGATTTATCAAGATGTTGGTTGTTTTGATTGATTGGATTTGAATGACTACACAATAGCTTGATTGACTGATAATTTTGAGTGAACATGACATTAATTGACTGATTTGTATTCATGATTAGGGAGATGGAGATGTACTCCAGTCTCGGGAGCAGTTCCCAAAGACTTGGAACATGGTCCACCGGTTGTCATCAGCCAACTTAGAGATTATCTCCCATTGTGGGTTGACTTCCTTATTATACATTCCACAATATAGAATCAACAAAGGTTTACTAACAGCTTTGGCAGAGAGATGGCATAGTGATCATAACACATTTCATTTACCAACTAGAGAGATGACTGTGACTCCTGAGAATGTTTATCATATTCTATGGATCTAAGTGATGGGAGAGATAATAGTGTATGATAAGAGAGAGCAAGGTGGGATAGCTGCATTACAAATATTATGTCAAGATGAGTATGTTATGGGCCGATGGATCCCTTGGATAGAGATGATCAGTAGATATGCTCCTTTTCTATGTGTGCTTTATGGATTCATTGGTGGATTCCTTTGTCCTAATCGTAGGTCGAAGGGATTTTCAGCAAGTTGGGGTCATGTGCTATCGAGGATGACACTTGATTGTACAAGGTATGCTCGAGGTTCCTGTATGTTAGCCCACTTATATCAAGATTTGCACGAGGTTGTCTATTATGGGTCAACGAGTTTGTCATGTGGTGTCACATTACTGTAGACCTAGGCATGGGAGCATATAGCCGTCACTCAGCCCATGGGAGAGAGACATTGACCACCAAGGAGATCCTATGTTTTCAGTTATAGTGGTCCACATGTCTAGCATAAGCTGGGCAAGGTTGCTTATTGGAGGCATGTTCTGGATGATTTGGAGATTGTCACATGGTGGCGAGAGGATTAGCTGGAGATGCCATATATGTTATTATCTCGCTATCTGATTGGACGAAAACCTATTGTTCTTGAGCACTATTTTATTTGCGAGTATTTCAATAGTTTGGACAAGTTTAGGGGATGCCCCTGGGAGTTTCCCATTATACATGTTGATGAAAAAATGTTTTTGAGTGGGGCCCATGTGTATCATATGAGACAACCTACACAAAGTATTATACCTTGACCCTTGGTTTATGGGATTATGTTTCATATATTACAGATGCCGAGATGACCTAGGATTATTCAGAGTTCTTCCACACACATCCATTTCCTAGGTTTACTCATACAAAGGAGGGCCAGTACCGCCAGTTGATGGAGATAGAGGAGAGGACGATGGTGGTGAGGATGGTGTTTGCAGAGGTGATGATGGTGGTGTAGAGGGTGGTTGTAGAGGTGATGGTGGTGGGGAGAGTGATGGTGGTGCAATGGGTGATGATGTTGGGGTAGATGACAGTCATCCGTTGGATTTTGTAGTTTTGAGGCACAGGAGGAGCACCACCGTAGCTCAGGTGGAGCTTCCTAGGATTTGGATTGAGATACCCTCACATCAGTAGTCATCATAGATTGTAGCTTTGCAGGCAGAGGTTCAGTCATTTTAGAGCAAGATAGTGCAGGCTCGAGCATAGATTATGTCCCTTCAGGATGAGTTAGGATAGTGTCAGGCACAAATTGATATTTTGAGGATTGATAGAGGGACATATAGGTAGTAGATACAACAGTTGCAGGCACAGATAATCATACTTACGTCAGAGAGGGATGCCTTTAGACACCAGATAGAGCAGGTTGAGGACATTGTTGAGAGGATACAACAGACGACACCATCTGTAGGTACATCAGATTTCTTCAGAGAGATCCAACACATTTCTCATGAGTTGCAATTTTATAGAGGTAAATATCATGAGTTGGTTCCTCTTGAGCATCAAGAGAGTTTTCTATAGTCTCGTTCTCTCAGATCTCATTCTCGGACTGCTAGAATGGGTGTCACACAGCCATTGCCTAGAGATAGGAGAGATCCAAGTGCAGGTCCGTCGGGTAGAGGTGGTACTAGTTCCATGAGAGCAGCAACATCTTGTGGGATCTTGACATAGCATTTTGTGATGTTCCTTGGACATTGTGTATACACCTTTTTGTGATATTAAGGATGTGATTCCCATGATATAGTGCCTTTTTGGATTTTGATGTATCTCATCCTACTTTTTGGATATCCTTGTACACGTGGAAATTTATGACATTTTTGATGATATATGATATGCAATGGTGATTATGATGCATTTTATTTCCCTATTATGATATGCAATGTTGTGAATTTATTTAATTTCTATGTGATGATAATGATTATGCAATGTGATGTGATGATTATGATGCTTTATACAGTGTTTTGTGATTTTATGATGCATGACTTTAAATGTTCAAGGCCTTAAGCTTGAATAAGTGAGTCTGTCCAACTTCCAAAAGTTATGGGAAGACTACAGTAGATTGATCTTTTAAGCTTCATAACTCTAACATATTTCCCAACTTTCTTGGAAACCTGAAGAGACTCACTTATTTAAACATAGTGGATGACATGATGTTGAAAATTATATGCAATGTATGTTCTTTCTTTTGTATTTTTTGATGTAGATATCATGATGGAATGTATGGATGTAGATGAAGTGATAATGTTTTCTAAGATATGCAAATGATGATGCAACTGATTTGCAACTAAATTAAAATGATGTTTTTTTTTTGTTAATGTCCAGTGTACTCAATCCATTAATAATATAGATGACATAATTGTGAAATTGTTTCAGCATTGAAAAACCCCATAAATACACATGCAATACTAACATGAATGCAGTCTAACTTAACTATGCAAATATCATTTTCAAAATTTTTCATTTATAGTAACCAATTTAGCACACTTTTTATCATCATTGGGCCTTTAAAATGTTGAAAGTGAGTACAAGCATCGATGGCATATGTTAGACTAAGATGACTTGAGTACTACTTCCATGATGTTTTAAAATTGCAAGTTAACACAAGCATCTAAGTATAATTAAATTGAGATGACCTGAGTGTTGCTTACATAAATAGGCAAGAGTTAATCTTTTTTCTATGCAAATTCAAAATTTCATTAGTGATACTTTGTAGCGCACATCTCGCGACAACTTGCATAGTAATAATGATAGACTCACAGACAACAGACAAAGAAAAATCACACTCCTTCCTTGCTCCTCTGCTTTGATACATCATTGAGGACTCAAGAGATATGATATCAAAAATCAAAGTAGAACAAAGTGAAATTTTGTGTTTAATGTGATAAACCCTTGATTCAGAAAGATCATCATCCATTTGAACTTTGTGTTTGTAACTTTAGTCTGATGACTATTTGGTCGTTGGTTCAAGCCCAAAGTTTATTTGCCCCTAGTGAGTGCAGGATTTTTCCCCCAGTCCAGGGTGAGACATGACCATGACAACCAAGATCTAACCTAAATACCTATCCTAGGGGCCTCGAGGGATGATCAATAGATTAGCCTTGCCTACATTATACGCGAAGAGACCACGTAGTTTGACTGACGACACGACCAAGATTTACAAGATGAAAATATGAACATATCAGACACCCAAAAGAATGACTCAAATGTCTCAGGGGATAATCAAAGATGACCCTTGCCTACGTTCAAAGCTCAAAGATGACGTAGTTTGAAAAATGACTATGTTTTTTACTTTTTGACTTTTTGACCTATTTTTGGATTTTGACATGTTTTGAATGTTTTTGGGATTTTGATCTATTTTGAATGTTTTTGGGATTTTGATTTATTTTGAATGTTTTTGGGATTTTCAATTTTCCAACCTTGAGAATGTACAAGAATCCAATCCAATGTAGGACTTGCCCCCAGTGTGATACGATAAGACAAACTAATTTTTAGAATGGCCGAGTAATGCTAGGGGGTGTTGGAACTATAAATTTCTGAGATTTTTCACATGTTTTCCATAACCTTAAGTTTCCATTGGAATCCTTTTCATAAATGTAGCGGTTTATTTTCATATCATTTTGCTCATATTTTGACCATGTTTCCCATCGAATCCATTGAGTCACGCATCTTTTGCATTCTGGTGCCTATCGGCGTGATTTCATTAGGCTCTCCCCAATCCATGTTGTGTCTTCTGCTAGCAAAACATCTATGTTTCCTATCGGCAAGACGTTTTAATGTCATGGAGACTGAATTTCATTCACTAGCAGTTATCAGCATAACAATTTCATCGTCTTGGCGACAAGAGTGTTCATATCGGCATGAGTCAGGATCATGATTGTAATGCTTCACCGAATGTGTCATGTTTCACTGACCCATGTTTGAAAGACACATATTGGCATAGGAGTCATATTCAGGTGAAGGTCATAGCGAAATATGAATGTCTTCTCAAAAGGCATATCAAAGGTTCTATCAGCAAAGGATTGAGGCATTGATATAACGTCACGATGATCTCCACATGTCATACCAATTGTGCACAAGTATTCATTTCAGCCAATTTGATGAGTATCGGAGTAAGGTCACAGCGAAAACATTTTGTCTCTCTGACTGGCGCATGTGGAAATGTTTCGGCCAAGCTAAAGGTTTTCGGCAGGTGGTCTTGGCGATTGAGCATTGTCTTACTGATTGGTGACAAGGAATGTACATCGGTGAGACTAAAGTATATCAGAGTAGTGTCTTGCTGATAAGATGTGAAGGGGGTCATGAGACATGGGGACTTTGTCGGTAGGAGTTTACTGTTGTCTTGGCGACTCAGGAGATAAAGGAACTTTCAGCAAAACAAAGTGGATTCTCTATATGGTCTTCCCGACACCATTAAGTTACAACGATAGTGAGTTAGAACAAGGTGCATTTCGGTGAGAGGCTCCTTGGGTCTCAGTGAATGGAAGGCACAAGAAGTACATATCAGCAAAACATATTGTAATCTCTATGATATCTCATCGACCCAAATGAGCTATAACGAATGCGAAGATGAAACTAAAAGGGAATAAAAGAATACTATATGGCTTCGTTGTGACAAACAAAATGCTACAGCGACGCGCGGGAGACAAATGGGGTTTTAGGGGTTTTCGATATGATGTCTTCACAACTCGGATGTGTTACGGTGAGGCACAGAAGACCAAAGGGATGATCAATGATATTGTTTCCTTCGGCATACTCACGGGGATGTTACAGCGAATGATTGATGAAGTCTTATGCACTATGGCTGACATGAAAATTCCTAATTGCAACTGTTTGCTGATATTGGAATATGAAACAATGTGCCTGTTCAGATATTGATGTATAAATAATTACTCTCAATTGTAAATGAAGTAGTAGGTAAAATAGTAGGATAGAATAGATACAATTCAGAGGAACACAATGTTTTGCAAAAAATGAGATTATGTTGCATATGTAAAATCATGGAGATGTCAATGGAAGTCTTTTGACGTGTTGCAATTGTTTCTAGTATCACTTGTTGGTCGTGTTTATTGAAAATATTATCGAAGTTTTCTCCAATTGTGATGTTCTCTGATTTTTTGAATTGGTGTAACAAGTTTACCTCCGGTTTGTCAGTACACATTTGCTGTAACTCTGTGATCAATTAATTGGTTCTTTCCAGTAAAGATTAAATCCCTTAAGTTGATCATAGTAATTAGAAGGTATCAATTGGATCATTTAAGAAGAACTCGGTAATTATAATCTTGCATGTTTATACAAGCTATAAACCAAATCATATGCTGAACAACTTGAATTCTTGCTAGAACAGAGTACTTATCTCAGATTTCTCTTGACTCCACATACCCTATAAGGCACTGGTCTCACCATTCACATCATTCAATCTCATTCATATTTTTTTTACATCTGTTAGTTGAGCATATTAGGATTTAGTCTCCATTTTAGTATACAATTTATTCCAAGTTTGATCCATTTTGTCCACTTCCATTTGCCATTGTGGATAAATTATTGTAGGAAGGAAGATCATAGGTTAAGTTTGCTTCATCTATTATAGGTACACCTACCTAGGTCTAGCAACACCTGAAGAGTAGAAGGTTTAATTATTTCAAACCTTGTTCTGTTACCCTAAAACGTACCAAGAGATTGGCAACCTCTTGAGGTATCCTTGCCTACATTTTTGAGAGCAACCTCTTGAGGTATCCTTGCCTGCGTTTTTGAGAGCTAACAAATTGGTGACTCTGCTAGGGAAACATATCAGAAAATTCGGTTGAAGACCACATTATAGAGTCATTAAAGAAAAGTTTATAATTTGAGAAGATTCAGAAAGGGTGATTCCGCTAGGGAAAAGATCAAAAGTAATCATTTTCCTACTTTTGGAAAAGTAGGTGGTGACTCTGAAAGAAACATTGCATTTGTTCAAATATGATAGGAAAAAGATCCTCAATGATCTGAAAATGGAGGATAATCAGGGCAGACCTATTGATCATGACACTCTGCAAGTTGATTATGAATCTTTAACTTTTGAGGAGGTCAAAGTACTGTATGAGTCTCAAAGAAAGGAAATAGAAGAATGGTAGAGGAAAAGTCTACAATTGGACCATAATGAATATATAGATGCAGGAAGATATTGGGCCCCTCAAGCACCTGATATTACAAATGGAAATTTCTACAATGGAGGTGATACATATCATGCACAACATAGCACTTATCCTGCACAGCCATTAAAGCAAGAAAATGCTTATCCTGTCTGGACAAAGATTGGCAAATTATCAAGAATGCCAATGTGATCAGTGTCAAATGCAGTTGGAAGTTATCAAGAATGTCAATGTGATGAATGTCAAGGGAAACACAATTTTGATTCACTTGGAGATATTAGCCAGAATCTACAACAAGGTATGTATCAGAACCAACAATCTAGAGATGATGAATATTTCAAAAGTCTTTGGGATGCTTTTCTTGACATAAGGAGGTATGGTGGAGAAGATTTCACTTCTCTGTATAATAGAATGAGAGAAATTTGTATACAATTACCTTCTCACCATAGGCCTACAAGGACCATGTTTACTGAGCAATTCATAAAGGTATGGGAGCCTAATTCAATTCATTGGTAAGAATTATCAATACAACAAGTTTGTGATCACTTGAATAAGTTCATTGATGCCATGGAGAGGAAAGGGTATGGGGACACTACCAATGTTGATTCCAATTGTTGTATTTCTGATGAGTATAGAGGAATTGATCAAGCAATGCATCCAATAGATGATGAGGTATGTTCAAGTCAGTATGATTCTTGTGATAGCTTGCATAATAAAGATGAAGGTACAAGATATCTCTCTTGCTTGACAGATTGTGACAGGGAGAGTAGTGTGTGTTATGAGGGATCAAATGAGTGTTCAGATTTTGAAGATACACCTGAGGATTTTGATCTGCAGCAAGGGGATCCTTTTACCTCTTATGAGGATCAGGATGAAGAGGCAATGGAAAATGTTGATAGTGAATTTACAATGCCTCTAGCTGTAGTTGAAAGCTACAATGATACATGCGATGAAGAGGAGGGTTGTAAATTTGAGAATGGTTTCCAAAAAATTTTAGGCCCATGGCATGATGAAGATTTAAAAGAGGATCAGATAATTTTTTGCAAAGTTTTTCTCCAGAATGAATTTCAGGTACTTTCAGATCCACTTGATGTTGAGTAAAAGGTATTTTTAGATAAACAAAGTGATGTGTCAAGTTATGGAACAAGTGACTGTGCTGGTAATTTTTCATTCTCAGTTGATCCTGGGCCTCTTTTTGATGATAACAAAAGTGATGAGTATGACTGTAATAATGAAAATGTGGAAATGTGTTTACTCAGCTGTGAGCAAATTTCAGATTTGCTAACTCTTGACTATCAGAGATATACACATGAAGTTGATCCTGAAGTTCTTTATCCAACTTGCATTTGTTTTGATAGTGAAATTTTTTTGTCCAATGATTCATATGATTCTCAGTGCCTTTCTCAAGTTGATAGTGAAACCTTTGAGGTTGGCCAAATGCATGTGTCTGTTCAGAATGAGGTATGTGTTTTTGAAATTTCTAACTCATGTGGAGAAGACATTTGTCTGCATACCAAGGATGATAATGTTCCAGATTTGATTGGTTCATATATGCTTAATATTGAAGGTTTGAGTCATAGGGGTATCAAAGAAATGCAAAGGGTTTCAAATTTGCTTGTTTCAGACAATATTGGTTTGACAGATTTTTTTTTTCTCAAGAGGGGCACTTTGATTGTGAAATTTTAATACAGCTAAGTGAATGCTTTATGATCCATAACAGTGAGAAAGATAATAAGGAATATTGTATTTCATATGCATGCATCTTGAATGTTGAAAATAACAGGGGTTTGTCCCAAGATATTGAAGAATTTGAACTATAGGATGCTGTAGGGATTTTGGGCCAAACTGAGCATGATGATACTCTAAGAACTTGCAATAATAGTGATAGGAAGGATTGCATGAGTCTCTTTAGGAAGAATTTGATGAACTCAACACAAAACCAGGTGTTTGATAGGGGAAGGCTTGGTTTGAGTTTCAAATTGTAACAACTCAGGAAAGGTGAAATTGAAACATAGAGGATTGAGGGTTGCCAATGCATGGACAACCCTTATGTATCCTCTCTAAATTTCTTTTCCATGCACAGTAGTTTAGGGTTCTGGTGCATTTCCATTTTGCATCCACCTCCATCTTGCATTCATTTTGCATTCATTCCTTCATGCTTCATTTCCATTTCCATTCTGCTCACTGGCTCATTTTGTGTTTGGTCTAGTCTGCTCACCAAAAGATTCTGGATCCTTGCAATTATTTGACTTTCATTCATCCCCAAACGGAGCCACTGTTGGAACTATAAATTTTTGATATTTTTCACATGTTTTCCATAACCTTAAGTTTCCATCGGAATCCTTTTCATAAATGCAAGGGTTTATTTTGATATCATTTTGCTCATATTTTTCCCATGTTTCCCATCAAATCCATTAAGTCACACATCTTTTGCATTCTGGTGCCTATCGGCGTGAGTTCAATAGGCTCTCCCCAATCCATGTTGTGTCTTCTGCTAGCAAAATGTCTGTGTTGCCTATCAGCAAGATGTTTTAATGTCATGGCGACTGAATTTCATTCATTGGTAGTTATCGACATTACAGTTTCATCGTCTCAACGATGAGAGTGTTCATATCGGCATGAGTCAGGATCATCGGTGTAATGCTTCACCGAACGTGCCATGTTTCACTGACCTGTGTTTGAAAGACACATATCGGCATAGGAGTCATATTCGGGTGAAGGTGATAGTGAAATATGAATGTCTTGTTGAAAGGCATATCAAAGGTTCTATCGGTAAAGGATTGAGGCATCTATATAATGTCACAGCGATCTCCACATGTCATACCGACTGTGCACAAGTATTCATTTCAGCCAAATTGATGAGTATCAGTGTAAGGTCACAATGAAAACATTTTTTCTCTCTGACTGGCACATGTGGAAATATTTTGGCCAAGCTAAAGTTTTTCGGCAGGTAGTCTTGGCGATTGAGCATTGTCTTACCGACTAGCGATGAGGAATGTACATCAGTGAGACTAAAGTATATCGGAGTAGTGTCTTGCCGATAAGATGTGAAGGGGGTCATCAGCAACAAGGGGACTTTGTCGGTAGGAGTTTACTATTGTCTTGGTGACTCGGGAGATAAAGGAACTTTCGGTGGAACAAGGTGGATTTTCTATAAGGTCTTCCTGACACCCTTAAGTTATAGCGACAGTGAGTTAGAACAAGGTGCATTTTGGTGAGAGGCTCCTTGGGTCTCGGTGAATGGAAGGCACAAGAAGTACATATCGGCAAAATGTATTGTAATCTCTGTGATATCTCACCAACCCAGATGAGCTATAATGAATGCGAAGATGAAACTAAAAGGGAATAAAAGAATACTATATGGCTTCGTTGTGACAAACGGAATGCTATAGTGATGCACGAGAGAAAAATGGTGTTTTAGGGGTTTTCTATATGATGTCTTCACGACTCGGATGTGTTACGGTGAGGCACAAAAGACCAAAGGGATGATCAGCGATATTGTTGCCTTTGGCATACTCACGGGGATGTTACAACGAATGATTTATGAAGTCTTATGCACTGTGGCTGACATGAAAATTGCTAATTGCAACTGTTTGCTGATATTGGAATATGAAACAATGTGCCTGTTCGGATACTAATATATAAATAATTACTCTTGATTGTAAATGTAGTAGGTAAAATAGTAGGATAGAATAGATACGGTTCAGAGGAACACAATGTTCCACAAGAAATGAGATTATGTTGCATATGTAAAATCATGGAGATATCAATGGAAGTCTTTTGATGTGTTGCAATTGTTTTTGGTATTAGTTGTTGGTCGTGTTTATTGAAAATATTATCGAAGTTGTCTCCAATTGTGATGTTCTTTGATTGTTTGAATTGGTGTAACAAGTTTACCTCCGGTTTGTTAGTACACATTTGTTGTAACTTTGTGATCAATTAATTTGTTCTTTCCAGTAAAGATTAAATCCTCTAAGTTGATCATAGTAATTAGAAGATATCAATTGGATCATTTAAGAACTCGGTAATTATAATCTTGCATGTTTATACAAGCTATAAACCAAATCATATGTTGAACAACTTGAATTCTTGCCAGAATAGAGTAATTATCTTAGATTTCTCTTGACTCCGCATACCCTATAAGGTACTGGTCTCACCATTCACATCATTTAGTCTCATTCATATTTTTTTTACATCTGTTAGTTGAGCATATAAGGATTTAGTCTTCATTTTAGTATACAATTTATTCCAAGTTTGATCCATTTTGTCCACTTCCATTTGCCATTGTGGATAAATTTTTGTAGGAAGGAAGATCGTAGGTTAAGTCTGCTTCATTTGTTATAGGTACACCTGCCTAGGTATAGCAACACCTGAAGAGTAGAAGGTTTAATTATTTAAAACCTTGTTCTGTTACCCTAAAACGTACCAAGAGATTGGCAACCTCTTGAGGTATCCTTGCCTGTGTTTTTAAGAGCAACCTCTTGAGGTATCCTTTCCTTCGTTTTTGAGAGCTAACAAGGGGTACCTTGATACAAACACTGGATCAAGCTATGATGCGAACATGGAAGTGTGAGAGATGCAAAAAATGGAAGCATGATGGATAAATGATGCAGAGCAAGTCACGTAGCCCAATATGGATGGATAAATGATATGATTTGACTGATTGAAGGAACAAGATGCCCCACAATAGAGATAATGCAACCATGGATAAATGATAGATCAAAATGAAAGATTCATTGCAAAACATGTCACACAAGCAATATATCTTTTGTCAAAAGATGATAATGGTTGATTGATTAAGATGCTAGGAATGATTGATTCCATAAGACATGATGATGATAAGATTGATGATTGATGATGATTGATTGACAAAAGATATGGTGATTGGATAATGTTTTACAGTTAGGCTCAAATATGATTTAGATGATAAGATTCAAGGTTGCAAAGGGACATGATGACATGGATTTTTATAATCTAGGAGATATGGAATAGAAGAAAGCAAGGACAAAGATAATGAATGGGATGATCAAGATCAACTAGATAATATATGGACATAAGGCCCAAGTATTTTTCTCCTATTCCTCATCAAGACCATAGACGAGAAAAGGGATGTATCTGGTAAGAATGATGGAATATGGATAGGATGAAAGATACATGGTAGAAAAGATATGGATAGAGCATATAGGATAAGATATATGTTTTTCAAGAAGATCCTTAAGCTTGTCAAGATCAAAGGTGGAAATGTAAGGAGTGATAAGATGGAAAAAACTTGCCCCCCAAGTGTAGAGTGCAAGAGGAATATGGAAAATAGGATATGGATGATAGGGAGATGGAGGAAGGACTTAAGCATCAAGTTTCACAACCAAATATCCCTTTAATAAACTATGGAAATGGGGATTGGATTCATAAATGTTGGCCTATCGAAGGTATGATGGAAGAACTAAGGACTTATCAAAAGGTTTGGATTAGAGGAAAATAATGGGGGATAAATGTTGGATAATGGATAGGAGGTGGAAAGGCTTGTTGATGGATAGATGGAAAGCATTGCAAGGTCAACATTGGCACACACCTTGAAGGGTGGTGGAGTGATGGAGGAAAAATGGAGATGGAAGATGATAATATTTTAGATGGAAGATTAGAGGAAGCATTTGGATTAGCAGATTTGGATGCCATTTTATGAGACTTTTTGGAATCCACATGACTTTTGACTTTGATATTTGCTTTGTGGGCCTTTGTGGCCTTTGATATTTTTCTTTTTTCTTTATGGACCTTTGTGGTCTTAGGAATTTTTAATTTTTCTTTGATGGGCCTTTGTGGCCTTTTTGATTTTTCTTTTGATTTTGGATCAAATTTTCTTTTATTTTTCCATGCCTCTTCGAGGAGACATGTTGATCCTTTGACACATGTGGATTTTGATATGGAAGCTTTTGATAGTTGGCACCCAAATTGCTTCCAAGAGCAATAGGAGAGATGGATGGAGATGAATGGTATGGAGGTATCATGGATGAGTTGTTGGTGGTAGAATTTTGAAAGGGCATCAAGGATGTGTGCCTTTTTTGTTCTTGAGGAATAGGATATGGACCTAGGATAGATGTAAGGTTTGATGAACTAGGATGAGGACCTAGGATAGATGGGAGGTTTAGTGGATTAGGATGAGGACCTAAGATAGATGGAAGGTTGGGTGGATTAGGAAACTTAGTTGTATAACCAAGGCTATGGTAATATGGGTTTTCTTGAGCAAAAAGGGGTTCTAGGATACCTTGTTCATGAAGGCCTAATCCTTTGCCTTTGTAGTTCATACTTTGACACATTTGTTTACCAATGGGATATGTGTTGTTTGTGAAACAAGATGCGAGTCCATTTTGGGGAGGATATGATATGGATGAAAGAATAGGTATTGGAAGTAAACCGGAGTGGATGAAGGTGGAGGATCCCAATTTGTAGGTGTGGGGTTCATGGATAGCTTGCATAGGTGTGATAGGATCTTGACATGGGGATGATGGGGTATTTTGATCTTGACTTGGAAGAGGATCATGAGGTGTAGAAGATGAAGTAGCTTGCTCTTCATTAGGTGTGGAATCATCATGTGGTGGTATGGAAGGTATATCTTGATCTTGAGAAGGATGAACATCCTCATGGAATGAAGGGATATCCTCGGATGGAAGCATATCTTGATCTTGATGAGGAAGGGAATCATAAGATTTTGTAGAAAGCATTTCTTGATCATCGGGTGATAGGACATCATTGGATGGGATGGAAGAATTATCATGCTCCTGAGATGCAATGGAATCATGAGATGATATGGATTCATTAGATGTGGTGGAAGGACTTGGAAGGATACTTTTTTCTTGAGATGGAAGAGAATCATCATGGATGAAAAGTGAAAGGAGGGAATCATCATAGAATTCTTGAGAGATTCGGTCTTGGTCAAATATTTGAAGAAATTATGGAATTTTGGTATCATTGGATGAATTGGAAACAATACTTTGATCTTGAGGTGCAGAGGGGTCTATGATAGCATGGTTTAGATTGAGAGATTGACATGAATCATCAGATGTAGAAGATATGATAGAAGAAGGTGGTTGTATGGAATCATTGACTTGGGTGAAAGAATCCTAAGATTTATTTTGGCTTATGAGAGATGATGATAGAACATACATGACATGGTAATATTTCTCAATATCATTTGTGTTTGAGGACTGAGATTTGGGCTTATTGAACTTTTGCAAAAATTCAAAGACATTGAACTTGGATGATGTAGTTGTTGGGGGACAAGGTGTCATATCCAGATTTCTATCAAATGGAGAAGGGTAGATGCGTGGTAGCAAATGTCTTTCTATGGTTGTTTCCCTTTCCATATCCCAGATTTTTTGTTGAAGAATTTTCATTTGATGAGCTAAAGAATTCAATTGATACTCATCTATTTCAGCCATGATGGTTTAGATTTCACTATTTTGAGTTTCAATGTGTTGATTTTTAATGTTGGGAGTTTCAATATTGAGATCTTCACTACTTGGAGTTTCAATGTTTTCTGTTTCAAAGTGGGGTGTTCCAAGTTCCTTGTCTTTGAGTCTCCTCTTTGTGATCTTGTTTGTACATGCATACAAATGTTATGATTTGGACTAAGCTTTGATCTAAGTTTGAAATAGTGCCAAGGATTACAACTAAGTCAAATAGAATGATAAATTCTATTGACTAGACTAAGTTTGATTTGATTGTGTGACATCGTTTCATTGATAGAAGGATGAAAAATCCAAAAGATGAAACTAGGTTGTACAAACAAATATGTGATGGATATTGATTGATTTAGGCACCTTGAAATGTTTAGATGTAGGTTTAGTTTAAAAATTTCCACTTATTTAGGTCTATTTTGACAATGTTTAGACTTCTAAGGTATCTAAGGAACGATCTTGGACTTGGAGTTTAGATTCCCATTGTGTAATTAAGGTACTCAAAACATTGGAAAAGTCTTGGATTTTGAAAATAGTACATCATGTATAACTCTAGATTGTCCTTGCAAGAGCTCTCTTGTAAAATTTGAAGGTTAATCTTTCTCTAAATTCGTAGAGCATAGACAAACATTTTTGGTGCTGTTTGAAACTAAGAGGATTGAGCTTGGGTTTTCTAACCTTGATGTTTCATGAAATCATCATATAAACCACATATTTTGACTATTTTTTGCCTTAGAAATGGTTGAACACTATTGGAAGGACTGATTTTCTAAAAATGGATGGACCTAAGTTACCGACTTGTCTGTACCTCAATGAATGTATTTTTGAATCAAGGTTTTCACTTACAAAAATGTAATGTTTTTGATGGTGTTTGGTTTGAGTTTAATTTTGAAGACACATCAAGTAGAATATACACTCTTAAGGCTATGTAAGACTATATTCTTTTACATTCCACGTGGGTTTTACCCCAACCGCACTATCTTTAGCAGATGAATTCAGAAGCTTGGCTGCATAGGCTCCCCCTTACAGTGCACTCTCTTCTTAGGCCAACCAAGCTTCCAGTCCCCATGAAACTCCCATGGTGAACTAATCACCTCTACTAAAAACTACGAGAATGTGGATGCCTTGGCAACGACCGTTACTACACCAAAGAATAGATAAAGGATTTTGGAAAATCTACAACAAGGGTTTTAATGTGGGCATTCTATTCATGGGGGATAATCCATATGGTGAGAGTCCCTTTCAATCCATCTCATCAGAATTATCCTCATGATACTTGAACTTTCTTCAAGTATCCACATTTATATCCCAGTTGGAAGTCACTTGGCTTTAGCGTGCTACCGGTTGGGTTGTTCCCTTGGATGATTACTTTTTCACACAAGGCAAGCCATCTAGGATAAACAAAAGCAAGCAAGTATACCCATAGTTTGATCGATCTTTATTTTGCATGAATAAAGAGAGAATTTGTACCATATACCCCACTTACACTTGCACATAAACAAGAATGGGTCTAGCTTTTTGGATCACCCAGTTATGGGGAGAGCATATTCCTACCATCCATCACATACAAAAGACATGGTGTTCAATAATTTTTTAATTAAGCTATGTTCCTAACTTAACCAAAAGGATTTATATGATGTTCATTATCCCTTTACTTAAGCTACATTCCTAACTTAACCAAAATGGAAACAAGTACATAACATCCAACCCCTACAATATGTTAGTAGTTTATGTTTTGAGTCTTTGACAGTGAATTTGGTAAAACTTGCAAATGCACAACACCAAATGTGAGTTTCTAATTTTGGTGACAAATTCCAAGAGGTGCCAAAATAGAGACAAGAGGTTCCAAAACTCTAAAAATAGTGCAGAATGGTCTCAAAATAGGTGAAAATGGTCCTGGAACAAGATGCAAGAGTCACCAAAATAGGTGCAAGAGGAGCCAAAAGTCTAAAAATGGCCCAGAATGGTCTCTAAACAGGTGAAAAGGGTCCTGGAACCAGATGCAAGAGGCACCAAAACTCTTACAAGAGGCTCCAAAATAGGTGCAAGAGGTGCCAAAACTCTCAAAGTGGCCCATAATGGTTTCTAAACAGGTGAAAAGGGTCTTGGAAGCAGATGCAAGAGGTGCCAAAACTCTTACAAGAGGTGCCAAAACAGGTGCAAGAGGCACCAAAACTCTCAAATTGACCTAGAATGGTCCCAAAACAACTGAAAATGGTCTTTGCGCTATTTGCAAGAGGTGCCAAAATAGAGACAAGAAGTGCCAAAACTCAAAAAATAGCCCAGAAATGGCTCAAAATAGCTCAAAATTTCCTCCAAACTAGTGCAAAACATTCCCAAGTCATAAAAATTTGACCTACAATCATGAAACCATCAAAAAAGTTAGTAATAAGTGAGGCAAAGGCCCCATGGTGGGCGCTATTTTGTGCGTGTGTTGAAATGTGTAGAGTGAGTTATTCTAATGTCAACACAAGCCTTAATGAGATGGTTTACATTCAATTTTTTAAGCAAGTAAAACTAATCTATTTCATAATACAATCAAACCTTTCAAATACATATCATTTTTCTCTAATTCTAGGGATTTATTAAACCGTTTGGCCCTCAAATTTCTATGAGCACAAAGGTTGTTAAAATGACTACCTAGAAAATGATATTTGATGCTTAATATGCAATCTAAGATGATTTCTATGTGCCAACGTGTGGTGGAAGGATTAATGGCATGCAAATGTGTGCTGGAATGATTAGTGGTATGCTCCTAAATGAAACAAGATGATGGAATTGATGATGAATGAAATGATAAACAAAGGATGATGTTGGTGATGGATGAACAAGTGGAGATGAGTGAGATGATATGCAACTATAATGAGCTATCTATGATTATGCATACTCAAATGCAAACATAAAACAAAATAACCTAAAATTTAACTACGCTGCAATGGAGATGATAAAATGTAACTATGAAGCAATTAATTAATCTAAGATGAGAATGCAAATTAAGATATGATATGCAAGCTAAGTATAAGATTCCATGAAAGCTCTAAGATCCTACGAAAAACCTGCATGGTAACAATACTCAAAGTGTGGATGGAAAATGGCATTATAACACTATTCCAATTTTTATTTCAAAATAGTATTATAACATTACTCAAAAGGTGGATGATAATACAAAGGACGAGGGGTGTATTTATAGAGTTTTGCAAGCATTTTGTGAGGTGGCACCTATCAACGGTTCAAATTCAAAGGAGACAAGATAGATAGTGGAGATGAAAGAAATCATGATGTGGTCCCATTGACCAAGGGCAACATACCATGTGTGTGAAGAGAATCCCCTTGACCAATTGGAATCATGCCAAATGTATCAGATTCCAAGTGTGTGAAACAAAGACCCATGTGCTCCAAATTTGTTGGAAGTGTGGGGGAATAAAGTCATGTGCTTTTTCTTATTGGTGGAAGTGTGTGAGGATAATTTTAATTAATAATTGGGCTTATTTATTTTCATATGACCTTTATGAGGTGGTACATAAATTTTTTGTAGAAATGTGCTCTAATTCTTAATCAGGATTAGGGAAGATTAATTAAATAAACATGTTTAGGGTTTTTTTGTTTATTTAATTTAGAAGAATGTGAATTAGGAGAATTAAAAGGAAATTGAACAATATAAATAAAGTAAGACCTTATTTATATGTAGTCGAAGCATTAATCAAATAGGTTGTATTTAATTAATTGAATGCGATGACCATTTTCAGGTGTATACAAGTTTTAATTATGCTTAGGGCTTAATTAATGTTATTCTTAGAGTTCAATTAAAGTTACTATTCACGTAGAGTTATGGTTTAGTTAGTATTCAATTTGGGATAGGGATCAATTATGGTTATGATTTAATAATATTTTGCATGGTTATGGTTAAATTATGGTTAGGGTTGGAGTTAGGCTTAAATTAGGGTAAGGGTTAGGGTTAGGATTATATTTATGGTTCAATTATGCCTAAAATAGGGTTAGGGTTCTACAATAAAACTTGGGGTCATGGTTAGGGTTAATATTCATTTAGTGTCTCATTAGGATTCAATCAGTGTGATAGTTAAGATTATGGTTATGATTCAATTAGGGTTATAGTCTAATTATGGAAACGGTTAAATTTAGGGTTAAGGTTCACTTAATATTATGTTTATGATTAGGGTTAGGGTTTTACAATAAAACATTGGATTAGTGTTAGGGTTAATGTTTACTTAAGATTAGGTTTAGTATTACGGTTAGGTTTTTACAATAAAACTTGGGATTACTATTAAGTTTGTAATAAAAATAGGATTATGGTTAGGGTTTTATTAGGGTTAGGGTTATAATAATATAGTATAAATGAAGATTTTATTTCAAAAATGGAAAACATTAATATTCAATTTTATTCAACATGAAATATTATAAACAAAAATTTAATTGTACAAAAATAGAGAAACTTAAATATATAGTCTAATATAATGTCTTTCATAATAAGATCACATCTAAAATCAATTTAAAACTAGCAATCACACTTTGGTGTGCAATGGGTATGTCAAAGATGTGTGGAAGGTAAATTAGGGAAAATCTTGGTCTATTTTTTCCATACATTTGTGCAATAAACATGAGGTCAATTGGTAGTCCATTTAAAAAATGGTGTTTGTGCAATAAATGTCTCAAAGTTTAATAGAAAAGTGAAAAATTCAAAACAATTATGCATCCACTTAGAAGGATCTCCACACAACTAAAAAAAACATCTAAATCAGGAAGATAATCAAGCTCCATTACCAATCGGCTCATGTTATGCTTCAAATAGGGAGAGAGGGAGGGAGAAGGAGAGGTAAAGATTGAAAGAGGTAGAGATATAGGGGGAAGAGAGAGAGACAAAGGGGTAAGGAGATAGAGATAGAGATGGAAATGGAAATGGAGATGGAGATGGAGGAGAGGGATAGAAAGAGGAGAGGGATATAAATAGAGAGAGAGGGTAGAGAGATAGATAGAGATGGAAGACATAAATATATAGAGATGGCGATATAGGGAGAGATAGGGAGAGAATGAGGGGGGATAAAAAGGAAAAGATATAGGGAGTGACATATAAGAGGTAGAGATAAATAGATATATGGGGGGATAGACATGTAGAGATAATAAGATATTGATAGAGGTATTGATGAAAGAAGAAATATGAAGAGATAGAGATAGAGACAGAGGAAGAGATAGGGAGGGAGAAACAAGGAGTGTGTGTGTGTGCGCATTAAAGAGAGAGGGGAGATATTTATGTATAAATATATAGAGAGGGAGGGAGAGGAAGGAGAAAAATAGAGATAGGAGAGAGAATTATAAAGATATAGAAAGGAGTGATAGGGAGAAAGGGGGAGAGAGGGAGAGATAGAGATAGAAAGAGTCAGAGATAGGGATATAAAGGAAATATGGAGAGATAGATACAACTTGGGAAAGATGGAGGGGGTGTGATATAAAGATTCAAAGACAAAGAAAGAGCAATAAATATATGAGGGAGAGATCGAAGGAGAGACAAAGAGGGAAAGGGATAAATAGAGACAAAAAGAGGGAGGCAATGAAAGAGGGGGAGTTGGAGAGAGAAAAATAAAGATATAGTAAGTGATAAATAGAGAGAGGTTGAGAGGGATATAGAGAGAGTAGGAGAGATGGATGGAGAGATTGAGCGAATAAGTGAGATATATAGATAATGAGATATAAAGAGTGGGGGAGAAGGAGAGATTGAAAGATAAATATAGAGGGGGAAGAGTGAGAGATAAAGGAGGCGATAGAGATAAATAATAGAGATAAAGAGGGAGAGGGAGAGAGATAGAATGAGGGAGAGGCAAATATGGGGAGGGGAAAATAGGGAGTTTGTGTGTGAGAGATAGAAATATAGGGAGGGAGAAATAGGGAGTGTGTGTGTGAGTTAGGGAGAGATACTAAGATATAGATAGAGAGGGATATAGATAGAGAGAGAGAGAGAGAGAGAGAGAGAGAGAGAGAGAGAGAGAGATTAGAAAATATATAGGGGAAAGAGTGAGAGATATGTAGGGAGAGGTAAGGAGATAGATATAGGGGAGAGATAGAAAGGAAGATAGAGATAGAGATGAAGATGGATATGGAGAGAGAGGGAGAGAGTAATAGACATATAAATAGGGGGAGACAAATAGAGGGAGATCTATGGAGGGATGGGAAGATATATGAAGATATATATAGGTAGAGAGAGGGAGATATATATATAGAGGTAAAAATGTATTAAATTAGGATATATATGCATATTAGAGAGAGATAGATATATATACAGAGAGAGAGATGTATATAGAGAGAGATGAATATGATTATGATTCTGATTAAATTAGGTTAGGGTTCAATATAAATTCTAAGATAAAGCTTGGAGGGTTTAGGTGATTGAAGATAGATCAGGATGACAATTAGGGTTAGGTTTAAGGATTAAATTAGATTAGGGTTGAATTAGGGAGAGGGTTAGAGTTAGGGATTAGTTAGAATTAAGCTTCAGTTAGGATTCAATTAGAGGTCAATTGGGGTTATGACTTGGATTAAAGTTAGGTCAAAGTTTAGTTAGGGCTAGGTTTCTAAAATAAAGCTTGGGTTTAGCATTAGGGTTAGGGTTCAATTAGGGTTAAGATTCAATAGGTTAGGCTTAGAGTTAGGGATCAGGCTTAATTAAGGCTGAATTTTAATAAGGTTAGGGTTAGGGTTTTAATATAAATGCTAGCGTTAAAGGGCTTGCATTTAATTAGGGTTAGAGTTAGGGTTAGATTTATATTAGGGTTAGAGTTAAGAGTTACAAATTAAGATTAGTGCTAGGGGCTGTGTAAGGGTTAGGGTTAGTGTTAGATGATTAATCAGTGTGAGGGTTAGGATTTAATTAGGACTAAGATTCAATTAGGGTGGGTTAGGGTTCAATTGATGTTCAATCAGGGTTTATCATTATCGAGGTGCCTATTAAATTAGTTTTATTAGGTGCCTCGATAATGATAAACCCCTAACCCTAACATAATTCTCACACTAACTATGACCATAAACCAAACCTTAACGCTAAACCCTAACCCTAATCATAATAATAAATCTAAGCCGAACCCTAACCCTAATGCTAACCGTAACCATGATATAAACCCTAATCCTAAATGTTAACTCTAATCATAACCGTAAATATATTAATTTATTCAATGTGTTATGCACGTCGCAGCTACTACTAGCATATATATATATATAATTTTAATAATATATATAAAATATGCTGAGAGATATCCTATATATAAAATATACCGAGATGTCTTGAGGCATTTTATTTTTTCATCATTTAGCTTTAATAAAAATTAAAGTTGAAAAAATTCAACGCCTCGAGACATCTCAGCTTATTTTATACATAGGATATCTCTTAACGTATTTTATATATATTATTAAAATAATATATATATGCTAGTTATTTTTTTGAGTCATCTTGGAAGCAATTTGGTATTACATATAGTGCACAATACATTTAAATTCATAATTTTATAATTTCAAAACCATTTTTTTCAAACAAAGTGAAGGCCCAAAAATGAGTGACACTTGTTGACCAATTAGATTGAGAATACTTCATATTTATTTATTTTTGCTAAATTTGTGTCTTAGATTTGCAAACAATAAATATTTGTTTTTCATAAAATATTGTAACTTTTGATTTATGAACAACTATAGATATTAATCCCCTTGTTAATTAGTTTGAAATGCCATAGTTCCTAGTATCCAATTTTTTTAAAATTGGAGTTTCATTGCTTGGTGATGCAAGTATTATGGCATCCAAAATTAAGTTAGAATTTATAAAATTAAAAGTTTAATATAAGAAAAAATATTTATAAAATAAATTATTCTACTTATTAATCCAATCATTAATTTATTAAACAAAAAGAAAATTCTCCTCTAATATTTTGTATCTCAATTGAACTGTTAGAATTTACTTATAATAAAGAAAATTATATTGTAAAAATTTAAAAAGTGACATCTTCACACAATATTGTAATTGAAAATTATACTTAAATGGATCAAACAAAAAGACTTTGAAATCTCTTTAGGAAAATAAAGCATATGTGATGCCTGGTTCCTCAACCTTATTGATATGTTTGTCCTAGGCTAAAATGGGAGCTTTGCAACATGGCTTCTATGCAAAGCATGAAAATATACATAAGGATTTACCATAAGAAAATGTTGCAAACTTTGTCTTGTGTGACCTATTTAGTCACATAGAAAATATTAATATATGATGTGAACAGGATGACATTGCAGTTTGAATATCAATTAGTAATATTATTATATTTTTTGATTTATCCTTCAATATAATGTGGTTTTAGATATTAGTACATAATACATTTAATTTCACAATTTTATTATTTTAATTTTTCTTCAAACAAAGTGAAGGCCCCAAAATTGAGTGAAACTTGTCAACTAATTAAATAGACAATAATTCATATCTAAAATATATTTTTTTGTTAAATTTGTGTCTTAGATTTACAAACAATAAATATTTTATTTTCCACAAAAACTGTAACTTTTAATTTGTGAATGGCTACATATATTAATCCTCTTGTTATGTAGTTTGCAATGCTATAGTTGCTAGTGTCCAACTCTTTTAAAATTGGAGTTTGATTGCTCGATGATGCAAGTAATATGTCATGTAAAATTAGTTTAGAATTCATAGCATTAAAAGTTTAATAGATGAACTTATTTATAAAATAAGTTATTCTATTTATTAATCTAATCGTTCATTTATCAAACAAAGAGAAAATATTTGTCTAATATTGTGTATCTTAATTGAAGTATTAAAAATTACTTATCATAAAGGAAATTATATCATAAAAATTGAAAAAGTGACAACTTCACACAATATTTAAAATGGATCGTATGAAAAGACTTTAAAATCTCTTATGAAAATGCAACATTTGCGACACCTTGTTCTTCAACCTTGCCACTATCTTTGTCAACATTGCATTATGAGTATCAAATGACAAGGATATACAACATATTAATATATGATGTGAAAAGGACAACATTGCATTATGAGTATCAAATGCTAGTAATATTATTATATTTTTGAGTCATCCTTCAATAGGATGTGGCATTAAATATAGTACACAATTAATTTAAATTTAAAATTTTATTATTTCAAAAGAATGTTATTTTTCAAACAAAGTGAAGGCCCCCAAAATGAGTGGAACTTGTCAACCAATTATATTGAAAATAATTCATATTTAAAACACTATTTATTAAATTTGTGTCTTAACTTTGCAAATGATAAATATTTGTTTCATAATATTAGGAGTTTAATAAATGAACTTATTTATGAAATAAATTAATCTACTTATTAATCTGATCATTAATTTATTAAATAATTTTTTTTAAAAAGTCTAATATTTTGTATCGTCATTGAAGGGTTAAGTTCACTTATCATAAAGGAAATTATATTGTCAGAACATAAAATGTGACAACTTCACACAATATTGTGATATAATAATATAAAAAGAATTATTTGGGTGTTTTGTTCATCAATATGAAAAGATTATATGCAAATCTATAAGAAAATTATATAATTAAAAAAATAATAATAATTACAATGGCAACATGGTGCTTATAAGAGGCTAGCACAGTTGGTGAAAGAAAAATAAAAAACAACTACATTTAACAATATTTATTTATTTAAAAAATAAAAATGAAACACAATAATTATTTGAAAAAATTCAAGGTCATCATCTTTATCCTTATCAAAAACAAAAGAAAACAAAAAAACAAAGAGAGTTAATAATAAAATAATAATAATAAAAAGATAATAAGATAAATATCGACATTATATTTAAGATATATAGTCAATGGGCCCTTGGTCTACTGGTGAAGTTGGAAGGTTCGGAGTCAGGTATCAAGTCTTGCTGAGTGCAAAACCTCGACACAAAAGAGATGAGGGTGGGATTGTGCCCCGGACGGATTTTGACGGAATGGATTCCCCTCAGTCCTTAACACTAAACTAAAGAGGACCCGAGAGATATCTCCGAACTATATATATATATATATATATATATATATATATATATATATATATATATATATATATATATATAATAAAAAGGCTTGTAAATCAACTGAGCGACTGAACGTAATCAGAAGGTGTTATGAGATGAAAGCCTAAGGAAATGAGACCTGTGAGAAAACATGCGAAAGAGAACAAAACGCAATTCAGAATTGCCCATTCATTTTTTCTTCGAGGCTGGTTTTTCCAGCCTGGCGCACAATTGTGGATGAGCACTCCCAGCGAAGAAAATACGGCCATGATTCCCAACATCAGAAATAATCGCAAAGCAATCATGCCACGATATGTAGTGCTAATATCAACAACCGCAAGAACCCTCGTCCCTGTCACGATAGATGAGCTCATGATAATCGCAGCCCACATGGACAACCTGTCCGTAGTTTGACTTGTCTTCTCCACATCAGTTAACCATATTAACTGCTCCATCTATACTCCAGTTCCCTGATCCGAATGCCCTTTTAGGAGAGATTGGAAGGATAAGATTGTGCAGATTGTTGCCGGGGAAGACAATTTATATTGGAAAAATAAGATCGATGTAGAGGCGGCAGTTGATAAAGATCTTTAATTGATAACAATAGACGTTTGCTTGAGACCCGCTCCACAATAGACGTGGGTCTGTTGTTTATATGAATCAGTATTATTTCGTTTGAATCGGTCATCGGTCATCGTTAAAATCAGTAAAATCCGTGACGGCAGATGACCGATTCAAACGAAATAATACTGGTTCATATAAACAACGGACCCACGCGGGAGCAGTTGGAATCCTTCTAGCACGGCAATGTCATACTATAATCTTATATAAGGCCGCGTGAACCATTTAAGCACAATAGTTCTTTTCTTAAGAAATGCTCAAAGATATTAATTTATATTTACATTATTTTATGTGTAAATCATTATCAAATTTAAATTAATTTTTTTCCAAACCATATCAAATTCATACCTAAATAATTAAAATATCGTGTGATGCTTTGACATTAATAAAATAAAATAGTCTGCACCATTCACCAAATTTAAATTATTAGACAAATAACAATCCTCAATTTAAGCTTAAAACATGATCCATAGATCTATTATCAACTTTGATAGGTGAAAAATTATTTAGAACTTGTCGACCCATAAACTCATCCATCTTATCCTATTATGCATTTGCTGGTTCAACAACCTTAGCGCTCTCACTTATTCTTTCTCAGATTTCCTGCCTTACTCCCATTCCAAATTTCTTGTCACTCTTTTCATTAAGTATTAATATTTTCTGTTTTCTTTTCACCAAATTTCTAATTAATCGTATAATAATTAGACGGCAATTCTCGTGACGCTCCATCTATTTTAGGTATAACCTACTTCATCGAAGTCTGACATAAGTGGTGATTTTGATGGAAATGATTCACGTCTCTTCGCTGCAGGAAGGGCAGATGAAAGTTTGGTGTGACCCATATTGAGGAAACTTGAATCAATATAAAATAACTGTTCAATTCATCTTCTAAATTATTGTTCAACTTCAAAAATATATTTCACTACACCTAAAACTATGTATTGTGACATTAAAACTAATTTGTTAACATTCACCTGCAGAATTATCTTTGATGTCCCTACAGCAATTTATTTTTCGCTAATATATTCTCCAAGGGGAGGCAAAATTAACCATTTTTTCCTTGATTGATCCTGCTACCGGTTATCTCGACTTTTCGCTACATGTTCGTTTTCATATTGTAGCATGAAAAACATATTACCGTATGCAGAAAGCATTTAAATGGAGATCGCCTTTTCTTTAATTACATTTAGTTACTGATTCAGAATTACTTTATTGTTTCCCAAGGTATGATCAGTGATTCAGTTCAGTTTACAGATGGTCGTTTCTATAGGCTTATTATTTCTTTTTCAAAGTAACTAAAAGTCTACAAGTGTTTACGGTCGTTAGAATAAGTCATATGGGAATTGTATTCGTGTTGTGTACGTGTTATTTAGTAGTGAACATGTGTCAATAAGTTCAGTTTCCTGTCAAATGAATTAGCTGTTTTACAGGAAGATTCCTACGTGTCTCGTGGGGTTTTTCCCTTACACTGTTCCATTGGATTTGTGTCTCATTTTCCTTTTTTCAGCCGTTCCAATTTCCGTTGCGCTCCTCTTACCTCGCCGTAGTCACTATCACCGTAGCAGTTATGCTTGAATCTACATCTCCTGCCCAATCCATTGAAATGAGCAATACAAATTTCTTTAAGCTGAGTCATGGAAAGCGAACAAGAAACATCTATCCCTTTACAACTGCTGCAATATTGCTTTTGATAAAACAGTTATCTACTCTTATAATGAAGCAATATGAAAATAGCTCTACATATGTGGTTGGATAGAAGCATGCGATGGGACTATGGATTATCTGAACATGTTTCTTAATATTTCTAACCTTTTATCTTTCCTTTGATCTCCTCTCATTTGGAATGTTTGATGGATGGTGTGAATAGGAAGATTGAAAATAGGATCCACATAGAACACAAACTCAACATTCATGGTGAAATTTAGAATGGCCTTGGAACCACGTATTTGATAAGCCACAAGGTCATACGCCATTTTAGTTTCTTCGGTTGTTTCTAAGGTACCAAACGAAAGTGTTGAATAATGTTTCTATGGGTTTCCAATCTTTGCAACATACTTAGTGTTACTCTTTAGTGATTGTTTTTGAAAGGATATCGACTGTATTATGGGAGTATTGATACCTAGGCAAATAGTGGGAGTCTACGTTGAACAAACTATCTTCATCTTCCGGTGGTGTGCTCATGATCGTCTTAGATCTTTTCTTCACATTATAAATTTTTGATAGTTTTTTTTTCGGGCTGAGTCCTTTTTATTTTTTTTAATATTATGATCATGATATTTGATCACAATTTGATCTTCTTTTTCATGAATACATTCATGAATTAGAACTAGTGACCTAGGAGGCTAGGATCTATTCTTAAATATGTCAATTTATGCCTCAACTAATACAATTGAAGTTGAAAAATCACAAATTTTCTTTTGAAAAAGTTAGATTCTAATAAATAGTAAATGTATTTGAATTTTGTGAAATGAGATCATTCTAACAAACCTATCAAATGGATAAGACTATACTAGTAAATGTAGATTGATAAACTTGCAAAAAATATTTAAAAGTTGAACTCTAAAAGCAATTATAAGGAATCATTGTTGATAATATTATAAATTGATTTACTACCTCTGAAAATTTTATAGGTTTATTAGAAATTTAGTATGCTAACTATTTCAAAAATTAGAATAGTTTCAAAAAGTCTTGGAGTTTGATGTCAAATGTTGTAGATATGATCCCAGATACAACCAACTTGAACTTTATGGTAAACATGAAATAGAGAAATACAACCTATTGAAACCTATGGAACCTAATGCTCAATACATAAAGTTCTTGCACAAATGTTTATATTTATATACATCTCTATGAATCTCTTAGATTCCTAGGGTCAATTTATTCTCAGCGAGACCCCTTTATGATAGCTAATTGTGGCATGGGATGGATATTTAATTTTAAGCATAGACTTAGTCATCACTTAAGGATGCTTGGATTTTTTTTGTATGATTATATAAAAATAAAAAATCTCTTGAAATAAAAATATGGTTTCTATTATTTATTTCATTAATATTGAAAAAAAAAAAAGTATGAAAGGCTTGTAGTTCAATTGGTGGAACACAAATTGTGAGGGTTATAGTTTGTTTCTCAACTATATCATCTACCAAGATTTAGGTTAGGTGATTTTGGGAGAATGGATACACATTAATATAATTTTTTGTTTTTGATAGTTAAATAACTGCGTTATGGGGCAACACCCTATATTGCTTTCTAAAAGATATTACAATGGATAGTACATTGATCATAGACTCTACATACTAGCCTTCACCCTGCTAACCACCTATCTTGATATTTACAGGACACAAATTTCAGTGCCAGATACAAAATCTTGGAAATGTTACATATATTGTCCTAGACTAGACTGCAAATTAGCCAAATTGACACCAAAAATACCCTATTGAAACTTACTAACCATACCGGATGGACAGACTGGAGAGACCATTATATCTATAGCAGGATTAACAACACAGATTATACAAAAAAACCTTTGGACACTAGAATACTAGCCCTACTCTTTGATGTCCTTGTCAAAGTCGAAGCACTTTTCCAGGCTTTGAATATTGCAATTACTAGTCAATCTGGACCACAATTGGCATGAGTCAGACTCTTGGCCTTCTGTTATGGGTCCCTCTCATCATTTTTATGCCATTCCTCTCCCAACCCTAGTTCCTAATCTTCCTCATCACTGACCAAAATATCATTCACTAGCTCTTCGTCCTCCACATAGCGTAGAGCACAACTACGAGGAAAATTGGTGAACAAATTTGCATAACGAAGCAAGAAAAAGATGCTACGCTCACAAACGTCCCATGGCTTTTCATAAATTTTAGGTTCTATGGTTCTAATCAAAGGAAACTTCATGATCTCCTTGCCATGCATACGAATCATGTAATAATTTTGAGGCATGGGAATCAATTTGTTTTCATCCACATTGTCCAAAGCCGCATCAATTTATGTTAACCAAGCATGCTTGAAGATCATCTAAGTTATCTTTTTGGCAATTTCCTTCAAGACCTCCATCTACAATAGAACTACCAAAACATAGAAAGAATTTCAAAATTGGACCTTGCCCTATGATAAGCTCGCAGGAACTTGGGACCCAATACTCGCTTTACTGCCCATAGGATTATTGGATGCAAAGACCAAAGCATGCCCTAAAGATGCTTATCCAAGATTTCGCCTCTAAAAGCCTAGTGTTGTTTATCTAAACTAAGAGACAATAGAGTCTCCATTATAAGCTTAATGTTGACTGCTAACACCTATTGGAGAAGAAAGGCACCTGTAACCCACCTGTCATTCTGATGTTTTAAATATAAAATAAAATTTTTGAGAGGCTTCCTTAAGGTAATAAAGTTGCAGTCCACACTAGAACCAATGCTTGACATCTCATTATTAGGAAGTAAGTCCTTTGGTTTCCTGACTAATACAAATGAGATCTTTTGGTGTATGACATAATTTTCCAACTCGTCACTGACGACAAGGCCATATTAGGTGTCCTTCCATGTAATTCACATGATTAAGGCAATATCCTTTTGGATTCAAAATTGTTGATTTACAAGGCACTACCCTAGGCCTCGTTGGAGCCATGGTGGACCCCAAAAAAGAGTTACTTTGCACTTTCCCAGCCACATGTAATCCACATGAGCACATACTAGGGGTGTTGTGTACAACCAACACCAATAGAAAACTAACAATGTTGCAAATATGTGCAAGCAGATCCCATAGTAATTTAGTCATTGAATTTCAAAATTTCCCAAGTATTTGAACATTTTAGCCTTAGTTATTGCATACTACCTCTTTTGCCAAGAAATCTGCTCTTTGGTTCCCTTCTTTAAAAATATGAGATACTTTATAATCTTCAAAACCACTCAAAAGGTGTGTTATTGCTTGGAGCCAGTGATTCAGTTTCCAATTGGGACAAATGTTCTGTCTTATTGAGTTTATAGTGATTAGGGAGTCTCCTTCTAATTGAATCTTTTTTTCCTTTAAGTGTATACCTAACTAAATTCCCATTAAAGCTGCTTGAAATTTTGTGTCATTGTTTGTAAATTTTCCTAGAGGTTTGGAATTCTTTGCCATTGTCTCCCCCTTCTCATTTTGGCTACACATCTAGCACTTCCCAAGCTTAGGTTTCCTCAAGATGCCCCATCAAAGTTGATCTTGATCCAACCTCTTTCTAAAGGTTCCCATTTAAATTCCCTTCTCTTTAGCTGGGAATCATTGTGGCCTAGCCCTGTAATTTTAGGAATAAGGAGCCCCTTGAAAGCATGCTTCATCTGGTCATCCCAATTTGAATATATACCTTTCTTCCCTGAGTTTGATTTGACTACTTCATTTACTATTTCAGTGATCATTCCTTCAAATTTATCACACAGCTTTGTTGACTACATTTATTGTTTTGAAAGATCCTTGTGTTGCGCTCCCTCCATATTTCCTATATTATTATTGAAGGGGCAATGTGCCAAATACTATGAAAAATTGCCTTCCTTCTAGGAAGAGGCCACATATTGAACCATGTAAGTAGGAATTTTGGTAGGGGGCTTTACCAATTGTGTTTTCTCATTAAATGTTGCCAACATTGCATTGAATAATGGAAATTGAGAAGCAAATGATATGAAGTTTCATTGTCCTTTTTGCATAAAATGCATCTCCCTGGACCCTGAATTCTAAAGGTGGCTAATCTGTCCTCAGATAAGATCTTCTTTTGGATTTCCATCCAAGCAAATAGCCCAACTTTGGGTAGACAATATCTCCCCCATAGTAGTTTGCTCAGCCAGTTTTGCCTTGCCTCTGCTTGTTCCTTTAGCTTGTAACCAAACTTCACTACATATGTCCCAGTTGAGGAGCTTCACCACCTAATAATGTCATCTTGATTAGAGGGAAAAAAAGTTCTTTCTTTTAATATTATTGATAGAACATCCTTCTGATTTTGTTGGGGTTCTAGATCTTGTAGAGAGTTCCATTCCCATTCTAGAACTCCCTCCCTAACTATCATCCTTCCATAGTTTCTTACCTTCTCACCCCAAATTCTTTGGGTTTCTGTTCTAATCAATTCCAACCCAGGAAGAGTTGCTAAAGCTTCTTTTCCATTCCATGAATCCTGCCAAAAAGATGCAAACTTTCCATCCCTCAACTCCCAGGTCACATGTTTTGTGATTATATCCCTACATTCCAACAAATAGTTCCAAATGGTCAAGCCTTGAGGAGGGTTCACAATTATAAGGATTTGAGTTGGAGAATTTGAATCTAGATACTTTCTCTACAAGATCCTGACCCATCTTTGATTTCCTTTTGCATACATTTCCCAAACTAGTTTTGCGCCTACTACCATGTTCATCAATATTAATTGTCTAAGCCCTTCTCCACCAGCCTCTTTAGGGGTGAAAACATTTTTCTAGGCCACAAGTGGAAATTTTTGATGATATCCTATGCTCTCTAAAAAAAATTCCTAAAAATTTGATTAAGCTTTTCATCTACTGCTGTTGGAATTTTTGGGCATGGCATTGAGTAAATTGGTATTGCTAAAACAACTTCCTTCACCATTAGTAATCTTCCTGCTGTAGAAAGCCATTTCCCTTTCCATATCCCCATCTTGTTCTTGTAGTTGTTGATTAGTTCTTCCCAATAACATTTTTTATTGATGCCTACAAAAAGGGTGGTGCCCAAGAATCTACCTAGAAAGTTTGCCACTCTCAATCCCAAAATTATTGCTAGATCTCTTTGAAGGCTTGGTTGAGTATTGAGAAAAAAACCTCATATTTATGCCAATTTATGCTTTGTCCTAATGCTTGACAATATTCATCCAAAAATGATTTTATGGTTCTTGCTTCTCTTCTTGTAGACATTCCGAAAAGAGTTGTATCATTAGCAAATTACTGATGTGTTGAGTTTCCAACTCCATTGGAAACTCTCACTCCTTTCCATTTTCCTTCCTGTCTTAGATTTGTTATCCCCCGTCCCATAACTTCTATCATTATGATGAATAGAAAGGGGGAGAGGGGATCTCCCTACCGTATACCTCTTGACAATGAGAAAAAACCCCAAGCTGACCCATTAACTAGTACTAAGAATTTTGCCGTGGAGATACAAATTTTAATCCATCTAACCCAATCCTCTTGGAAGCCAAACTTCCTGAGAACCTTCAGTAGGAATTCTCTTTCCACCATATCATATGCTTTAAGAATGTCTAGCTTGATAATCATGCATGGATACCTTACCTTTCTAGCCTAGTGAAGAGTTTCATGATTTGATATTCCTTCCACAATTGATGTGCCCAAGGCGAAACCACTTTGTTCCTCTGAGATAATGTTGTTCAGAAATCCCTTTAGTCTATTTAAAATTATTTTAGTGATCACTTTTTAAATTGTGTTGCACAAGGCAATTAGTCTATAGTCTCCCATCTTCATAGGGTTCTTTTTCTTTAGGATCAATGCCAGGAATGTGTGGTTTGTTTCTCCCAACATGGTCATCTTTTATCTTGATTCTTTTGCTACTAGGTATAAATATTCTCCTATTATATCCTAATTTTTTTGAAAAAAGTAAGCTAGAAAGCCATCTAGGCCTAGTGATTTATCTGGATTTAGTTGGAAAGTCGCCTTTTCACCTCTTCTTTACTTATTTGTTTGAATAGAATTTTATTTTGTTCCTGCCCTATGATCCTTGGGATTGAGGCTAACATTTTATTCTTGACTTCTTCATTATTCTCCGATGGTCTGTTTAATATTGTTTGAAAAAAATTAACAGCCTCCTCATTTATTTCCTCTAGTGACTGGGCTAGTGATCCATCATCTCTTGTTATGGAAGTTATTTTGTTCCTACTCCTATTGGTTACTGCCATTCTATGAAAGTATTTTGTGTTGCGATCTCCTTCCTTGATCCATGTTTCTCTAGATTTTTTCCTCCAAAAACATTCTTCTCTTTTCAAGATCTCTGACATTTCTTCTTTGAGAGCTTTTCCCATCTCAAAGTTCACCCCGTCCATTTCTTTTTCTATGATATGTTCATTGAGAGTGAATAGATCTTTCGTCACTCGATCTTTCTCTTGAAAGATATAGACAAGAATGGTTCCCAAGTTGGGGCTCCTTCCACCATTTCCTGATTAATTATGGAAGCTTATCATCTCTAAGCCACATTTTCTCAAACTTGAAAGGGCAGCCAGTGGGGGATGTGTCTGGCTGTATTAGTAGCTGCACTGGGAAGTGATCTAAACCCACATAGGGTAAGATAGTGGATTCATATGTTTGGTTGCATCTCCCCCATTCACCAAACAAAAGAAATCTATCTAGCCTCTTGGCTATGTTTTTAAATCCTCTCCTTTTGTTTGTCCAGGTAAAGATGCCATTTTTTGTAGTTATGTCCATCAAATGGTTGTTGTCTACAAACTCTTGGAAGTCCTATTAGACTCTTGTAATTCTCCATACCCCACCTCTCTTTTCTTCATGGTTTAGGGTTGCTTGCGTGATTTGTTACCAAACTACTCTTTTCTCACCTATTTGGGTGGGGTCATAAGTGTTGATTAGAGTGAATTGCTCATTTCTTTGTAACACTCTATATTTTATTTCTAACCAATTCTTATTTTCCTCCAAAATTTCTCTTATTACTGTGAGTGGGTTCTAGATAACACCTAGCCCTCTTAAAGCTCCTTTTTCCGTTACATAGTAGCCATCCCATTGTTTCCACCATTTCATTCTGATTTTGACCTCTTCTAAGTCCCACTTTGTTTCTTGCAATATAAATATATATCTTCTTTTGATTGGTCAATTTGGTGCTTGACCATGTGCCATTTCTTAGGGGAGTTCAAGCCCCTAACATTACATGTTATGATTCTCATTGTGTCTGGGGAAGGAGAGTCTCCTTCCCTTTCTAGAGTTTTATTTTCCCTGCCACATTAGCTGCTATTTCCAGTTTTTCTTTTTGGTTTTGGGGCCTCTCCTCCCCATACCTTTTATATTTGGTTTAGTTAGTGTGGATTGAATCTGTTCCAACATTCTTTCCTCCCACAATTCCCCTTCTTCAGCTTCCTTTGCACTCTTTTCATATGATACCCAATCTTCACCTGATTCATGATCTGATTGGGCATTTTCTTCCTCCTCCCTTCCCTCCTAATGGTAATTTTGAGATGCACTACCTTCTTTGATAGCTGACTCCTCATTTTCCTTTAATTCCTCTACTATTTTTCCTTGGGCATGCTTGGACTTTTAACTTGTGGTATCCAGGTCCTTTCTAGTGCTCAAAACTTCTCCTATTTGTGATGAAATGATATTCTCCAAGTCTTTGGTGTGTTCTAGAAGAGTGCTCAAATATTTTTGAGCTTGCAAAGTTACTTCTTCAGCGTTTGACATATCTTGGCTTAAGATTACATTTGCTTTCCATTCGAGGTCTCCCAATTTTCTTTTTTTGGGGCTCTTTCTAGAAAGTTGTTCTAATCCAACACCCCTTAAATCCAAATTACCTCCATTTCCACCAAAATTCACTAATGGATCTATATTGACATTTTCCTTACTACTAGGAGTATCCACTTCTATTGTGCCAAAGCTTCTGCTCTTAATCTCCTCTCTGGAAAGACACTTCCCTAACTTGTTGACATCACTCTTAGCTACTTTCTGAATCCAAGACCCAAACTCAGAGATGATTTCCAAGCTCTTATAGATCCCTACTATTTCCTCAATCTCTACTAGGATGTTTGGTTTTGCATCTTCTTCCCCATTTATGAAATCTTCATCTATTCCCAAGAAAACCCCTAAGGAGTCACCAATCTTAGTCATTGCCTCCACACTCCAATATTTTGATGGGAGGTCGATTAGTTTTAACCATGTTGGTGTTTTTTTGATCTTGTAATGCTATGGGTCAAGGTTGGATTCCCAATTCTTACAATGAAAGTTGTTACCATTAAAGAATAGGGGTTTACCAAACACTATTTACTATTTTAGATTCCAGTCTATGCATTCTATCAAGTAGAATGCATTAGGAAGGGGATTAATACTTACCTAGTCTTTAAGTTTTTGTTGCCACCATTTCATAATTTCTTCTTTTGGGTTTCTTGGGCCATGCCATTTCACAAAGAGGGCTCGATCGCGCAACCTCTCCACTCTTCCCTTTATGATCTCTGATGGCATTGTGAAAAGCTTACTACCCTAGGGCGTGGTATTCGTTTCTGATCCATTTACATTCCTTCTTTTACCGCCAAAAGGGCCTCCATTTTTCCACCTTCGTTTGGGATTTTGATGATTTAGATCTCTTGGAGGTTTCTTGTTTTTCCAATCGGCTCCATGGTTCTAGAGATTGACCCTACGACTGTGGTCTTCCCCCAGGAAAAAGTCCTGGGGGCTTTGACTACTATTGTTTTCAATCTTCTTGACTAAGGTTGTTGTAATGGCCAATTTTTCTGTCCCTGGCATTGCTCTAGTGACTTGCCCTTGAAGCCCTAGGGCTTCCATTTTTCTTGAATTGCCCACTCCTACTAGCACCAGTGTTTAAATTTTCCTTTGGCATCCAACTGCTCAGATTTTGTGAATGCCACCTTCCTTTCCAATGATCACTGTGGAAGCCATTCCTTCGATCGATCTGACTTTGATTATTCCCATAGTCATCTTCCCGAAGCTTGTACTAGGGATTACATTTATCAATTCATCTCCCATTTGAGAACACCCATTGAGGAATTTGGGTTGCTTCCTTGCCCTTGTCTGATACGATCCCTACTTTGTTGAGAGGCTTAACCTCAAGTTCGTCACCCCATCCTCTCTTCTCCCGAATCATTTCTTTTTGATGAGATTCACCTTCTGCAAAATTTCTCTTCAACTCTCCACCTAGCACCATTTCCCTAGATTAAAAGTAATTAAAATCACACATTAATATAAAATTTTATCTTAACTATACATATACAAAAATATACATACATACATACATAAATATATACATAAATAGTTTTTGTAGAAAATAATAGTGTATAAATCTATATATATTCTTATTTTATTTATGAAAAATTATATATTTATTTTTATCTCAATATGTATATTCACTAAAAATAATCATCTAAAATATAATATTTTAGGCAAAAAATAATATTACAGTGGTTGTATGAAAAATAATTGAATTATATGTATGTGTCTATGTATATATATTTTATGAGTAAGGTGTAGGATAGGGTTTTACTCTCTATATTTAAAAAAAAAACAATTAAATAATGAAATGCAAGCTTAAAAAATTATAGTGAAGGAGATAACAAGAAAAACCTTTTGCAAGACAAAAATTTGTAGGTTATTTGTGAATCCAAAATTGGACTTAGAGAAACCCAAACTTTGAGAGGGTGTGGATGAACCAATAGGACATAGATCTTCCTTGGGAATGAAAGAGATTATTATTATTTGGTAAGGATCTTCCTCCTACTTATAGCAAGGAGGGTGTATATATTCTATTGAGTGTCATCATAAACAAAATCTCTTCTTTCTATTCATAATTATTTTTACTTAGTTTCCCCCCCTTTATTCTTACAAGAGAGACCACAACTTTGTTTTGATATTTTTTCATGGCCTAGAAGATAGTAATTATTTTGATATAATTCTCATTTATGAAAATTTCTTTTCTTCTAACCCTATGAATAATTAATTATCCTTTAACATCCATTTTAAGTCATGCAGAAATCCTTCATTGTCCTTCAGTAGCTGATTAATACCTCTAAGTAATTTTCTAAGAGTTATTTTAGAAGGGATTTTGGTGCAAGATCCAAATTTTTTGAGTAGATTATGGGGATCTCAAGATGAATTGTAGACTTTTTCAATTCTTGAGGAGGTATTCTTTTTATAATGATCAAATAAAATGAATTCATTGTCTAGAGAGCTATATTTCTTCACCCATCTATTTATAATAACCAATTGTAGTCCAAGAATTATTTTTTGAGGTATATCATAAATTTTTTTGAATAGTTAGATTGTATTCAATATACCTTAAAGATAGGCCTTCAAAATTCAATAGGAAGATCTAGGAACCCATTTAGGAAGGTATTCTAACTAATATTTTTAAAGCCCAGTCAGTTTCCAATGAAAAATTAGTACAAGAAAGGTTATCTTTTCCATAGATAAGATTTTATAATATAAATGCTAACTTTCTATATCAAATTATAGTAAATTCCATAAATTTGAGTTTTACATGTCCTTCAAATTCTTTTATAACAAGTAGGAGTTTTAAAAAAATAAAAGAGGAACAAAAATCCCAAGGAATTTCCTCTAAAAAAATTAGAGATCAATGATGATATAAAAAATAAAGTTACCATTATTAAATCGACACTTAGGGTACAACACCTTGTAAATGCTACTTATCTTATCAAAAACACTTAGGGTAACTAGAATTTACACTTGTATTGGACAAGATGTAACTAGAAAATTAAAAAATATGACTATAGAAAAGATATCAAGAACAAAACTATAGAAACCTAGCATGGCTTCACACTTTGATATGGCTTGTAATACATGGGTGAAATTTTTTTATGAAATGATAATAATGATTCCTTTATAATCTTATATTCACATAATAGAAATAATAACTTGGGTGATAGTCAATTGAATATCTCTAGTGGATAACATGCTAGACTTGATCATGATCTAGAAGAAACATTTTCCATCCTATTTAAAATTATAAGTCTTCCACCCAACTAGATCATTAAATTTGATAATGATCTAAATCTCACACATTAAATTTCATATTTGTAGTTAATATAATGCTTTTTAGAAAGTCTTATACTATACTATTTTAAAAACCATTATCTATTAGAAACGAGGCCAATTATTTTGGATGGTTCAAAAGAAATAACTAAACAACTTAGCATATTTAGTTTTTCATTGTTTCATCTCACATGTTTTAAAAAAATTACATAATTTCTTATAATTATTATTTTTCTATTAAAATTATTAATAGAAGGTACTTGATATTTTTTGTTCTTTTAAAGGATTATATAACTCATAGTTTCATACACTTGATTATAAAGGGTAAAGGGTGACTAATCCATCTCTTTCAATTCTTCTTCTTCAAGGGAAGAAAAATCAAACTAGAATTGAATCCAAGTCTAAAGAATAAAAAATTAGTGCTGAAATTTGAACTAGAGAAGTCCAAGTTATTATAATACACTAAAAAACCTTAAATTTTTAGTAGTTTCATTAAACTAATGAAATAAGTGTATTTATTGGATGCATGACTAGTAAATTTAGGAAAAGGTTTATTGTGAAAACATAATTACTAGTGGACTTGTTGGGTGCAAGATTATAAAATTATGGAAACATTTTTGTGAGAGTGATTATTGGTATAAATTTTATAGAGAAAGTAAGTCATTGAATTGAAATGATTAAATTCCATTTTTCTTGAATTATTCAAAATCTCTTTGTTTATCTATTCATATTGCCTCTTGAGTCAAATTGATATAATTTTTAATTGATTGTTTTTATCCTTAAAATAAATCCCACAACCTAAATTTAACATCCATTTAGATGTTAGAGTAATATTTAGTAATTAAATATAAGAGATTTAGAGAGGAAGATCTTAAATATGTGCATTTGAAATATATAAAAATTACCAACCATGAGATTCTTATATTGGAATCATTATTTTAAATATCTAGGCAACTTGAAGTTATATCCCTTTATCTTATAGATAAAATGCAAGTGTGTGTGTATATATGCATGCATAAATTTATAATTATATAAATGTAGAATAGCAACAATATTAGAAGGTGGGTGTAATGGAAAAATAAAAGATGAAGGTAGAAGCTAATATTGGGGAAATATGAAATGGATTATGGACTAGGCAATCAAAAGAACATGGTTAAGGTAGTACAAAATGAAACATGATCATGGTTTATGATCAAATAAGGAAGAATGCCACCATGGTAGTATAGGAGATGATGACTCTTTGGAAAAAAATTGCAAGGTTTTTCTCAATTCAATCCTTTCTCAAGAAAAGAAAAAATATCTACTCATCAAATATCACTCACAAAAATATAAATTTGTTTACATGAAATATAAAATGGATGAAATCTATTTCACTAACATGGTTCTTTTTTAGTGAGATTAAATAGTGGAACCAATCCAAATATCTCTCTCATATTGATAGCTATAATATCAATTGAAGATACAAACTTCAAAGTTGCGGAAAAATATGGGAACCTTTATGAGCAACTAGATCTACCTCCTAAATTTTTATGCACTCTCTTTAAGGAATTTTCAATTTAATGTAATTGGCTAGAAAATTGTAGGATGTACCTCTAAAATAAATATTTAATTATATTCACTAGCTCATAAATAAACTGGTGAAGAAATCTATCCCTTTGAATAATGACTTTATTTGGTGTAATATTAAAATAAATTAGGCCTCTTCAAGAGATGACTAATGTTTACTTTTAATTTAATCATCATTCCAAGTCATAGTGAGCTAGTAAAAAGGGGATCTTCCCAAGAATAAGTTGACCATAGCAACCCAAAAAATTCCCTAGAGGTGAATATAGACACAACCATCCATGCAAGCACTTTAAATATTGAAGATTCGGTTCCATAGATTCCAATAGGTTGTATTTTTCTAATTCATTTTTGTACCATAAAGTTAAAATTGATGGTAGTTGGGATCATATCTACAACAATTGACATCTAACTCTAATAATTGTTTTGAAGTATTCTAATTTTTATATAGTTAGCCTATTAAAGTTCTACTATAGAATTTTTTTAGAGTAGAAAATCAATTTATTATCAACAATGATTTCCTATCATTGGTTTTAAATCTAAGACCCTCTATCCTTCATTTATTTTTTAAATATTTTTTGCAATTTATCAAACTACATTTGTTAGAGTAGTCTTACCCATTTGAAAGGATTTTTGGAATGATCTTGTCTCAAAAAAATTAAAATTAATTTATACTTATTACAATCTAACCTTATTCAACAAAAAAAATTAGGATCTTTCAAATTAAATGCCAAATTGTATTAGTTGAGGTGTAAGTTGGTGAAGTGGAGAATTTTTTTATGGGGATCTAGGGTTTAGGACCTAGAATAACAAAACTCCACACTCTCATTCAAGGATGACCCTAGAGATCTCAATCCAATGGAGAAAGAGGAAAGAGATTTGGAAATAGGGTTGTCCTAGGGGCTGATTATAAACCAATGAGGGAGTCACCACCAATATAGGGCTTGGAAAGATAAATGAAATGCAAGATGCAATGCTTAACCATAATATGATGTAATCTTTCACTAAATTACCTAGAAAAGTGTGTAAACTAGAATAGAAAGCTGCAAGATGAATTGTGTGCACTTGAAAATCAGAAGATGACTAGATGGAGCTTTTAAATGTTGAAAAAATGAATTTAATGCTAAATAGGACTCATACACTAGGCTAGGTGATCAGTCCTAGATCTGGGTTTCTATGTAGAAACAAGAATCTAGAAAATGGGTATCTGAATCTATAAAAACTTAAAAATTGACCAAAACTGGGACTCATATGCCAAAACTTGCATATCAGCTAGTTAGGGGTTTTGAAGCTTCAAAGTCTGAATCTGGTCTTCAAGGTATTTTCTATGCTTCCCAATTGATTTCTAGATCCAAAACCCCGATTTGCAACCTATAAAGTCTTCCAAATATCTCCAATGCAAGGTGACAACTTTGATAACTTTGAAAGCTTTGACAAATTTCTAAAAACTTTCTCTTAAATGTGTCTTGAATCTAGACCTACAAATCACACACTAAAGAGAGGGAAAAATGTTTTTTTGTTAGTGGAAAGGGGTTTGGCTTGGTCAAACCATGTTTTGGTAATCAAACCTTGAAATAAAATGAAATAGGAATGGAGAATGATGAATGAACAAAATATGATGTTGCAAATCACCAAACCATAGCAATGAAGTGTTGTAAACATGTATGAGATGGCTCCAATGGATGTAGATCTTGACTATTACTTGAATAGGATAGATCTTGAATGAAATGCTAGCTTGAATCATGAAACCCTACATCATAATTGTTATCTCAAAAACAAACATGATGCATGAAGACTTTGAAATAACGCTTGATTCTTGAACACTGCTCTAAAATGCTTGATAATATGTTCTTGAAGACTCTTGAATGCTCTTGTAAATACTTGAATACTCTTGCGAACTTAAATTTTCTATTATGAATGCTCTCACAAAATTATTGGGTGATCTCTTGAATGCTTGGGTGAAAATGATTGAAAGAACCATGTATTTATACTTAATTATGCAAGAACTCCGAAAATTACAACACTACAAGCCAACACCAAATCTAGGAGGATAAAATCCTACCAATAATTTGAATAAACTTTGATTTTGGGAAACATGGGACTCATATGCCTAAGGTGGCGTATGAGTCCCATTAGGTATAATTTATGGGACCAAATTTAAAAATGCTTAGAAAGGTGTAAAATTGAGATTGGGACCCAAAAACCTAAGTTGGACTCATTTTCCCAAGGTGGCGTATGAGTCCCAAATCAACAAATTTGGGCCACAGAACCTAAAAACACCTAAATTATGATTGAATGCTGATTTGTGTGAGTATTGTCTTCAAAAATATGCATTAATTAAGACTTATGGATGCAAAACAAGGCCAATTAAAGCATAAAGAAGCCCAATTATTAATGAAAACCATAGAAAAGTGTGAAAGTGTGTTACAACACTTTACAACACTCCAAATAAGGTATGATAATTAAGTTTATTTAATTCAAAAAGTCCCAAGAACTAATGTGAGTGTGTTATACACATTAAAACACTAAGTCAAGGCATTATTAATCTCAATTTTACATGGGGAGCCCAAACAAGTGTGAAAATGTTACTATTTTTTTTTTTGACACTACATTTAGCCCCCACTTTAGTGAGAGGATGAACTTGCTTCAAAATCACACTTAAGTAGACAAACTCACTTCAAGAGGGGTCCAAGTGCACCAATTATATTAAGATAGGATGACAACAATCAAGAGGGGTGATCAGGCCCCTAGAATCAAGATCCCATGGAAAACCAATATAGGCACAAAAGAAAACACATGGAAGATGATATAAAAAGAATCATAAAGGCACAAGAATACACTTCCAAAGATTAAAAGAAAAGTAAAATAAAAGGGGTGGATCAAGCTTCGACCATTTGTCCATCATGATATCGATTAGATATAGGCCAGGTTTGTTTGAAAAATGCAGACTCACTCTAAGGCAACAAAACTCTAGGTTGTACGTTGGGTGAGCATCTAAAAGAGGTGAGAGAAATACACACATGGTCAGTATGTGCTCACACTCACACATGAGTGGCTAAGGAAAATTCATGCCTCTTCCAATCAAAAATCATACCAAAGTTATACCTCCTGATAAATCTAATAAGGTGCCACACAAAAATGATCTTTGAGCTTCATGAGGCAACAAAAACATCCTATGCTTGTAGCTCATGAAAAATGAACTTTGAGCTTCATGAGGCAAGCAAAGCTTTGTATGCTTGGAACTCATGAATAGACAAGATGGCTCCACGAGCATGCAAGATGGCCATAGAACTAAAAAATGCAAATGAAACAATAATGAAAAGAATGTTCAAATGAGTCTTGCTTAGTTCATACGAGGTCTTAAATTAGGGGATGTTGTGCCTAATGTCTCCAAGAGAGGACCAATCAAAGAATAAAAGATTCAAAACTTAGGGGATGCAGTGTGTGACATCAAGCCACTAAGTGTAATGTAATATGCTAAGATGGATCACACTCTTGAAAGACATCACACTCAATGTCATCCACAAAGCGAAAGACACATTGAATAAAGAAGACTACACCATGAACCATGAAAAGGGAAAATGCAAAAGAATAATGCCAATGTATGCACCCACTTTAAAGAAATTTCTAAACACCATGCTATGAGCAATTACTTTAAAGTAGCAAGTGATAAATGCTAACAACAAAGAATACATGAGAGTTAACTTGGAAATCGCTATGCCAAGTCATATGTTTCCAAATAAAGCTATGTCATGCAAAAGGAAAAGAGAGGGGATGCCCCCAAAATGAAATTCCAAACACACATGCAGGATCTATGGATTTGGGATCAGTATGTTCTTGCTACAATATTTTTAGAGAGCTCAAAACTATCATCATTCCCCAAATACACAGAACTAGAAGAATGACACAAAGAGAGTGAAAATAAAGAAAAATCCTTTTGTGTCAACATGGAAGAGACATGAATGTCTTGATGCCTTGTGTCATATCCAAAATGAAAACACAAGAGAAAGAAAAGAGAAGATAAAAGAAAAATATTTTAGGTCAACACAAAAGAGACATGAATTTCTTGATGCCTTGCATCATTCCTAAAAGGAAAACACAAGAAAAAGAAAAGAGAAGATAAAGGAAAAATATTTTAGGTCAACATGGAAGACACATGAATGTCTCGATGCCTTGCATCATCCCAAAAAGGAAAACACAAGACAAATGAAAAGATAAAGGTAAAAGATTTATGGTCCATATAGAGAAGAATGAAGGTACAAATAGAGGAATGTCACAACTTGAGAGAGATACATCAGGAAAGACATCAAAGGGGATCACATTATGCACATGTAGTCACACAAAATGAAAAGAAATAATGAAAATGACTAGTAAGGCACATGCAAGTCAACCTATGAGTAGGTCGTCTACATCCTAATCATGTTCATCGTATATAGAAAGTAGACAACTATTAGTGTAGGTTTTTATTTATTTATTTTTCCAACACATTATTAAGCTTGCTTAGGTTATATTGAATGGTTAGGATGAGGACATGTGGCATAATCCTTCAATAATATGTGTCATTCACACCCACATTTGGGTAGTTGAATGTCACACCCTCTTTTGGACTTATTTGCCACCTCCCCATAACCATTTTCTATTTTTACCTAAGTTGGCATAGCCATGTATTTGGAATTTACCAAGTAGGTAAAACCTCCCATCCATTATGGGTAAAGAGGAGTTATTATTCCTCTTGGTTTTATTTTCCTCTATTTTTCTATATAATTATCCCTCACCTCTCCCTATGTAAAGTTCACTAGTTCACTTATCAGAAGTGCTAGTTCAGTGCCAGGAGAGTGTTGAGTTTATTCATCTCTAGGTTTTTGTCTTGTTTTCCTTTAGTCAATTTGATCTTGGTTGACTTCATAATCAAATCTAACATGGTATCAGAGCTTGTTGTGAGTTGTGGGTTAGAATTCCTTTTAGGAATCTAGAGTTTTCATTCTTGAAAGCAAATTATAATCTCTTGCATCTGGTGATAGCATGGAGAATCAGAAATGCTTGAAGGAATTATAGTTTTTGGGGGACCGTTCCTATCTCTTTCCTTTCTATTGCAAGTATTTTAGAGCTTCCTGGAGACATTTTGAGCTAACCATTGAGTTCAAAGTAGACGAAAAAGTCAAAACTAGCTTTTATTTCATCCAAATAACATCAAATGTGAGATCTACGAAGGGTTGAAGACAAAGGTTATTGAAGAGGTTCCAGAATGTAGCCATCAAATCAGAGCATTTTCGGCCCAAATGGACCTTTCCATCACACTCAAAAGGCATCAAACCCTAAAGATTGACTATCAATTTGTCAATTTTGAAGAAAGTCATTTTTGGGGCAAAATTTTTTTTTTACAGGTGAGTCATACGACCCACCTACACAAAGTATGGTATGGAGATATATTTTTCAATTAAAAATTTTCCCTGAATTAAAAAAAAAAATCAATAGGAAATTTGTGTTGACAATTTTTTTTTGAGAAATTAAAAGAAAAATAAAAAAAATCAAATAAAGAAAGAGAGGTACGGAGGATCCATAGCTATGCCTCCAACTTGCTACACCACCATACAAATTGCAATAGAAACTTTTAAAATAGCTGCAATCCCTTTATAAAGCCCCCCCACTCTTTTAAAAAAATTTGATTTAAAAAAAAAAAGTTCAAAACTTTAAAATTTTAAACATTAAAAATTTCAAACCAAAATTTCAAATCAAAATTTCAAAAATCCCTTCTACCGTACTTCTATGCCATTCCATGCTGCACATCCATCCTTAGCCTTCGTGCTGAAATTTAGAGATTCTACTATATTTGGTAGTAATTTTAGTAGTGCCCCTATATTTAACGGAGGACCAAAGCTATCTGAAGATCTTCTAATTTTTATGCAATTTTAAACTGACTGGAGGTCTCCTACTTTTGGCGGCACTCTAAAATTAGCAATATTTCAACTAATGTTGGTGGTGACATCGTGCTGACATCATCATGCTTTTTTGAATTTTTCCTACCCCTCACCATTTCCATTTTCAGTTTGGGAGCTGAACTTTAGAGGGTAATATCTTGGGCATACAAAGGCCTTTTTTAGTGCAATTTTTTTTTATTTGGGGTAGAATTTTGCACGCTTCATAGTGGTGGAGTCATTTTTTTCTCAAGTGTTCCATTTTTTTTTTCTAGAAATTCAGTTTTCTCATCATATTTGAAGGACAACCACCAGTTTTTGAACTTCAAAGACTTGAAGAGCAAAGAGATAATTGCTACTAGGATAGTTGATCACTCTTCTTGATTATACACCTTTTCAAACTTTTCACTTCATGATGGTTTTGGTCTTTTTTTCATTGATCACACTCCTAGTGTGAGCTTTGATTTTGAGAGAACTTTGGCTACTTGAACTTGGGTATTCTCACATGTGATCCAGTTCTTGAGCCTTGCATTCCTTCTGCTCCATCTACTGCTATTGTTGCTTTTGAAGATACTTGCATTGCTACATTCATGGCTTCTTGTGATTTAATACAGTAGGATCTACATCATCTTCCAAATATAGCTACTTCAGATGACTACTTGACATAAATTGTGGGTTTGTTTATGGAGTCTCATATTTCAGGCTTGGGAGACACTATTCATGACATCCATCTTCTCTTTGATGAAGTTGATTCTTCTTTAGTTTTTGTAGAGGAACCATTTGATCGTCTTGTTCATTCTCCACATGATCATTCATCACAGTTTAAGATGATTGTGGATACTTTTGAGCAGCATTTGGAGGAGGCACCTTTGTCTTTAGAGGAGGTAGTTGAGTCTTTGGATTTTGTTCTACATACATCTATACTAGGTTTTGGATTGTCATCTTCATCAATGTGGCCTAGAATGCTTGATTTAATGGTGGCAGTTTTCCACATCGACATGGAGATAGATGAGAAATTTTTTAGAGGCTTCTTACATTTTGATCTTTCATCCCTTATATTCCTTTTAGGAATGGGGATACATTCTTCATGCACCTTTTGTTTTTTTCTTCCTAAGCAGAGGAACATTGTTTGACAATCATGGACCATCTTCTACATTTAGTTTAAAGCATCAAACATTAGTACAGTTGACTACTTTTGGGAAGGATACATAGTCTTTCTTATCCTTTCTATTTTTGAGGGGACCTCTTCCTTGCATGGGATTATTTCTTGTGTTGGGAAACTTGTTTTATTTTCTCTTTTGGGGAGGATTTTTGTCTCACTGGGTTTTCTCCTCTTCTTTGTTTGTGAGAGCTTATTTTGTACATGGGTACCTAACATGGCCTAGTAGTTGAGACCCATCTTTGTGTCTTTCCACCCACCTAAGCTATGCTTAAGGGGGGGTGTTAGTGTAGTTTTTTATTTATTTATTTTTCCAACACATTATTAAGCTTCCTCAAGTTATAGTGAATGGTTAGGATGAAGAAATGTGGCATAATACTCCAATCACATGTGTTATTCACACCCACATTTAGGTAGTTGAATGTCACACCCTCTTTTGGACTTATTTTCCACCTCCCCATAACCATTTTCTATTTTTACCTAAGTTGGCATAACCATGTATATGGCATTTACCAAGTACGTAAAACCTCCCACCCATTATGGGTAAAGGGGACTTATTATTCCTCTTGGTTTTATTTTCCTCTATTTTTCTATATAATCATCCCTCACCTCTCCCTATGTAAATTTCACTAATTAACTTGTTCATAAGTGCTAGTTCAGTGCCATGAGAGTGCTAAGTTTATTCATCTCGGGGTTCTTGTCTTGCTTTCCTTCAGTCACTTTGATCTTAGGTGACTTCACAATCAAATCTAATAACAACTAGCCAGAGGAATAATAGCAAGTGTTGAACTAGGGTCATTACTACTTTCAATACTCTTCTTAGGAGAATTTTTTTTTAAGCTCATGGAATAGGAAAACAATGTATTCAATTCATTATGCACCTCCTCATCAATTCTATCAACTTCATCATCATCTAAATTAATCGAAGCAGGAGGTCAAATGATAATGTCCAAAGAAGGGTTCATCTCTTGTTGTGATTTCATTATAGGATCTTTTTGTTTCAAAAAAGGGGGGGCTTTTCATGCATTGCTTCATTTGAGTTTGGATCTTGATTTTCTTTGTTTATTTCTTCATGTCACTTGCAAGCAAGGGAATGACATCTATGCCTACACTCTCTAGTAACTTTGTTTCTTTTAGTTCTATTTTCAAGTTGTGTTTGTGTAGGAGCAGGTTGATCAACCATAGGTTTCTTTTCTTCCCCAAGGGGAGGAATGGAAGGAACCATGCAAGGTTGTTTGACCACTTTCTCTTTAACTTTGTAAACTTTTTTTATTTTGGGATGCATGAAGAGATTATTTGTGTTATCTCTTGGTCTTTTGTAGTATGTAGGTGAAGGTTTTGTCTTAGGTTGGTCTTGGTTATTTGGAATTTCTTTAGGTTCAATCATGGTTTTGTTAATGATGGTAGGCTCGGTGGTGGGAATAGGAATGTTTTGGAGGGATAATTCTGCTATTTTCTTTTCCTTGAAATTTTGGGAGGACTTGAAAAACAAGTCTTCTCATGGTTTTATAGGTTCTATAGGCTCAAGCCAAAATAAATCCAAGGAAAATTATCCATGGGAGGACAAAGGGTTAAATCTACCATGATGGAATCTGAAAATTTCATTGTTAAAGGGGAAGTTTAAGCATTTATGTATGACAGGCGAGATGACATTCATGGAGCAAAGTAATGGATAGCCTAGGTTCACATGAAATTGGTTTGACTGTGGGATGATAGAGAATGAGATATCTAATGTTTTTGGTCATATTTGTAAAGGTAAGGTGATTGATCCCATCATAGGGAAAGAAGAACCGTTATGTGCCTTGATCCATTCTTTTGGCTTATCATATATATCTTGATAAAACTCATGTAGAAGTAATAATTCCTTGGTGATCACATTCTCTCCATAGATAGGGTATATTAATATCCCATTAGTGGGCTTATCATAGATTCAGTTGACTATGTAAAGAGGACAATCAGGTGCATGTTTAAGTATATCTTATGAGAAGAAATCAATCTAAAGAGGCTTTTTAGTTTTTCCCTTACAATGGTTGAGTTTTGACCAATGCAACCAAACCATTGATAGGATTTTTTTGTTGTTGATTAGTATCCATAGGAATTTGTTGAATTATATCTATGTTCTCATCATTTGTGTCAACATTCATCACATCAATTTTTATAGTTTTACTAGATTTGACAAATGAAATGTTATGTTTCAGCATGGGCTTGGTAAAAAATTGTGAATTTTGGTTAGGAGGAGAAAAAAAATTATTTCCTTGATCATTAACACCTCCAATGGAAAGCAAACCAAAATCAATGAGGTCTCACACAATATATTTAAGATGCTTACAGTGTTTCATATCATGTCCATTTTTTCAGTGATAATGGCAATAAGAATTTGATATAAAGTTTGGAGGTAAAGGATTATTAGGATCAAATGTTTTAATAGGAGGGAAGGTAATAATTTTCTATTCTAAAAGTTGTCATTTTGTTGTGAAGGGTATCGGGTAAGGGAGTGAATTGTCTTTTCGGGTCCCCATAGCTAAAGGGTATTATTTCTTTTATGGAAGCTACTTGGTTATTGGTATTTTGATTTGTTTTTGAGGGGGAGTAAGTTGAAGGAATCCTTATTATTCTTTCTAAAAGGTTGGTAATTGCTTTGTTTTGCAAACTCAGACTTCTCAGTTCAGCTAGAAGTGTACATTGCATCATGACTACTAACCGGATTTTGATTATCATAGAGGACAATACACAAGTGCACATGAAGGAGGGAAATTTCATGTCATGGTAAGCTTTTCTTGTATCTTTTTTTGTGAATTTTCTATGAACATATTTTGAAGGTGAGGGTCAGGAACCTTGATATCAATTTGGGAATAAAGCAATTGATAGTGTGATATAAAGTTGGTAATATTTTCTTCTTTTTTCTTGCATCTCATCAAATCAACCAAGATCATCTTAGGGGTCATATGGACTTAGAAATGGTTAAAAAATGCCTCAAAAATTTCATTGAATGAACAAATTGAGTTGTTTAGCAATGAAGAAAGCCAATCTAAGGAAGTATCCTTCAAAGATCTAGGAAAAGGTTTAGCCAAGAGTTTATCATCAAGGATAAAGTCACTACATAAGGTAGTATAAGCATTAACACGGTTACACAAATCTCCCTTTCCCCAATATTTCTTGAATCTAAGCACCTCTACACCTTGTGAAATTGGTGTTCACAATATATCCAAGGACAATGGGCTGATTTTAACATAATATGTAGGTGACCCATTCTAATTTTGGTTGATGGTGGAAATTTGTTTTTGAAGGGACGAAATGGTTTGTCGAGTTAATTTATGAGAGGGTAATTTCTTGTGTTATGAGATAGAGGTTAAAGAGGTGGAGCAGTGTATGTGTTGGAGGGGTGTATGTGTTCGAGGGGTGAGTGAATGGAATTCTTATAGGTGGTAAGGTGGTAGGAGATATGATGTGCAATGCCACAAAGGTACTAGGGATGCTAGCAGAAATACTTGAGGAAGGAATCACATTACTAGTCAGTTGCATTGTTGTTGTGACTTGAGGATTGGTATAGGTAGGAATAGAGGAAATTACTGTGGGAGGATGTATTTTAGTTCCTCCTTGGCTTGTGACATTGTTCGTAGGTAAAGGACAACTAGTGTTTGAGGGGAAGTTTTTTCCAAAGATTTGAACTATGTTTTTCACAAGATCAAGTCCATCTTCACTTTCAAGCATGAATATTATCTATGGTAGGGATGGTGGTAGTTGAAATGTTCTCAATCCTTAATTGATTTTGTAAGTTTTCTAAGTCTTCATGAATTTGGATTATGTTTTCTTGTGAAACATTACCAACCATAGTTTTAGCATATGTCATACTACTTGAAGGCATAAAATTGTTAAGGGTATGGTCCATACCTAGTATACTAGTGTCAATACTAGGAGTGAAAGAGCTAGACAACCTAATATCTACGATGATTGTGCTATCATGGGATGAAATAAGTCTCGAAATTTGTCTCACTACAATATTAGCAATTGGACACCAATTACTCATGCAAGGGATACTAAATCCAGAATGAATGCAAATGCAATATAGGCTAAGAAAAATGAAATGATTATAATAAAAAAATATGTAAACTAAAACAAAAAGGTATCAATAGAAAACATGAGTATAGAAACATAGCTTTTAATTCTGATAAATGGAGTGTAGAATTTGCATTGGGGCTAATTTTCCCAAAGGGGCGTATGAGTCCCTGTGAGGATTTTTTTCAAAAATTTCAAAAAACTTCAATTATTTTTTATGCTTTTTATGTTGTATGATCTGTAACCTAAGTGTAAGTGAAAATTTTATATAAATTTCAATGATTTGAGATGCAAAAATGCAATCTATATGCACTTTAACTAATGTAAAATTTGGAAACCCTAGAATCCTAATTAACTAGTACAAACCCTAATGCAATGTTAATGAAAGCAAGATCTAGAATGATGGTGCTCTATAAATTACAATTATGATGTTCTAAATGTAGGTTCACCAAAATGTAGGGGAGAATTTTGTTATGGGAATATAGGGTTTAGGACCTAGAATAAAAAAACTCCACACTCTCATTCAAGGATGACCTTAGAAATCTCAATCCAATGGAGAAAGAGGAAAGAGATCTGGAAATAGGGTTGTCCTAGGGGATGATTATAAACTAATGAGGGGTTCACCACCAAGCTAGGGCTTGGAAAGACAAATGAAATGCAAGATGCAATGCTTAACCCTAATATGATGTAATCTTTCACTAAATGACCTAGAAAAGTTTGTAAAATAGAATAGAAAGCTATAAGAAGAAATGTGTGTACCTGAAAATATAAAGATGACTAAATGGATCTCTAAAATGTTGAAAATAGTGACTCTAATTTTGGATGGGACTCATACACTAGGTTGGGAAAATTGGTCACATATCTAGGTTTCTATGCAAAAATGGGAATTTGGAAAATGGGTATCAAAATCTATAAAAACTTGAAAATTGACCTAAACTAGGACTCATAAGCTATAACTAGTGTATCAGACCAATTAGGTATTTTTGAAGATTTAAATTATAAATCTAGTCTTCAAGGTCTACTTTGTGCTTCCCAATGGATTTCTAGATCCAAAACCCTAATTTCCAACCTATGAAAGTCTTCCATGTATCTCCAATGCAAGGTGACAGCTTTGATAACTTTGAACACTTTGACAACTTTTTCCAAAAAATTTCTTCAATGTATCTTCAATCTAGACCTACAAATCACACACTAAAGAGAGGGAAAAATGTTGTTTTGTTAGTGGAAAGGTTTTTTCCTTGGTCGAACCCCGTTTTGGTAATCAAACCTTGAAATAAATGAAATAGGAATGGAGAATGATGAATGAACAAAATATGATATTGTAACTCACCAAACTCTAGCAATGAAGTGCTAAAAAAATGTATGAGATGGCTCCAATGGATGTAGATCTTGATTCTTTCTTGAATAGGATAGATCTTGAATGAAAAGTTAGTTTCAATAATGAAACCCTACATCACAATTGTTAGCTAAAAAAACATGATGTATGAATACTTTGACATGATGCTTGATCCTTGAAAAATTCTCTAAAATGCATGATAATTTTCTCTTGAAGACTCTTGAATGCTCTTGTGAACTCCAATATTCTATTATGAATTCTCTCACAAAATTCTTTGGTGATCTCTTGAATGCTTGGGTGAAAAGGAGTGAAAGAACCTTGTATTTATACTTAATTATGCAAGAATTCCCAAAATTACAACACTATAAGCTGACATAAAATCTAGGAGGATAAAACACTACCAAGAATTTGAATTGATTTTGATTTTGGGCCACATGAGACTCATATTCCCAAGGTGGTGTATGATTCCCATTAGGTATAATTTATGGGACCAAATTTAGAAAATCTTAGAAAGGTGTAAAATCAGGATTGTGACCCAAAAACCTAGGTGGGACTCATACGTCCAAGGTGGCGTATGAGTCCTAGATCACTAAATTTGTTGAAAATTTTGAATAACTAAGAGGGGGTGAATCAATTATCCCAGAACAATTTTTTTAATTAATCTAGAGAAAACTTAAATCAATCAAATAATCATCTAACAAAAATGAACATGAGAGCACGTAACAACACCATGCACAATGAACACTAGAATTTTAGTGGACACCCAAGAAGGGAAAAACCATGAAGAATATTAATTCTCAATTATAGAACACCAGTCAAAATGATTTTTACAAGGGGTCACTGCCAAGTTGCTCACTACAAGGTGGCTCACTGCCCGATTAATACAATAGACCACAAAATAGTCTCACTGACAAAAGTGAGCAGATGAAGTTGCATCTACATCATACTCCACACACTTCACTTATCGTTGACCAAAAAACATCTTTTAATTACCATTCTGTGCCTTCACAATTTCCTAGGTTGGCTAGACATGATATCTTCATATTCTTCCAAGTCAGCCATATATAGTTCAAATTAGATCACCACAAAACATGTCAGCATGAAGAACAACCTTGAGATATTCAATAATGCCTTGCATGTTAGCACTAGGCCCAAAAGATAGGTCACTCATAAAGATTTTCTTACCACATTACCAAGGGACAAAGAATAGGTCATACATAAGATAGCATAATTGCCAAAAGATAGCAAACTTTGAATTATATGAAATATGTTTTGGAGCTAATGAGAATGTCACAACCAGGACCAAATCTTGATTATCATCAATTTCATTGTCAATCGGAGAACCACAATTTTTCATACAAAATCTTTCAACATGCTACATGAAGTTTCAGATAGAAAGGTTACCCAAAGTAAGCTTGAGCACAACATACAACATCAAAGTGTTAGACTTCATTATACTACATTAATTGAATTCAATAGATGTCCTAAAAATAAGTTCTTCTGTATCCTGATCAATGATTTAATATCCACACAATATGTAACATAATAGTACTCGATAGGATGGATCAAGTCTGTACATCATCCAGATCACAACCTTCCAAATCCAAGGTTTTGACATTAATGAAAACAATGCTAAATCATCTTTAACAACTTCTCAAAATCTCCCCCTTTGGCATTGATGGAAAAACAACAGAAACTCAAAAACACAAAACTCCAAGACTCCAAATCCAAAATTGAAAACTCCAAAAAACTCCAAGTACTCCCCCTTTGTCAAGAAATTCTTTTGTTTTTGTTTCTCTCTTCATCTTTCTCCCCCTTTTTTCCATCAAAGGAAAAGGGCCAAAATTTGAATATTCAATAACTCAAGTAAAGATAACACTTTTCACATGAAAATTTTTCTTGTACCTTTCTCTCACAATTGGAAGAATCCTCTTCAAAGCTACTACTATAGAAACCATTCTTCCACTCATACTATCCAATATAGTCAACAACATAAATGAGGATGACCATTCCTGAGATATGCACTATCATTCATAATATTCTACATCAGAAAGTATCCCGAAGAGATGATCCAACTAGACCTCAACAATGTCCTTGACCAACCAAAAAGTTCTAACCAAGTCTTCCCTTTTTATTTGAAAAATCAATAAATCCACTTGCAACTCGCCAAATCTTATTATTTATTTTCCATCTTTGTCTTTGAAGAAATTAAAACTCTTTCCAATATTATTCATCTCAGATTCAATAGCTTCAATTTTGCTTCCAAAATCATCAACAACAATAGGCCACCAGAGACAATATTTGTAGATGTTAGACATATCCTTAATGAATTATCTTGTCACACCAATGTGTTTGGATAAATTTTTTTTAGCTTTGAAACACCTTCTCTCAATCTAGCTTTGAACTAATGTCCTTTAGGTCCTTCCAACAACAATATTTCTTCAACAAATTCTACTAGATTATTTGGTAATATTTTTGAAGCATATGAAACAATAATAACCTTTTTGAGAAGATGATCAACCAAAGCATCATCAATTTTAATCCTTCTGATTGGAGAGCTGGCACACCACATTTCACCAACCTTCTTCATATCACCTTCATCTAACATGGACCGAATGTCATATGGATTGACATAATCAAATCTAGGCAGCGACTCTTCTTCGTTCTCCTTTTCTTCCAAGATAGTGATGACATCTTTTGTGTTAAATTTCCTCTTTTTAGGTTCTAGAGGGGAACCGCCAATAACAACTTCCAACTCCTTCTTACGAGAGGATGAACCCTCGTCAAATTGATTGGACATTGTCACACTAGAGCATAGATTCATCTACAAGGATGAGAAATAGACTTTGCAAGCACTTGCTTTATCTTCCATATATTCCAAATACCTGTAAACTTTCTTTCTAACAGGGATGCCACACTTCCATTTAACATTATCCTTTGCTGGTAGCAAACTCAGAAAGTAAAATACTAAACATATGAGCAGAGATCCAAATTAGAAAGGGTGACTCTCAACCAAAGAAATTCTAATATTTTCAATTAGGTTTTCCAATATGAGGCTACACAAGTCAAACTACTTATTTTCCTTCACCATCATGTGTACAAGATATACAGTAATAACTGAAGTAGAACCTTCACAATTTATGAAATAGATTTTATAAGAGATGCCATAAGAAACATACCTTACTATAGGATCGACAATGGTATTTATTAGTAGAGCTTGAGGGTCTTTATTGATACCAGTAAATTCCTCCACATCTTTTTATTTCACCGTTTTCTTCCCTGGGAGGTCACCAACATTGCACAAAGCAGTAGTGGCTTCAATGGCTTCCTTCATAATTGGATAGGGTTTTTCCAAAACAATTTTTCCATCCTTGAATCAACTCAACAAGAACAAGATAGATTGTTTTTCTAAAAACCAGGGAAATTCTCCTCATAAATCCATTCCTAGAGTATTTATGTTCTACGATTCATCCGTCTTCCACCCTAGTTCCATTTCCTTCATATTTTGACGTTCAAACTCATCCAACTCAACTCCCTTCAGCCTTAGTAGAATACCACCACTTGATCCTTTGTTAGCAAATTCCATCGATGTGCTTAGCTTTTTCAAACTCTTTATTGCTCAAAGAAACTTCATCTTCTTCCTTTGCAAACTGTGTGAAATGATTTTGAAAACTCCCACCTTTTATTCTTAATTACTCACAATGATTTCACCACCAAAAATGCACATTGATGATGCCAACAAATGCACTTTTCTTTTCAATCAACTAGATTAAGCTTTATTATTTATCATCAACTGGATCAAAGATAGCTATGTCGAAAGCGCATCAAAATTATTTCGTAGAGGGGGAACCAACATGATATGTAAAACAAAACTCCCCTAAGCCAAGGTAGATTGGATCAGATAACAGTAGGGCATGTACCAAGATCCAGTACCATAGAAGTGTTTTCCACACTTTTTTCCTTCTTCCTCCAAACCATGACCATGTTCTTCTTAGATTCATTTGATTCTACAATATTTTTATTTTTAGGCTTTTTCATAGCAACATATCTACATGTGTTAGCCTAATTTCTAGGTTGATTGCACTTGTAACACCTTTGTCCTAACTTAACTGAGTGAACTCAGGTCTACACTGATGATCTTTGTGACCATAACCATAACATAAATAGAAATAACCATGAAACAGATTGTTCATTCCATTCCTTCTTACTGGATTAGATAATTCACTTCTACAATGACTTGCTTTATGACCAAACTTCTAACAATTAAAGCATTGAGTATTCATTTCCATCTTGCTTCTAAATTCTATAACCTTATGTCCTAAATTTTTACATAGAAAATAGTGACCATTGAATGATAAGTACCTTTGAGCATTCAGTTGCCTGACCGAAGGTCTATTGGGTTTTCTGGAGTTCCAGACCTTTCTTGTTACACCAGATCTTGCTTCAGCTTCAACTGCTTTGTCTTCACCCCTAGTATCCTAATTTGAGTTTTCACTGGAGAAGCCAAGTCCTCATTTATCCTTGTGACATTTCTATAGGGACAAAAGTTGATCCAAAATTCTTTCACATACTCTTACTTCTATTTTTAGCCTTCTTAATCCTTGATCCAACTTCTCATTTTCTTCTAATTTCTATTTGATGGTATCTTTGAGATTTTCTTCAGTCTTCTTCCATTTTGTTGGTTATTTTTTAAGAACTAAATTGATCTTTAGAAATACCCATGGACTTTTCCATTTCCAATTATTAGTAATTCCAAAGGGATTGGCCAATGAACAAATAGAGGTTGCTAGACTTCTATTCCTACTCTTTGGGCTCTGTGAAAACTAGGAGGGTGATCCCACAATGTATACTTAAGGACTTATCAGAACTATATTCAAATACATTGCTAATAACAAATATATCTCATGAGTCCATTCAATAATATGCATCAAATAAGTTGGCAACTTATATATCAATGTTATATATATTGAATATGAGAGAGTAGATTTTGAACATAAAACAATGATAGTAGTACCCCTTTGAGATTCTATGATTTAAAGATTGAGTACTCAATGAACCAATACTGAAAGTGTAACACAAATACTGTATGTGAACAAGTGTGTTTATCCCAAGCATGGAGTCAATAAATTTCTATATAACCTGACAACAATTTGAAAGATAGCACCTATAACCTCAAGAAATCTTTCATTACAACATTCCTCTATGATGTTCTTGATTATTACTTCTTACATGTATCCTAGCACACAATTCTTATAAGTTATTAATCTCACACAAGCACTTACATCAATTCATTGAATCAATAAGCAAGCATGAAACTAAACATCCATTTGGTAATGACATAGACAAATTAAAGAAATCCTTGATTACTTCCAATCATAACTCATAAGACACATACAAGGAGAGACGATAACCATGAAACTTATATTACTCTGTACTATAAATGATATATCATTATTAGTCGTACATGCATAAGTATGAACTTCAAAGAAACTTAAAACAAAGACTCTAACACTTGCTTCATATTATCTTAACAGTCTAACAGTATTAACTCAAAAAATTTCAAATCCCTTGCTTTTGGTCCTGAATTCCTTCTTATAGAGATGAAGGAGCAAACAAGCCTTAGACTAGATAGCACACATGTCATGATCCCATTGGACCACTTGTAACAATATTCCTCTTTCAGTTACACTTGAGTATTAAGGTGGAATGAATAAACATGAGGCAAAATTAACCTCAACTCTTCGTGGAAGATAAGTCCCACCTCAAAAAAACCATTAGTTTGTTACAAGATATTACCCATGTGTTCAAAATGCCAACCGTGAGAGAATCAAAACAACAAAATTTAAGAAGCAAGGGAAGGAAAGCAGAAAGAGGTCACAAATTAACAATCACATTAGCACCATGTGCTATTCATTTGAGTTTAAGGAGAGAATAATATTTTACCATGTTATACCAAAAGCCATATTTGGGCTATGTATTAATCTTCTCCTATCTATTATTCTTCTTATTCATTGATCCTTACACAGATTCAATCTATGTATTTCTCCAACCAAGTGTTTTACTCCTCCTCAGTGGGACATTTAATATTCAACAAATCGTGCACCTTAGTTATGTACTGAGTGTACCTTACATCAACTAAAATCCTGGCCTCTTTAACAAACATTTCCATTTTTTATTCAATTTCAAATATTGCATTAATATTTGAATTGATCAAGATGTAATTAATGATAGACAAGGTGATCATGGCCCTTGCAAGAATTCCTCCCAAATATTTCTTCTAGGTGTGAAATGGGTGCAATTCACCTTTTGGATTCAATATTTGAGGCATACCACATTCTTCCATTTCCTTAAATATTTTCAACTTACTCTAGAGCTGTATACCCAAATTTCCATGGAAAGTAGTTATCTCATTTATTGAGTCAATAGTTTGCAAGATGTCAAAAATATTTGTGGGTGCCTCGAGTTCTTCATTCATTTTTGGAATCATTTCGTTCAAAGCATTTACCCTAGCAATTCAATTATTCCATTAATTCCTGAAGGCCTCCTGTACTTGCAGATACTTTGTATTTTTCTCATGAATATTCTTATACATGGCCCAAACATCATTAGCTTTGTGGACCAACTTGGTCACCATATGCTTCAACCCATCCTCAAAAATTTCATTGGCCACCTTAACTATTTCTAGTTTTTCTTGCTTGACATTTTCCTTCTCAACAACCAACTTTTCTTTCCAATCATCAATTCTTAGGGCTAAAGTCCCCCTATCTTGTGTAGACATATCAAATGAAAAAGAAGAAGATGATGCTTGAGTCATTCCCTTTCGAATAGCTTGAATAGTGGCTCTCATTTGATTAATCTCATTCAAAGCCTTATTGTATTCTTTTACCAAGGATTCATATCTCTTATGAGAAATATGTGCACTATCCAAACTAAGCATTGCAACATGTGTTGTTAACTTAGCTGCCTAGGTAGGAGTTATGTTAGTTGTTGTCTTGACCACTAGTTAGTGAGCTAATAACTTCTTTAATAGGCCTACCAACCTCATGTTTACTAGTATTCGGTGCCATAAACCAAATTACAAGAGTATACAACTTTGGACTATATCCAGAACCAAATACTTTATTTTCAAATTGATCCTTGAATATCAAAGCTTAAGGATCTCTCCTAACTACATCATATACTATGGCAGCAGTGATAGTACATCCTAGAAACAACATGATTCCACTATCTTTGACAATCCCTCGAGCCCCAGTGGGAGTAATAGCTACAATTCAAGCCCTGATCTTCTATTCCTCTACTTTCTCAGCTTCCTCTTGGTAATTCAAGTCTCTCTTTTATTTCCTTACTCCACTGCTAGATCATAAAACCCTGAAATTCCTTGGTTTACACAAATTTATCATCATCCAAAAATTCATCACACGCCCTAATCATGGGATCGTCATCATTTTCTTTGTCATACTACTACTTGACAATCTTGTCAAGGGGAACATCTGAACTGTGAGTTTCCTCAATATGAGGAAGGGAAAATTTCTACTCTACCTCCTCATTTCTTGGCACATGCTTTGCCACTTATTCTTCCTGAACATCTACAAGCTATTTTGGGACATCCCTAGCTTGTTGTTGTCATTTTTTTTTCTAAGAGGACTTGGTATTTGTCTACAACCTCCTTTATGTTTACCTTAAACTCACTAGATTGATAATCCTTTATCGTAGTAAAGGCCCTCTCCAAGGGATTTGTAATTACATTATATGGATTGGTGTAGAAAGCATTCCTTTTCATAATCTTCTCCTCAAGGTTTGTCATAGCTATCCATTCCATTTTCCTAGTTGTGATAGTCTCATCAGTTATTAGATTCCTTAGCACATCATCTCTATATACGAATTCATGGTGTATGATGCCTAAGCTCTTTTGTTTCCTTCTTTCTGCCACAAACCTTTTTGGATCAAAAACTCTAATCTCATTAATAGGCATTCTAAGATTATTTACCATAATGCCAAGCTTTTCATACCCCTCAGGGCTAGTGATCTTGAAGTAAGAAAAACCACATTGGGCATTTATTGCAGTGCCATTTTTGTCTTGTCCAAAAATTTCATAATCCATGACATCAACTTTTCATGTGAGCTCCATGAAAGCCAATCTTTCTGAGACATACAATAGTAGACAATGAGGTGTCACCTTAGCTCCATTAGCCCTAATCAAAGTATATTCTGAATGTAGAAACCAGTCATCCCAATTATGTGTTGCTTTGGAGCCTGGTACATCCTTTGGGTGCATAAGGCTTTTGATTTTTGGAGAAAGTATGAATCTAGGTGCCCCACCCAATGACTCTAAGATACCATATCTTACAACATTGGAAAACAAGATATAATTGGAATATGAGCAATCTCAATCCTAGATGTGTGTCCACATTTGTATAGGGTTAACACCATTTTCACTGTCCCTAATATTCAGATTTAATTCCCTTTTGTACTCGTAGTCACCTTCCCATAAGAGAATATGTATCAATAAAGAGTAATGCGGGAAAGACAAAGGGAGCACCTCCATTTTTAGTTTGAGAAAATACTCATGGATTCTTTCAACAACAAAGTTAGCATAATCAAAACTAGTGTTTTGATTATAGTTTTGTATATCCTCCACTATTACCAACAAATCAGGAGCTATTCTCACCTCAAATTCTCGAGCCAGTACTTGGTTTAAATAGTAATAAGTGTTTTTGAAATAATCTTCAAATTCTTCACACTCAAAAGGCTCAGTATCCTTAGCAGTAATTTTTTTCTTGCTTCTTTTATGTCTCACAAGCAATACTTCTTTGAATGCAAATTTTCTCTTTTGAACCTTGGAACCACCAGCTTTCGAAGGTTCAACCTCCATAAATAACATGCATGCTTGCTAGAGTTTCGCCTATTGAAAGCATACCAAAACAATTTCCATCCACTCTGGGGTTGGGGATTTTCACCAATTTTTCCAGCATTATCAATCAACCTAGTGGTCACAACTTGTCCTATGGTCCTTTTACAAATTCGTGACCCTCCTTTGATATCTCCAAAGGTCTCTTGCATGAATTTTTCTATTTCTTTCTTTGCACTCCTAGACCTAGTGGACGTTGCAGGAGTGCTTGGCGGAGGTTTAGACATAGTCACTGGTGTAGGCTTAACTTCAGTTGGAACATTCTAAGTTTTAAGTCTTTTAACCCTCTTTTGTTTTTGTTTCCTTTCTATTCTAACACTAGATTCACTAGGCTCTGGGTCACTCATTTTTGTATCTTAAATAGAACTAGGGTTTACAATTTCTTATAGGCAAATAAAACCCTTCACAATTATGATAGGACCAAACACTACTACTGAACATGACACTTCAGAATTTATGCAGTGCTCAATCAACAAATTGAAACTACCGGAAATGAATGAATTACCAATTTCCCCAAATTTCCTACCAACTTTCTAGAGTATTCAACATACTACTTCAATTAGAAGAAGATATCAATTTTACTTACGGGTAAGTGCACCAAGATGGTTCCCAAAAAAGGGGCTTAAGTGGCCACTTTTTTTCTGAAATCAGGAAATACTGACCTTGGACGTGAAATTGAGGATAGCTACACTCAAAATTTCTTGATGGAACAAAAACAAGGACCACAATGCTCTGAGTCTACTTTCTAAACTACTAATTTATTTTGAAAATGGTTGAGATTAAGGGGTTCAAAAGAGGGACACACACAAATTGCTGTTGTTTCTGTCAGAAAAACATAACATAGCAACTCTTGTGTGACCCAAGCACGGTGGACTTTTTGTAGTATTTTTAAAATTGCTCTAGTCAGAAGTTAGATAATAGTATGTAGTAAGGACTAGATATTTTATGATAATTTTTTAAGTGGGTGCTTCCTAAAAAGCAGAATTTTGGCCGTGTGCCCACTAAATTTTTTTGTAACTAATAGATTTTTTTAAAATTTTATTTTTTTAAAATTGTAGAATGGAGTCTAGTTTCTAAAAATGTAATTTATTTCAAATTTCAATGAATGGTTAATTTATAAGCGAAAAATGCAAACCTTTGCTTTTTGAAGAAAAGCAGGACATACAAACAAAAGAAATTATGAATGAAGGCTTAACATTGTTAGAAAGTGAAAAAAATTACATGGTTGGAAAGCTAATAAAGAACCTAACATTACCCATGTCTTCGATTTTCTTGATATTGAACCAGATGCAATCTTGATGGTGAGCACGAACCCGATTATGTGAAAATTTGTTGAATTTGGAAAAAACACATCTTTGGTCTTTGGGAATTCCCTC
>VDFB02105785.1:547031968-547143080 GCA_007258455.2 Sequoia sempervirens | reverse complement strand
AGAGGATTTACTATAAATAGCAGGGGCATGAACGCTGGCAAAAGATGATGAAAATTTGTCTAAGTCTAGAGCTTCATCCAGTTGACATAGGGAAATGCGCCCATCCCAGCTGGAGGCATAAAAAAATTCAAAGTGATGCAAGTTCGTCCTGCTCTGGGGTCAAAATGCGCCCAAAGCACAACTGGTCAAAGAAAAGTCAAAGTGTTCATCCACCTCCTGGGGCAAAATGCGCCCAAACTTGAAGAGGAAAAAGTTGAAAATTTTCTAAGTCTGAGACCTCGTCCTTCACCAGGGGTAAAATGCGCCCACAAGCAAGCTGGAGACATTCAAAAAATTTCTAAGTATAAAAAATCCACCTCCCTATGCTAAATGCGCCCACCTCTCAAAAGGGTCAAAGAAGTCAACAAACTTCATCCACCTTACCCAGCAAAATGCGCCCAAGTTGAGAGAGTTGATGGCAAAATTTTCTAAGGCATGGAGATATCCTTCTCACCCCTCAAAATGCGCCCATCCTGCAGCTAGGATGAAATGCGCCCAAAAGTCAAGGAGTCAAACATTTTCATCCTGCATGAGGGGTAAAATGCGCCAAAAATGAGGCATGTGAGGACAAAAGTTATGGCGTTGGAAAAGATTCCTCCTCTTACATGAAAATCCGCCCACATTTGAAGTCAACAAGTCAAATCCTTCACACAAGGTTAAATGCGCCCAAGTTTATCCTGCACATACATAGAAATGCGCCCAAGTGGGCAGGTGGTCAAAGAAGTCAAAGGATTTTCATCCTTCATGAAGTATGAAATGCGCCCAAAAGGGGGCATAAAAAGACAAAACATCTCCATGCAAAGGCGTCCATGCATAGAACAAAAAGACAAGGCGTGTGCATGAAGACAAGGAGGAAAAGGACAAAGGTATCCATGCAAATTTGGAAGAAGACAAAGGCGTTGAAAGCCATGTAATGATAAATTCAAGGGTGGCGTTTAAAGTTTATCCTCCTCCAAGTATGAAATGCGCCCAAGTTAGGAGGAATTGCTAAAATATTCTAAGTGAGAATTTCATCCTTCCACACATGTGAAATGCGCCCTCACTTCAACAAGAGAAAGTCAAAGAAGTGAACAAGAATATCCTATTCAAAGTGTGAAGTGCGCCTAAGGGGGAGATGAAAATGTGCAAGGCGTTGGGAAAATATTTTCTTCATGACATACAAGTGTGCTAGGCGTTGAAATTTAAAGTGTCCTCTTCAAACATAAAATACGCCTAAGGTAAAGTTAAAAAAAAATTACTAAGGCGTTGGAAGCCAAGTCTTCTTGCAAGTATGAAATACGCCTGAGGTAAGGTGAATAGGAGTTGATAAGTAAAGGCGTTGGAACTTCAAGTAAGAATTTTTTTTTCCCAAGGTGAAATAAAACGTGAGGAGAAGCAAATTGCCTAGGCGTTGAAATTGCCAGACAAAAAAATAAATAAATTAAGTGTGATGCGCCTTCAAGAAACTTTCTAAGCAAGTTGAAATAAAAAAATTCTTCACCACAGGAAGTTGATGAAATTTTCTCATCACTGGCGAGATGGAGTGGAAACGAATAAAATTTTCCAGGGCAAAATTTTCAAAGTTTTTCAAGATGATTTAAAAAAAAAAAAATTTATAAGGCATGAAGTATTCCCTTCCTCTAGAAAATATGCCCAAGTCTGGTGAGATGGTGAATTTTCCCGAGTTCAGAGTGAATTTTGCCAGTCATGAAGTCAAAGGATGTTGGCAGTGCAGGAATAAAATTTTCCAAGTCAGAGCAAAATTCTCAGAGGGGATCGAAGAACGAGAATAAATTTGATGAAAGAATATTTTCTAAGGTTCAAAATTCGAGAAAATTAAATGAACCCGTTCGTTGGGCACCCATGAATTTGATGCGTTCTGGAGAAAATTTTCTTCTGGGTATCGAAGATTATCGATGAGGAGTTGATTTTAAGGTCTTCCACAGCTTGTCGAGAATTTTGGGATAAAGATTTTGATGGGCACTGGATTGATAAGTTTTCCTAAGGGAAATTTGAAAATTTTCTAAGGCAAAAATGAAGAAAAGTGGTTTTCAAGGTGAGATCCTCCAGACGATGAATTTGAAAGAAACTGCCTAGTTAAATTTGCTCAAATCCTTCGTGAAGATAGTTTTCTTGAGCCAGAGATGAATAAAATCAAGGTTGTCAGAGCTCCAGCCGGTGAAATGAATTTCTCAAGGATGAAGTTGAACACAAAGTTGACGATAAGCCCTTGAAGATCAAAGCGAGAAAAATCAGGTAAGGAAAATTGATATTATGATGTGTTCTAATACTCTTCTCCTCGCTTGTTTTGCAGGAGAAATGTTGAGGCCAAGAGCGCGATGACGTGAAGTGATGAAGCAGGATGATGTTACCACCTTCGAAGGAAGATAAAATTACAAGTTTCAATCTCGAAGAAAAGGTTACAAGAAATTTGCTAAGTGTTAGCTCAAGTGACAAAGGTGAAATGTTTTCAAGACTCAAGTGGCGAAGACGAAGACCCTCAAGTGGAAGAAATCAAAGAACAACGCCAAGAAAGAAGATCGAGAACAGTGTGAACACGTCTACAAATGGAATCTTCTAGAAGGATGATGGTGGACATTATGGCGCATTTATTACCCCACTCTCCTTTGTGGCGGTTTTAGGGTAATATTATTTTAAGAATTGTACGATTAAGCCCGCTTCTATTGATTGTAACCCTAGCGTCTTTTGGGACTTGGCTAATAGCTATAAAGGGGAGTCAGCAATCTCATTAGAGTAGAAGTTAGAATGGCGAGTAGACATTGAGAGAGAGCATTAGAGCTAGATAGTGTGCATTGTGGCATTTTTGCATCATTTGGAAGAAGAGTTTTTCCCTTTGCAACTTTTGAGGTGTTGTGTGTAACACATTTTATGATAATAGATCTTTTCATTGATGATGATGAAATTAGTCTTGTCATGAAATGCTAGCAAGTTTCTTCTTCCTTTGGTATCCGTGCAGATTAGAATGTTGTGACATATGCTTTGGTGTGTGATGTTTTATTGAGATAGCTTCACTTTATTCCATACCACTAGCGGCTTGTTGATGATAAGTTCGCCTTGTGTGGTCGACTGGACATTATCTTGAGTTTAACTTCGGTTGTGATTTATATGCTTATATGCGTCGTTGTGATGGTGTATGCATGTTAAGTCATAATTTGAACATCTTTGCTATTTCCCTTGAAGATTGCACCGATTTTGCTGAGGCTGTCCGACGGAGGCTAGGTGAAATCCGGTTGAAGTCTATTGAAGTGAAGCTCCACATATCCTGCATTTAGAATAGAACATAAACTTCTTAGGCCCTACACCCTTTAAATTCATTTCGGTTACAGAATTAGGAAACATTGCTTACACCTTAAAATCATTTGAATCTACGAGAAACCCATATATCTTGTTTGTTTCAGCCGTGTTGAACAATTGTGTAAGTCCCCTTGACATAACAATATCGCATCGACCAAAAGCGAGCCTATTAACTCAGCAGGTTGAAAGCATGATCTTGCCGCAATCTTAGCACATCGAATACTTTGTTCAAGAAGAGGGATAAATCGGATTGGGGAACTTGTATGTTCAAAGTGCGGTCTCAAAACCACGTCAACGAGGAGTGAGTGAAATCCTTTGATTCATTGTACCACTCTATTACGAGTTTTGGGTTAGGGAGGCCAGAGGTGGCACCAGTGCAGCCCACTCTGGTAAACTAGCGTCCTTTGGGACTGTATAAAGTCCCCTCATTTGTAATACATTAGACAGTAGACATTGTGAAAGATTGGGCATTAGCATTAGAGCTAGAGCTAGAGAGTAGAGCATAGTAGATCATTTTGCATAGTGTGGAGAAGAAAGAAAGTTTTCCCTTTGAAAACTTTTGGGAGATTGTTGTGTAACACTTTTCATGATAATAGATCTTTTCATTGATGGTGGAATTCGTCTTGTCATGAATAGCTAGCAAGGTCTCTCCTTCCTTTCGTATCCAAGTAGTTTAATTTTTCATGCAAGTAGTTTACTTTGATGTGTAGTATTTTTGTTGAGGTAGCTTCTTTATTCCATACCACTAGCAACTTGTTGATGATAAGTTTGCCTTGCGTGGTCGACTGGAAGTTATTTTGTGTTTAACTTCAATTGTGATTTGTATGCTTATATGCATCGTTGTGATAGTGTATGCATGTTGAGTCATAATTTGAACATCTTTTGCTATCCCCTTGAAGATTGCACCGATTTTACCGAGGCTGTCCGACGTGAGGCTAGGTGAAATTTGGTTGAAGTCTGCCAAAACTGAATCCCACATATCTTGCATTTAGAGTAGAATATAAATTTCTTAGGCCATAGACTCATTTACTTTCCACACATTTCTGATTAGTTTTAGGAAAACAAGCTATATTGCCAAATCATACGAGAGAATTCCCCTTCAAAATCATATATTAGCTGCTAACTGCAAGAAGTCTGAACAATTGTGTAAGTCCCCTCGGAAGAACACAGCAAATACACATCAACCGAACTAGGTCTATTCGCATTAAAGGAACCTTGGAGTTGAACGTGCGAACTTTCTCGCAATCTTAGCGCACGGAATACTTTGATCAAGAGAGAATGGAGTAGCCTTCGGACTATTTTGTTCTGCTGTTTGGTATGGTCACAAAAACCACATCAACAGAGAAATTGGCGCTAGAAGGAGGGCCTTTCAAGGATTTTTCGCAGTGAAGCAGTCATATTCAAATAAGAAGGGATTTTCCATTCAAAGGAAATTCATTGGAGAAAGAAATTATCATGAGTAAAGATGGTGCTACCATATAGAGAAATATTCCCAGTGCTGCAGCCTAACTTGGGATTCAACGACGATCAAGAAAATATTCTCTCGGGACTAAACAATCTCGCTTGGAGGACAAAGGAGAGCTACGCTCAGTATATGAGAACTTGCTTCGTGTTGGAAGAAGAAGAAGAAAAGGCTATTGAAATTCAAGTTGCAATTGAAAGAAATTTGCTGAATCAAAGACAACCACTTGCTCCTCTCCCTCGCCGACAGTAATCAGCTACATCCTGGATCGCATTAGCTCATTCTCACCTGATAAGTTGAAAAGAATCTTGAGGTCCACGCCAAGTTCATCCAAAGACTTTGTGGAGTTAGAATTGCCTACTAGAGCAAGGAAGAAGAAAGAAGTCCGTCCGAGTAGAGAAGTTGAATTAAGCGAAGAAGTATTTTCAAACGAAGAAATTTCGATCTAGTGAAAGCGAGAGAAGATTACAGTTTGTGAACTCCACCAGGTTTGCTCAGCCCAAAGCAGTTCAAGTTACCACTCCAGTATTTGTTCAGCAGCCAGTTCAAGTTACCACTCCAGTATTTGTTTAGCAGCCAGTTCAAGCTACCACAACTCCAGTAATTGTCTATCAGAGGAGGTATCCGAATCAAGCAATGGCTCAACCAGGAGGTCAACCAGGAGGCCAACCCGCTCCCAACGGTGCTACTTGGCTAGTCACTAATCCATCCCCTCTTGAGTTCGCGGACTACCATGATATGCCGAAGAATCAGTACACCGCAGAAGTATGATCCATGATCCAAGCAGATTCTGGCAGGGACCACATTAAGATGTTGAATCATTTTAAGAAATAGACAAATTGCCCCTCTCGTAAAAGATGTGGCATGCAGTTGTTCATTACTCGCCTTGGGGAAAGAAGCACTTTTAGTTTTATACTTGCAGTTGGGGTCCATATATGCAAGAGCGTGGGAAGCGGAATGAAAGAAGGCTTTGTTAGGAGTTTGGTATTCCCTATCACCCCGGTAGAGCTCTTAGCCAATTCACGGAAGTAAAGAGACAGACAAAAGAACCTATTCCGCATATGATTCGAGAAAGCTCACAAGGCTACATACTCCATACATTTGTTGTTCCCGTGCTGGAAATTTATTATCGACCTTGGACCCATTCGCCGCGATGTTAGGTAAGTTAAAGCTCATCCATTCTATGAGATGAACCAAGAAGAAGCATATGCTAGGGAAGTGAAGCGAGTGGGCATGGGACCACAAAACATAACTGGGCCTTCTTTGTACACTGGCTTGGTCACCACGAACAATCAAATGCAGACTCTTAGTCCAGCGTGGAATCAGCAGATTCCAGCGTTGAATCCAGTTCCGCAACCGGCATATCACGTTACACCGCCATCAGATCAATTGATTCTCCATCCTGGGATACCCTTATCCCAGACTCCAGCCACGCAGCCTGTCTATCTCCAAAACACGGTACCTGCAACAAGGACACAAGAGGAGAAAGATGAAATGAAAGAATTAGTAGAACAGATGAAAAGGCTGTCATCTGAGGTAACTCACCTCAGAAATCAAAATAATCAAATGCAATCAATGTTGAAGAATTATCGAGGCGCAGTGCGATGAGGATATCACAACAATCCTCTCAATACCATCAGATATACCCATCGGGACATATATGCGACAATAGCCATATAGGTATGGTAATAATAATCAAGGACACTCAAAGGTCACCGGAATCTGGATTAACAATGGAGGTGTCCCATCACCACTAGATAACCCGCCACCTCCGGAGAATCGTCCTACTGATAGAGTTTTCTTGGCTGAAGCCGCTATGTCAGGATGGTGTAGACTCCACAATACAAGTCAGCACTCAGAGTTACAGTGCCATGAATTTCAAGTAGCTGCTGATATTTTCAAAGGAGAAGTAAAGAGGGCAAAAGGTACTGAGAATCCTCCAACTACGGGATATGAGATTGTCCCGATTACAAAGATAGCAGTAAGCGATTCTACCAGAAATGTCAAAGTCGTATGCGAACAGCCGAGGAACTACATACCGCAGGAAGTTAGTCTGATTTCCACCGGCAGCTAGCCAATAATGGTCGAGTGGAAGCCAAATACTCCAAGTTTATGAAGAAGCTCCAGAGTTTATTGGAAACTCATTCGCATTGGTTCTAAGATGGATTCTGGAGGAACAGACCTCTTGATCAAGGTAATTATATCTTTCCACCTCTCAATAATAGTGTGTTGGTAGAAGGGAGAAGAGAGGTGCAAGCATTTCAGACCTCAGGAGGAGCAGTACCCAGAGTGTACCAGAGGACTTATCATCAGAAATAGCCTTTGACGTCCTCGATTCCTTCGAATAATTTTGCGACCCCGCCGAATCCAAACGCGAGTAACAATCCAAATTTGCCTCGGGATTCTATTGAGTACAGACAACAGAACGTGATGCAGAATAGAAACGGACAGCAAACTGCCCAGCAACCCATTCACGTAATGCAGCGTCCTCAAAAGGACAATCTTCCAAGGGATGATATGAAAAGACTAAGTTCCTACGTGCTAGATGAAGTGAAGAAGATAAAAGTCAGTCTTCCCTTGTATGAATTGATGAAAATCTCGGAAGTTAGAGACACAATTTTGGGAAGTCTATATGAGACACCTGTTGCGAAGAGCACATCTCAAGAAGCACCTAGTTCATCTAGGAGTCCTCCAGTAAACGTACAGTCCCGTCCCGCACAGAGCGCAAATATGGTAGAAGAGGTGCCTCACGCGCCGTTCAACACTTGGGAGACTCCGCAACAGTCTCAGGGTTTTGTGGGGGTAGTACAAGGATCTTCAAATGAACCTGAGAAGCCAAAAATTGAGGATAAGAGAAGAGTTAGGTTCAATTTGCCTACAGAGCAAAAACAAGAACAGACACAGAAGGTCACCCGTGATAATCAGATTCCACAATGGGATGAAAAGAATGAAAGGAAGAGTATTGTACCAAAGGAAAGGAAGAAACCAGTTGTATTCTACCAGGGGAAAGATGAACCAGCCCCATTCTTGGTATCGGTTAGAATCTTTGGAAAATTATTGCACAATTGTTTGATTGATTCCAGTGCTTCTAGCAACGTCATGCCGTTGAAGGTGTGTCAGAGATTGGGTATAGTCCCGTTGCATACCACAAAGAAGGTGACCCAGCTTGACAAAACTGAGGTACCTGTTGTTGGGGAGTTAAATAATATTCATATGCAGTTGTCAGCTGATCCCCGAATCCAGAGCTGTATTGACATATCAGTGGTTGATATACCAGATGGGTATGGCATGTTGCTGAGCCGAGACTGGGCAAGAAAGCTAAATGGGTATATTGCAACCGATTTCTCTCACATGTGGCTTCCATGGAAGGGAGTCCCAAATCAAATCAAGATTGAGAGCACACCGAGACTAAAGCTGATGATCACTGAATATGGTGAAGATAACGAGATCATGTTTGTAGAGACTGACTTAGGCTCATATAGGCCTGTTAAGCAAGAAGTATTGATGCTACAAGCTACAAGTGAAAAGAGATGTTTTGAAGATGCCACCCCTTCCACTGAAGTTTTGATTGAAAGTGACTCAAGTGATATCGAAGGTGGAGGAACTTTTGAGAACTTCAGGGATTTTGTCCTGAACAGTGTAAAACAGGAAACAGAGTTGGGTAAAGAGGCTTCAATAAAGGATTTGTTACTTCCTAACTGGTGCAGAATACACGAAGCATTCCACTCTGAGATCACTTGTGCCATGTGCAAAGTGGCACTAGAACAAGTTGCAAGGCTCGTTCCACAGACTTCATTGCAAGGACATCAAAAGATGAATGAAGAAAAAGAGATTTTAATAGAAGAACATCAAAAGATAGATGATGAAAACAGTGTCTTAATAGAGGAACTTGTAAAAGATAACACAACTCAGTCAGAAATTGAAGATAAAGTTTCAAAGGTATGCAATCAAGAAGAAACACGTGTTCAGTCTCCCAGTGCTCCTACACAAGTGTGGACTTTGAGATTCGATGGATCAAAGTCGAAGAAAGGAAATGGAGCAAGGTTTGAATTGGTTAGCCCGACAGGAGAAGCGTATTTGGGTTCCTATAGGCTCCAATTTTCATGCACTAATAATGTTGCTAAGTATGAATCCTTGATCCACGGATTGCTCCTTGCAATTCAGAAAGGAGCCAAGATTGTACATGCCATCGGAGACTCGGACATTGTGGTCCGCCAAGTAAGGAAGCAGTTCGCCTGCCACGACAAGAGACTGAGCCGTTATCGGAATAGAGTCTGGGACTTGATAGAGAGCTTTGACGCATTTAACATAAAGCAGGTCTACAGATCCAAGAACACCGTTGCAAACTCTTTGGCACAAGCTGCCAGCTCGTTGGAACCATTGGCAATGGAAGGATTGAAGAAATTCACAGTAGAGTTGGTTTCAACCCCAGCAATCCCTGATAACATAAAGAATTTTCAAGTATTTGATGATGACAAGCAGATTTTAGATTTCCTCACGAGCTCGGGAGTGTTTGAAGCACAGATCATAGATGAAGAAGAGACCGAGGAAGCTGAATACGATACAGAAGGAATTCTGAATTTGAAGACCAATGTAATTCCAAAAGGAATGGTTGAATTAGAAAGGCTATTTGATACTGACAGATTGAGTAGAAATCAAAGCACTCAAGGCAATGATTGTGAAGCTGTCAACTTGGGAACAAATGAGCAAGTGAAAAATGTTTTCACTGGAAAGGTTTGTACACCAAAAGAGAAAGAAGGCATCTTGAAGATAATGAAGGAATTTCCAGAAGTGATAGCCTGGGGATATGAAGATCTCAAGACATATGATACTTCATTGATTACCCATACAATTCCATTAAAGCCAGGCAGTAAGCCATTCAGACAGAGGCAAAGGCCAGTAAATCCATTGTTAGAGCCTTTAATCTATCAGGAAGTCAAGAAGCTGCTTTCGGCCAGGATTATTTTTCCAGTAAGGCACTCCACGTGGGTCGCCAATCTTGTTCCGGTCAGAAAGAAGAACGGAGAAATAAGGTTATGCGTGGACTTCCGCAATTTGAACAGAGCCTCTGAGAAGGATAATTACCCCTTGCCTTCATTAGATGAAGTATTACAAATAGTAAATGGTTCACAAATGATGTCCTTTTTGGACGGATATTCGGGCTATAATCAAGTAATGGTTGAGCATGAAGATAGATTGAAGACTGCGTTCACCACAAAATGGGGAACATTTGCCTACAGAAGAATGCCTTTCGGCTTAATCAACGCAGGAGCCACTTTCCAACGAGCAATGGATATCGCTTTTCGAGATCTCGTCGGAAAGTGCATAATTATTTACATGGATGACTTAACTGTGTTCTCGAAGAAAAGAGGAGATCACGTTGAAGATTTGAGAAAGATATTCCAGAGATGCAGAAGATTTGGTGTCTCTCTGAATGCTAAGAAATGCATATTTGGCGTCACCGAAGGCAAACTATTGGGTCACGTTATTTTAGAGAAGGGTATATCAATTGACCCTGAGCGTATTGAAGCCATCTCAAGGATTGGTTTGCCTGGAAGTCAGAAAGAATTAAGATCGTTCTTCGGCAAGATCAATTTTGTCAGAAAGTTTATAACTGGGTTCGCCGAGATAGTGAGGCCACTAAATGAGATGCTGAAGAAAGATGCAAAGGTTGAATGGACCCCACAAACTAGGAAGGCTTTTGATGAGATCAAGCAAGCTATAGTGGACGCTCCAGTGCTGGTCAGTCCAGACTATACGAAGCCTTTTTATCTGTATTCATTTGCCTCAGAGCACACTTGTGCCGCAGTATTGACTCAAAGAACAAAAGAAAAGGATGAGCACCCAATTGCTTTTATGAGCTCACCCTTGAAAGAAGCAGAACTGAGATATCCAAGCATTGAAAAGCAAGCGTATGCTTTGGTAAAGGCTGTTAAGAAATTTAGACATTACATCTTGAGGAGCAAGATCCACGCGATTGTTCCAGACGCCACGGTGAAGATTTTGTTAATGCAGAATGAGTTAGGTGAAAGAAGAGGTAAGTGGGTCGCCACTTTGCAAGAGTATGATATTGAAATACAGCCGATGAAGTTGGTCCGAGGACAAGCTTTGGCTCAGACAATCGCAATGGTTGGTCCGGAGTTGGTTCAGCAAACTTATGTATTGGAGGAGGTGTCTCCCGGAGAATGGTACGATGACACAGTTTATTACTTGCTGAATCACAGATGCCCTCGCCATTTGAATCCAATGCAGCGGAGAGCGTTGAGAATGAGAAGCCAAAGATTTATGCTTCAAGGATCAGTTCTTTATAGAAGGAACTACGAAGGAATTTATTTGAGATGTGTAGGGAAACAAGAAGCAAAGCAGTTAATGGAACACTTCCATGAGAAATTTGGAACCGGGCACAGAGGGAGTCTGGCCACAGCTCATCAGATTCTAAGGGCTGGATATTATTGGCCCACGCTCTTCAAAGACACATATGAACATGTGAAAGCTTGTCACGTCTGTCAGACAGCAACAAATAGAGGAAGGCATCCCGCTATGCCCTTGCAACCAGTGATTGAGGTGAGACCTTTTGCAAAGTGGGGATTGGATTTTATTGGCATGATCAATCCGCCGTCATCAAGACAACACAGGTATATTTTGACAGCAATAGACTACTGTACCAAATGGACAGAAGCTCAGGCTTTGAAGCACATCAGAAGTGGTTATTAGATTCCTTGAGGAGAATATTGTGACAAGATTTGGATGCCCCCATGTCCTGGTTAGCGATAATGGTTCAGCTTTCTCATCGTTGAAGTTTTCCAACTAGGCTTTTGAATACGGAATTACATTGAAGTTTTCCTCCAACTATTATCCACAAGGGAATGGACTAGCAGAGTCCACAAACAAGAATTTATTGAATGCCATTAAGAAGTTGTTGGACAAGAATCCGAAAGATTGGCATACTCAGTTAAGGTTTGCTCTATGGGCAGACAGAATAAGAACAAAGAGTTCCTTGGGAACGTCTCCATACCATTTGGTCTACGGACAGGATCCAGTTTTTCCAGTCCAGCTGAGGATACCGACTCTCCAATTCATTCAAGAATACCTCGAAGGAGAGGATCAGGTTCAAACAAGATTGTCGATTGACGTACTTGGCGGTGGTACGACCTCCATTAATGGCTTCAGAGCTCTCAGAGTGAAAGGTGATGTGGCTAAGGGAGATTGGATGAATGACTACCTTGTAATTATTTGGAGTTTGTCCAACTAAATCATTTTTATCTATTAGGGTTTTGTTGAGTGCAGCTACAAAAGATTAGATTTACTTCTGTTAGTGTTCAAAGAGCGTGACAGCTACAGGATAATATGCAACCGACTTAACTTTTGTTTGCATAAGGTATGGTGGTTTAAACTTTTAGTCAACACCTCTTTCAACAAGGTGGTTGCCCTTCATCGATGCAAATCAGATTCTTTGCCTTTTAAAAAATCTTCTTTCCTTGTTTTTGAGCTACTTTGGGTTGGGTCGAATAAAATCAGATTTTATTCATTCTTTGCTTTGCCATGAAGCATCCTTCTATAGTAGGGATTGATTGAAAAGATTTTCTAATCTTTTTATCTATATTTCATACCTATTGCAAAGGCTGTTAAAGAAGATTGTGTAATGTCCCCTTCTCATCAGTGATCAGCATAGCCATTCATCAGTCTATTCTGGAACCCGTAGACTGGAATGAGGTGAAAATTAGGGTTTCTTGGGCTTGGAGTTTTGTGGCATTTCATATTATTTACTATTTTTAAATGCTAGTTGTGGCAGTTGCAGTTGTCTATTTTTAATCCTTAGCAGTTGGAGCGGTTGTTATATTTTGGTTTGGTCTTCAGTTGGCAAAAATATTAAATTAATGGTATTTTGTTCTATTTCACTGTTGACCCCCACCTTGGCCTAAGGAGTTAACTTAAGTTGTTTTAAAGTGGGGCCATGAAGGGTACGCCCTCATCAAAAGTTTAATTATTCTTTATTTCAAATATTTCCTTATCTTGAAAGTAGACGCCACTTTTATTATTTTGAATAAAGTGTAATGTTTGAAGGCCTTTTGGGACGCCACTTGAGAAGTTGACTGGTCTTTGAGAATTGGAAGAGTCTCTTGTGTCTTTTGAGCTGCTTCTCAAGCAATTGAAGAGTCTTGATGAGTTCTTATTTATTGAAGGTCTTTGCTCCAGCATTTGATCCATGAAAATTATGCTAAAGTTATGCTGTCGAAATGACAATTGACATATTGCTTCGAGGAAGTCTACCTCCTAGCCTCTCATCCAATTTCGTGTTTGCAATATAACACCTAGTTGGCTACATTGCTGCTTCTCAACATCAGACTAGCAGATTGAGCATCAAATATTGAAGATTTTTGGAGTTTTTCATAGTTCTGGTTTTCTGGTTCTTACTCAGCTGAAGCTGATTTTTGTTCATAGCAATTGGAGGGATTTTATTTTCATTCTGGGTATTTGAGCAATCAACTTGTTGACTCTAGGCGCCATATTCCTCAAAGACTTGGAATTTAATTTCAAGTAATTATTTTATTCTTGCAAAATCGAACTTTCAAGGAGGCCGTACTTTTTAGCTGCATTGGGAATTGTGCCAGAAATAAATGAATGTGTTTTGCTGCTGTTTCTTCCTCCTGGTTTGGTCGCCTATCTTCTGAGAATCATTTGCAACAAATTTCACGTCATTCGGAGAAGAATTGAGTGAGTTATGATCATTTCATTGAGTCTTACAGTTGCAGATTGATATTTCCAGTTTACTGTTTTTATATCAGATTGTTGAAGTTCTGATTTCTGATTCATTAGCAGCTGTTAGAGAGTTAAAATATCATTGAAAAACATTTATTAATCTTGTGTATGAAGATTACTATATTTCCTATGTAATTTGCAGCTTATTTCTTATTGTACAAACTGTAAACAGTAGTACTGTTCCAGTTTAATTTGCTGCAATTTCTTTCTGTATCTTCTCACATAAGTCCCCTGGATGGTTTACCGCCAGTGAGGTTAATTTGATTGTAATATCTTATACCCACTCATAGTGGTGAATCCCCACAGCATTGTGGATGCCCGCCGCAGCGGATGAATTGCTTTTTATTGTAATCTTTTCCCCCCACTGTTTGGTGGTAGTGTGGAATTGTTTCTCATGGCTGGTTATCCGCCTAACAGTTTATAATTTCAATTTCTTAGACTCCGTCATATGTTAGCACCTCGCCCTCAGTGGGATCTTGAGTGCACATTCTTGACGTTGAGTAGTTCTTCCATTCAAGTTCAATTTCTTCAATTCAAGTTCAGTAACTTCCATTCAAGTTCAGATTTTCAGTTTGAGGCTAACGCTAATCCAATCATCTATTGCTGGTTATTTTGTGTTATTTCTTCAAAAAAATTGGTTAGCAGCATATTTCCAGTTATTATGCCCTGAATAGAGTTTTCTATTCTTTGCAGATTTATTATTGCAATTAGATTTGCAAGCTGTGGATAATATTGGGCAGATCAAAGCTACGGGGATTTGCTTTTGTTTTGATTAAAGAATAAATATGAGACATTTTTTATTTATGGCAGCTAGTGTCAAAAGACATAGCAACATCGAATCCTTCAGCTGCTCCAGGAAAGTATTAAATTTCTGCAGATGGAAGAACAAGAAAAAGGATAAGTTTTAGGTTTATTATCTTTTTGCAATCATAGAATACTGTTAAAGGAGATTAGGGCAGATGCAGTAGTTGTGATTGATAGAATTAAGATGTCACGATTTAAAAAGCATGTTGCTACAGGAATATAAGATTATTTTATTGTAAGCCTTTGAAATAATATTGGACAGAGAACTTGAGCTGCTATAGGAGAATATCAGAAATCTGCAATCAGATTGCTACAAATATTTTTTTCATTGCTCTAGAGTAGTAATAAAAAAAGTATGTTATTCTTTTGCTGTAGATGTACCTAATGATGTAATCTTCAGAGCGGAAAGTGTGAGATAGAAGAACAAGGGTTGAGAAGAGAAGATAACTTTGTGAAAATAGAGTATGTGATATTTCTGAGTAAAGACTGTTTTTATTTTCTGTAAAAGTATGTGAAGGCTTGTTTATGTGAAATGAAATCACAGAGATTGTTGTGAAGCTAAAAGAGAGCAGAAAAGAGTTAGTGCAAGAATGCTTGCAAGAGTTGGTTGGTGATAGAAGACTGGAAGTTGTGTGAGGACAGCAAGTTTAACATAAGTGCAGAAATCTTTTTGAGTTACAAAACTTCATTTGTAAAATGATACTGAATTTGTAAACAAAATCTCTTATTGTAAACTCATCTGAGTGGGTGCTCAGATTAGGGGTAGGAGCTCCTTTGAGTTGGTGCTCATAAACTTGGAATTGGTGTTTCATTGGGTTGGTGCCCATGCATTGTAACAGAAGAACTTTTTCATTGTGAGGTTGGATTGGAGCAGTAGCCTCCAGTAGCTATTCGCACCGAGGTTTTTTCCCATCTTGGGTTTTTCCTTGTACATCTTGTGTTGTGGGATGCATTTTGTGTGATTGGTTTAATTGCCTTACCTTTGCTTCAAGTTTATGCTTTTAGAGTTTATTGTTACATTGCTTAGAAAGTTTTAAATTGCTGCTCATTGATTCACCCCCCCTCTCAGTGGTCTTTGTGTTCCTTCAAGAGGACCATCGGGTGCACGTCTAATTATATCATTTTGTGAGAAAGCAATGTCAAGGTGCGATTTGGTTTGGCCCTTACGAGGTTGCACATCAATGAAGCCAACCATACATTCTATGTCTTCCTCATTGTCATTTATATTGTCATTATTTGTTTCTTCAAGTTTTTCAACATTCATTACATCATTCTTGGCGTCTTTAGCTTTCACAAAAGAGACATTATGGCGTCATTAGCTTCCACAAAAGAGACATTATGATTTGGCATGGAATTTGTAAAGATTTGCAAATTTTGGTTGGGTGGGGCAACAGACTTATTTCCTTTATCATTAACACCACCAATTTGGATGTGATTAGAATCAATGAGGTCTTGCACAATATGTTTAAGACACTTACATTGTTTTGTATCCTGTCCATTTTGTCGGCGATATTGAAAATTTGGAGGTAAGGGCTTAGTTGTATCAATGGCTCTAACAGGTTGTAAAGTAACTAAGTGCTTACCTATAAGCTGCAACTTGATGTAGTGAAGGGTATTGGGTAAAGGGGTAAATTATCTATTCCTTTCCCTAAATGGATATGGATTTATCATTTTTATAGTAGCCACTTGGGTGTTGACATGTTGATTTGTTTGAGGTGTATTTATTTGTAAAAATCTTTTGTTTTGTTTCTTGAAAGGTTGAAAATTGTTGTGGGGAACAACTTTGGATTTTTTAGAATTGTTAGGAGTTTTTGCTTCATGATAACTAACCGAATTGTGATAGTCACGAAGGGCCATGCATAAGTGTGTAAAGGAGGGAAACTTCAACATCTCAAGTTTAGATTGAATATTGTTATGCAAGTTTGTAATGTCCCCATTTTTAGCATTGCTCCTTTCAGTGATTGATGGCCTTTTCTTGGTGTGCTGTTGGCTAATCAGAGACAAAATTAGGGTTTCCGGCTGCTTGGTGAGTTCTCTTGAAGATTCAGGGTTTTGTTTGTTGGAGTTTGGGTGTTCGGATTCTGGATTCCTTCTGGGTTTTCGAAGAGCTTCGCAATGGTGGCTCATGCATTACATTCCAAGCAACTTTCCGAATTTACTATTTTTAGTAAATCCTATTTTTGGCAGTGGTCCAGTCAGCACCAGCTCGGTCAACTTTCCTCTTCTGGCAGTTCATTGGGTAATTCTGAATTTTGGCATAAGGGGTTCATTTTGGAGGAATAAGTATTTTAATGACAATAATGTTTTATTTTATAAAATAACCCCTTGTCCTAGTATTATGACTTTAAGTTGTTTTAAAGAAGGGGACCTTGAGGGGTATTGTCTCATGAAGGAAATATTTTATATTTCTAAAGTCAAAAAATATTACTTGGAGAAAAGGACGCCTTTTTATGAAGGAAAAGATTTTAAAATAAAGTTAAATTAAACCTTGAGAAAGGGGGCGCCCAAATTGGAGGGAAAAGAAGACAGTCAAATTTGAAAGTTAGGGTTTCTAGAAGCTTCTGGAAAAGTCATCACAAGTTTATAAAAGGAGGTCTTGGTCTTCATTTTTCATTATCTGATATCTTGAGTATTGTTATGCTGCCGAAATGGTTGCTGGATTGCTTCGAGGAATGAATGCCTCCTAGCTTGGGCTCGACTTCGTGCTTGAGAGATAGCACCTAGTAGAGAGGTTTGCTTGTTTTGAGTGAATTTGTAGTGAGGTTTTGCATTGTTTTGATGATCTTGCATTTTGTAGCTGAGTACTTGCATTTCTATCATATTCTGGATGTTGCTGAATATCATAGCTGATTCGAAGTTTCATTCATATATTAAAAATAAAAAAAGATATTGTTCTGGGTGTTGGTCATATCATCTTCTCTACTTGGGGCGACCTTACTTGCAAATTTGTGGGATTTTTAATGAAGTTTCTGATTTTATAAAGCAAATTCGTCATTTCTTGAAAGCCCTACTTTCTGGAGTGCTTTGGGATCCGTGCCATTAATTAATAGCCACTTTTAGCTGCCCTTTTTCATTACTAAACTAGGCGCCATCATTTTAAGAGTGTTTTGCATCAGTTTTCATGTAATTTGAGTGAGAAATGAGTGAGTTGTGAGCTTTTCATTGAGTTTATGCATTGCTGGTTCTGTAATTCATGTTGCTGGTCTGTCAGATCAGACTTGAGAAAATTTCATATTAGCAAGGGACGGGTGTTAGGAATTCATTATTGACCTAGTGGATGACATCTTTACTATTGCAGCAACTTGTAGAGCTTAAATCCTTGATCTTGCAGGCATTCTACTTCTTATTGTAAGCTGAACAGTACTACTGTCAGCATTTCTCTCAGTTTTGCTTATCATGTTTGTAATTGCCCACTAAATAAGTGGAAGAGGCTGGCTTGCCGCCTATTTACTTTAATTTGCATTGTAATATCGTACATCTCCGCCCTATGGTAGCTCCATTCCCACTCCGGGTTTGAAAGCACATTCTGGGTGTTGAGTTTATTCGAAGTTGCATTTGTATTTCTTTAAATCTCCACCAAATGGTCGCCTCATTCCATTCTGGTTTGGGTAGCACATACTTGGTGTTGAGTTACTTTCAGTTGCAGTTCTGATTTATTGTACTGACGATCCTCTTGCCATATGACAGCCTCTCTCATGTTGAGATTGAGTGCGCATTCTTGGCAAAGAGTTATATTGTAACTGCTGGTTTGATTTATCTAACCCTAACGGGTGTGTTGCATTGCTGATTGTAATTCAAAAATCGAAAAAATTGGTTGTTATATATTACAAAGTTGGCTATAAACATTCTTTGAAGGTTAGGATCAAGAATCTTAATGTTTATTTGTGAGTAAAGCAATTGGTATTGTGCTATGAAATTAGTGACCTTTTCATCTTTGTTTTGTTTACAATGCATTAAATCAGATAAGGTCATCTTGGGACTCGTGCACTGGGACTTGGTACGGGGGTACTTTTGGGCCATTTTTTCGGGGACGGTAGGAGACTGCTGATAAAAAATTAAGGAAATTTTTTAAAATATATAGAAATTTCAAATATTCATATCAGACCATTGATAAAGCATTCATCATAAACATTGTAGAAGATTAATACATAACATTAGACTTGAATTGAGATTTCACATGGGAATTGACAAACAAATTAAAGAAATTCAAATGCTTTCATTGTGAATGTACATACATATTATATAAGAATTATAAAAAAAATGCCCAAAGGCTCCAAGTTTCAACTATACAATGGCAAAAACATAGAAAATATGACTCCAAGTTAAATGGGCCTTTTGCATAGGTTTTTAGGACTTCAGAAGGATATTCAAATGAGTTTGAAGTTGTTGGTCTTGCTACACTCCCACTGCTTGAAGAACCCCCAGTGGCTGCGATACTTCTACGAGTTATACTTTTAGGTCTACTTCTTTCGTGGAATTGTGGTCAAAAGAGCTCAAATTTCTACTCAAAAAAGATATCCAAAAAACAATTTGGAGTCATAGAGTAGTTAACATTTAAAATGATTAATCAAAACATGTTATAATAACCATAGAAGGAAGGTCTAACCGAAGGTTGAGTTTGCTTCGATGTCTTCCCTAAGGATGCAAGTTGATCACTCTTTGTGCAAACAATTCTCGAGTTGATCATTCTTTGTGCAAAAAATTCTAGACTTGATCATCATGCTCCCTTAATTGGTTCATTGGAATTGCAATGCATTTTATCCTTGTAAAATTCAGATGACTCAAGAATAGAGAAGAGGATCTCATGCATTGAAGAGGCATGATACACCATAGGAAATATGCAAAAATCTTTCAACACCTCCAGGGAATGATAGCATAGTGAGTAACAACCTGATACAATTTTGATAGCATAGTGATATACAAAACCCTTTCAACACCACTAAGGATGCAAGTTGATCATCCTTTGTGCAAACAACTCTAGACTTAATCATCATATTCTTTTAATTGATTCATTGGGATTGTAATGCATTTATCCCTATAAATTAGATGATGCAAGAATAGAGAAGAGGATCTCATGCATTGAAGAGGCATGATACACCATAGTAGATATACAAAATCCTTTCAACACCACCAAGGAATGATGCTTTAGCCAATGATTGCCTTATCATTGCTATCATATGAATAATTGAAATTTTCTATAGTTTTTAAAATTTTCCCTTTTTTTTTAATAGTTGTACCCCATCGTCCTTGTCACCGAAATGTGCCCCCCTTCCCTTGCCATCCTTGTCTTGGAAGCTTGGGGTAATATAGGAATTTAGGCAACATTTGCCTTTCAATACTAGGACTTGACAAGGGAGTCACCATCTCTTTTTGGTGCAATGTTAATGCCTAGAACCAACTTATCAAGGGGGTTTTGATTCAAATGCTTTGGTACATCACTCTCACTTTCAGCTGTGTGGGAATCCTCAACTCCTATTGCTAGTGTGTTTCATACATAGTTAACTTCAATTTCCTTCTTATGTCTTTGGCTCACAAATTCTACATTTGCATCCTTCAGCAAACTCTTCTTCAACCAACAGGTTCAATGCCTTGGATGTTATTCTCGGGTATTGAGTTTTTATACTTTATTCCCTTTTTCATTTACTAGTTCTTATACTTGGTCAGAGAGATCGGTCCACACTTTGTTAGGTAAGGGTAAACGTCTTGTTATCTCTTGCCACTCTTTACTCGTATGGTTTCTATTGGTGGGTTTGCTTTTATTTTATGTGTTAGTGTTCCAAATTTGTCTTGCACTTGGATTTTGGTTCACACTTTGACTTTGGTACAAGTGAGCAGTGTCGATTGCATTATCGAGAAGGCCTTTGCTCTACAAAATTCAAGGATCACTTGATCTCTTGGTCTTAACCACCTTCTTGTTGGTGGAAATAGGTGTTTTACCTATCTAGTCATTAGTGGGTCCTATTCACATGTTTACGTAGGTCCTAGTTGCTATTTCTAGAAGTCTTAGTTGTCTAGATAAGATCTTATCTTATCTAGTTGGCTTTTATTTGATGCTTGTGTCTTAGGTCATTTGATATTTGTTGAGGTAGTTGTCTCATTGTATAGGATTAAGATACATGCCGAGATCTTGTCTTATACGATCTCACAATTTTCCTTTATAAGTGAGGCATCCTATGTATATCACATATTCAATTTGGCAATCTTGCATCCATAATCACAGTGTGATATTTCTGCCATTTTTTTCTTGTGGAAGTTAGTTTATCTTGAAGGTGATCTTGGGGTGTCGGGAGTTCACCCCTAACTCCTTCATGGTATCAGAGGTTCAGTGCTGTAGGCTTCTTCCTAGATTTGAGGGACCCAATTTGGCTTGAAGATTTTGCTGGATTCGATTGGGGGTTTCAAGGACCTCATCGTTGAACCGAGGGCATCAGAGAAAGTTAGGTTTGGCTTTTGTTTTGTCAAATTTGTTTATGTTTTGTGTTGGAAATTCAAGGTGAAACTTGCAACAATATGAACGTAATAAAGTGGTTGCAAATCTGAAATGTGTATTCAAGATTACCATAAACAGTGATTAAGATTTCAACTATGTTCCATGGCGTTTCGGGGATGCGGATGGGGGGACGGCAGAGGACGGTGATAAATATATCTATATCTATATCTATATCTATATCTATATATATATATATATTATATGAATTGTTCAAAATTTATTAATATATTGTATAGAGAGAGAGGGAAAGAGAGAGATATGTCAATAACTGATAACAACAATATCAATATGTAAATAAATTATGTGAGCAATAGTATAACAGCATAATAAATGTTTATAAAGTATTATAATAGTAGTCTCAAACATCAATAAAACCACGGTTCAAAAGTAGCAAAAACAAGAAAACCTCGATAGTACAAATCTCTCAGATAGAGTACATAACATCTTAGCCTTGGATGTTGATGCTTCTCAGTTATTCAAACTACTCTTGACAGACAAAGCGAAACCCTGAAGATGGATCGAGAAGTACTATAGTTGGGAAACCTCAAATTTCTTAGGCCTATAACATTCTTCAAAGTTCTACAATGGCTTTTGGATAGAAAAGCAAGGTAGAAAGCTATTCACATAGTAAAGACACACAAGGAATACATTAACATGCACAAAAAATATACAGTACCAGACACAAAATATATGCAAATTTGATACAAGTAGATACAAACAAAAAATATATAGTAACATACACAAAATATATGCAAATCTGCGTCAAAGAATGATAAAAGCATTAGTTTCTTATATTATTTTTGCTGCTGGAGTGTCTCCATTCGTTAGGGGACAACTAGCCATCCTTGAGATGGTGAGGGACGTCTCGCGGACAACATGACACCCCCAAACGGATGGGGACGTTTCCTGCCGTTTCCTGTTGATTTGCCTAGTTAGGGGACGACAAGGGGACATGGGGTTGAAAATGAAGTGACGGTAGATAAGGAAATTTTACATGAAGAAAATGGTATGGTGGAGCCACATAATGATATTCACAACATTCCAGGGGTTGTGATCAACATTGCTAACAATTCTGATTTTCGAACTTTTTTAATGATTCCCTATTATTAAGGAAATCGCACTTTTTAGTGTGTATAAGGAATTTGCATTGGAATTCGAGCCATTATGTCATTTTGTGAATTGAAAATTGATCAAGTCTTGAGCAGAGCACAGAAGCCTAGGGTTTCAGTCTCGAATGCATTGGGGTACGAGCCATCTCCAGTGAGAGCGATTCAGAGGGTGTGAAATATCATCCGATTTATTGCCAGCAATGAGGTTTCTTCATCCAGAAGAGATCATAGAACTTCACAGATCATTCAGTATCAGAGGTTTTGTTCGGGGTTTCATTCAGAAGGCATTTATTCATCAAGGCGCATATTATATTGGAGTCTGGACATCACTTTGCAATAGGCCGTACCATTGTACTTGCTGCTGTAACCTTGCTGCAGGGTACAGCCGCAGCTTGTCAAAACGCCTTTTAGTTTGGCCTTCTATCTCCATTTTTGGGTGGCGCCTTAGCATCTGAGTCAGTTTGCAATCATTCAACAAAGGGAGAAGAGCAAGTTCTTGTAGCCGTTCCAGTTCTGGTTATTTCCAGTTTGCTGCTATTACCAGGTTTTTACCAAAAAATTGCTGTTTCTTTGTTGCATGTTTCCGGATCTTTATTGTATTGAAGCCAGATGATCAATAAATGATTAGCCAGCATTAGATCTCAGTATTTCCATCATTATTGATACTGTAGTATTTTATTTTGAATTTATTATAAATTCTTTGCAAAATCGCATTATTCTTTTATTAGAATCCTAGGATCGAATGATCGTTGGATGGATGGATACAGTTACATTGGAAGTGGAAGTGTGCGAAAAGATTGTTAAAACAAACTTCTACCCTTCCAGTTGAGCCATCCTTTGAGGTACATAGCAGCAGTACCTTAGTTGTTGATGTGTGCACTGATGATAGCACACATGATGTTGCTGATCATGAGGTGAGTGATGAGGATTCAACCTCTTACTATAGTGTGGATTTGGGTGGAAATGATGAGTCACAGGGGTATCATCATTTGGTGGGGCAGTTGAAGGTTAGTGATGATACGATTGTTACAGCTTTGGAGCATTTTGATGTTGCTCGACAGATGTTGACGACCTATGGTTGGAGTACTCCTATGTCGGATGAGCATGGTGATAGTAGCCTTTCCCTTATAGAGTTCCATACCCTACGAGAAGCTATTGGATTAATGAAACACAATTATTTGTAGTTACTTGCTGATAGGGACTATCTTCTCGAGTGGGATTGTATTTGCTATGATGCGCTAAAGGGGAAAGAGGAGGAGGTTGACGAGTTCACTCATGAGCTTGAAGTGACTATGGACTCATTGTAGAGCGCCCAGTTGGCCCTTCAGGAGTCACAGTCACAATTGGAGGAGTTTATCGTGGAGTTGAGTTTGGCATAGTCTTGACCAGCTGCAGTTACAATTCAGTTTCCCACAGTGGCAGTTGGTCATGATTTGACATCCACGGGTTGTAGTGAGGATGTGGAAACATCCATTCCGGATACAGGGGCAATTGACTTAGTTGAGTTGAGTACTTTGATTGAGAGTAGCAGAGAACCACATGTTACATCGGGTTCTCCTGTGGTCAGTACTATGTTAGATGATGCTAATCCAATAGCTGATAGTTCTTTTGTGGCTGTGGTGGATTATCTAGAGAGTTGTGTGTTAGTGCACAACACTACTCCATCTTCACAGGGGGCTTGCAGAGTGTCATCTGGTTGGGAGTATGGCCCTCATGTTGATTTGTTTCCCTCTCTTAGAAGCAAATTTGTTACTTCATCCCATGTAGTTGATTTTGGATGCCAGCTGCTTGTGTCTCAGATTTAGAATGATCACTTGTTGGTTTTAGAGGTTAAGGTTGATTCAGCCTTATATCGTTTTTACTGTAGGAGTTTGGAGCTATCTCCTGATTCTAGTATTGCTAGTGATGAGCCATTGGCTGAGGTGGGAGCATTTTATCGCAACTACATAGTGAGGAGTGCTCATCACTTCTCTTTTGATCCACACACGGAGGACTTGTTGATGCGTCGGTGCAGAGTGGCTCAAGGTTTATGCCATCCGTTATGGGGTGGAGAGTAACCATCTTCAAAAGATGGGATTAGCAGCTACAAGTACCCGACTCAATTGTTTGTGGGGGATTACTTGCAGAGACAATAATTAGTTATCCATCATGCAATTATGTATCCGACAGGGTTTGCTACTTCTATGTTACAGAGTGACTATGGTGTCAATTGGCATGATGGCTTGACTAGTTATCACATCCATGGGGGTTTAACAGAGGATAGAGAGAGATTTGGTATATCAGATGCTTATAGCTATTCTTATCTCCATATGATAGATGGATGAGAGTTTAGATTGAATTGGGATCCAGGTGGTGACAAGCTTGGTATTAAGTATTGGATGGGTCCCATTGGGTTACTTCACCACTTTTAGCATGGTGGAGTTGGAGGCAGGAGAGCGCTGTGGAAGTTTGAGGATGACAGACATGACAGACTTTCATTTTGGGTTTGGGATGTAGGGATAGCTTGCATAGTTGTGTTTATGTTGGTGCTTCAGGAGTCAATTAGAGATGCATGGGGCAGTTCACAGTTCTCTTTTTGGGCTTTCCGAGGAGTGGGATTTCTTTGTAGTGGAGATTGCTTGGGGACAAGCAATTTCAGGGAGGGCGGACTGTAATGTCCCTAGTTTTCGTGAGCATCAAAATTTGGAGGATTAGCCTATCATTTGACCCTCGTAGGCTAATGGTAGTGATCAATGGGTTTTCTCCTTCAAAGTTTAGTGTTGGGTCAAGCTCAGCTTCTGTTTGACTTAGTTTCACATACTATTTATAGTAAGCCACTTTACAGGGTTACTAATTTTAGATTGGCATCTGGTCGCATGGGGAACTGACAGAGGTAACTCCTACTTCAGATGACTCATTAAATGGACAATTATTCCAAGAGTTATTTATTTTTAAAGTGACTAAGGACTTATTTAATGTTTAAATGTTATTATAAAGTTATAAAGTAACTTTATAATAATAAAGTCACTTTAAGTTAAGTGGGAATATATGTTTTATCCCACATTGGCAAGGAAATTGTTTGAGCTCTCACAAGAAAAGAATAAAAGGAACTTAAGAGCTCATTCTTAGATCATGCAGGATTTGATAATTGTTTTATGATTTCTCTTTGGCATTTGGGGAAGGGAGCCCTAGGGTTTTTTGCTAGCGTATCGACATTGGAGAGTGTAGCTGCTTCATTGCAACAACATTCTGTGGTTGTCAAATATCAGTTGAAGGTGCTTAACTGTTGGCTTCATCCGGAGGTCAAGTTTGTGCTTCATCGGATTTAGAGGAAAGTTCAGAATAAGGTTTTCTTCATCACTCAATATCAGAAGATTGTATTCCGGGTATGCTTTATTGTAAAACTTTTCAAAAGTGAATCAATAAGATTATCGTTTTGTTGGAATAGGGTTTAATATTTTCATCTCCAACATTTTATTTCATGCCTGGCATTATATTTTAAAAATACACAAAAAAGGTAAATATACAACAAGAACACAAACAAATTGAAAACCCTCATCAAAAGTATAGAGTTTTAGGATTGGAAGAACTAGGGTTCTTTACAAAATAAGGCCAAAATGACTGAAATAACAGGTTTGATATAAAATTGCAGCAAACTGAAAACTCAAACCAACAAGTACAAATTTCATCTTTATGCTCGTAATTTCACCAATAGTCCTCCGAATGATGCCAAATCAAGTGCAAATGAAGCATATGAGAAGGGTGACCAAGTACAAACCAAGAAATAGTAGCCAACAACCTTTGATATTTTATGCACTCTTCCCAATGCAATGATAGGCAAAGTACAACCTCTTTGAAGAGAGCGCCAACAAGAATAAATTCATCTCTTCTCAATAAAATTTGAAACTTAGCTAGAAGGGGCACCCAAGGTAGACTTGAACAATGGGCCAATACCCAAAACCAACATAAAATCATGTAAGGAGCTATGATTGAAAATGTGCTTCAAGCAAGCACCACACCAGCATCACCAAAACTAATAAAAACTCTCCAAAATCAGAAAATATCAAAAGAAGCCATCTCTGTGAAGCTTTATTTGCAACCTCTGGAGGAAGAAGCAGTCTCAAACCATCTAGGTACTATCTCTCAAGCATGAAACTGATATAATCTAGGAGGTATCCATTCCTCAAAGCAAGGGTTCTGAAATAATTTCAGTAGTATTTTGTTATGATAAGCAATAGATGATCAAAAGTGAAGGAAAGACCTCTTATTTAAAATTTTTCTCAACTCCAATTCAAATCTTCTTTTCCCTCCAAATAGGGTGCCCAAATGAGATTCTCATTTTACTTCAATTTGCATTTGAATTCCGACCTTTGACTCCTTGACTTTAGGCATCCAAAACATAAGAGGAATAATGCTTTACCAAAATGCAAATAAATCATGGCATAGGCATCCAAGTATATATTTAAGTGAAATATTTTATAATTTGCAAATATCCCACAAGCTGGGCGTCCAAAAATACCTTAGCCAATATTTCACTCAAAACATTATATTTCACCAAATAAGGCATCTAAAATGACTTAACTAATAAACTTAATTAAAATCACTTATCTCTTGAAAAGTGGCATCCCATTTAGCCTTAGTAAAATATTTAACTTAAAACGTTATAATTTCCAACTAAGGCATCCATATTTGAAAATCACCTAAGCCATGACCTGCTAAAACAAGCTCCAAGAATGCTGGAGACCAAACTGCCAATACTGCCTTGCCATAATTAGACATTGCACCGAATTGTTGAACTGCTACTAAAAATAGCACTTGCAAAAATAACACTTACTAAAAATAGTAAGTGACTTCAAATGCATTTTAAGCACAAACCGGGCAGCTGTTGTAACTTACTAAAAAGAATGAGTCCAAAAAAGTTACCTGTTTGAGTTGCATGTCACACCACTGCGAAGCTCTCTGAAAACCCAAAAAAAAATCTAGAAATCAATCTTGCATGCAAACCCCTGATTGAAATGAATGTCACTATCATTATATGCATGTTACATCTCTTTGAAGCTTTCTGAAAACCCATAAAGAAACCAACAACTAATATGCAAAACTCCAACATGCAAACCCTTGAATCCTCAATAGAAACCTTCAAGCAGCTAGAAACCCTAATTTTTCCTCTGACTAGCCTACAAGCATCCGGGAATAGGCTAACAGTCACTTGAAAGCGTAGTGGTAAAAATGAGGACATTACAGTCTCCGCTTTAGAAAATTTAAATATTCTAAAAAGTGTGCCTGGCTGCTATTTCTTATCCTAGCCATCATTTCCAATGCTATTCTAGAGTTTATTTTATCTTTTTCCAAGCTCATCACATTCATTAAAGTTTCATCACATCACTATCATCTAAAACAATACATAAATTTGAAAGGTGTGTTTCCTTTGGTTTGTTTGTACCCAAGTACCTCTAAATGATATTGATGGCCACTTTCTCAAAAGACAAAATCCTATAAAAAGTGTGTTGTATTTTGTCTTTAGACAATTTCGGATATTTATAACTTTTTTGAAATCTTTCCATTTTTTTTTATGCACTAACTTTAGTAGACTGCCACCTTAGATGGTTACTAGGACGTATTATTTCCTTTTTTGTATTTCGTTTCACTTTTTGGGAAGTTTATGTTTTGGCACATTTAACTAAAACTTGGCTTCATACATTACTTGGTGGCAAAATAGAAGAATGACAAAACCATATTGAAGATGTGGTGCAAACCTATCTCTACTGGTTGGCACAATGTATTGATTGTCACTTTTGCAAAAGACAACATGTTTGAAAAAGTGTACTTGGCTAACATTTCATCAAGTGCCATTTCATTAGATGCTGACTAGATTTGGCTGGCTTATTTACATGTTTTGTGACAAACAACTTGAGCATTGTTTTATTCTTTTTGGTGATTCCTTTTGATGACTAGATTGCCACCTCATATACATCATGATAAATTGATTTAACTTCTTTGTTAAAAAGACTCCTCCTCCATGGCACAATTCACTTGAACTAAATGTCATGCCCTCATTGGATGTGGTTCCATGTTTATGAAGTCACCTCTCTTCTATATGTTCTTTTGTAGCTCCAAGCCACAACCACCATAGTCATGAACTTCATCTTTAACTTTGAATATTGCAATTGCGATCAATCTACAAGAAATCATTAGTAAAAATATTGGACTAGGACATGACACCAGTATCATTCGTTGAGAATGACTACAAATTAGATTTAACATATGGAATGGATTGTTAAATTGGCAATGGAAAATGAATATTATGTATACAAACATGAGTTCCAGATTGGCTACGACAATTGGCTCTATTTGGGAGCCACTGCTTGTGGTATAGGAGAACTATAAAATCTTTGGGTTTATAGTAGATCAGTGATTTCTCATTTGGGCAATAGAGTTAGACTATTCTTAATTTACAAATATCCCTAAGTTGCCCAAAGATTAATATTCTTGAGTCACCTAATAAAACATGACATTATGTTGTTGAGATTACTATTCATCAAGTGTTATTGTATAACTACAACTCACTATTCGCTCAATGAAATTAATTATGGGTATTTTTCTTTTAAATGCTTATTGAGATGCCTTGTTATGTGTGTCAAGGAAAATTCAATTGTTTTGGTGAGTTTGCAAAATTTGTATTGCAGGTTTGCTTGAAGTGGAAGATTGTAGCCTTTTATTGTTCCTTTCTACTAATTTACCATAGTGTTCACATTTTTTTTGTGTTTGTGTTTTAACCTATTCAATCTATATGTGTACTAGCATTGTTCAATCTCTACATTTAGTTGAATGCAAATGTGTAGTTGTTAGGATTTCTTTCAGTCAAAAAGCCCAAAATTCTCTTATCTAGTGCAAAAGAGTTGAGTGACCTTGTGCTTTAAGAAAACAAAAGGATAGATTTTTATTTAGGTAGTTTGTATTGTATACTTAAAATTATCCTAGAGTATTTTTATTAAGTGTGTTTGCATTGCACATCCAAAATTACCCCAGAATACAACACAAAGATCATAAATAACAAGTACATATCGTTGAATTTTAGGTTAGTTTTTATCTACAAGAAGCTCCACTCCTAATTTGAAGAGCAGTTCCACCGCACATCTATTTTGTCTTGTGTTATAATGAAAGATGTGAATTGAAAATATAGGTCTATAACATATAGAACAAGTGTTTTTGAATGTTTTAGGGATAGGGAGATATGGGGACGTGGGTAAGAGGTTTAATTTAAACAAACTAAAAGTAGATGAAATTTTAAAAGAGTGAATACAATGTGCGACATTTGCAATGAAAGTCCTTCCCCTTGAAGATTTTTAGGGGTTGTAAGCTTTTTGTTTTCCTTATTATTTTTATGCGCCATATGCAGCAGGTTGTACAGTCCTGAAAAATCAGAAGATACACTCCAAGCCTCCAAATCTCTGGGATGTCTGGGATATCACTTGGACCCCAAGGGGCACATGTCTCTGGAGCACTGTTTAGAAACATGAAACCATTCTGTAGGTCGTGAAATCCCTACTGCTATCAGAGAATGGCAGGTGACAAATCATTGAATAATTCAGCCCCTTCCTGACACCAGTCCTTCTGTGGTGATATTTTCAATAATACTGTTGATAGAGGAACTAATTGGCTTGTTGCTTGTGATCAATGTCAGGTGACGCTGAATTGTTGGCAAGCTCTTTAAGAGATGCTTGTCTTCAGTATCCTTATTGGATGTCATTGTTTAAGAGTGCACTAGTTCCCTCATATCCTTTGATGCTCCTGTGCTGAATCTTATCTCTCTTATATTCATATCTTGGTTGTTGTTGACAAACTCTGCAAGTCTTCTGGATATTTTACTGGCAAGACTCCATAGTTGCTTGGTAGTTGAAAATAACTGTCATAATTACAATTTTCTAGTACTAAAATAGTTGTCGAAATTTTATAATTTCCCCCCCTCCCCTTTTCTGGAAATATTTTTACATCAATATATATTTTTCTTTATCAATTAAAAACAAGAGAATTCTAGGCATAATAAGTCATGTAAAAATATGGTTATAAAATAGAAACACTTATTGTCTTCCTTAAAAGCTTAGCTGTTAGCACACTTGGTGCGAATGTGCTTAAATATTTCAGTTTTGCAATAGTTAGCTTTTGGTCGTTCAATTACTCAAAATACATTGCTTGAAAAATCTAAGATATATAGGTGGGAGATAAGGAATGCAAATTACAATCTCGTTTCATTATTTATTTGATTTTTCCCATCACGAGCAATAGAGCATAAGTACAGTTTTCTTTAATACATGACAATGTTTTTTGGATTTTGGAACATTGTAGTTTGTGTCAATCTAAATTCAGAAATTTATTGGAGGAAAGTGATTGGGATCTTTGGATGGAAGACATCTTTGGATATAAATGTAGCAATGTAGATTGATATTCTTTGTTTCCTTGATAGAATGCACTAAATTGGGACATCGACTCTACTTATGACAAGGAGGATACCGAAGATTGTGTTCATAGCTTCATTCTAGAAGATGATCTTGGTAAAGTTTGCACTTTGTGTGGCTTTATTGGACAGAGTATTGAAACAATCTTTGACATTCAATGGCCAAAGGTAAGCTTTCTATTAAAAAATATAACTGTATGTGTGTTTCATATGGAAATTCATTCTCTCTATGGTCGGGGATGGTGTCATTGACATTTCCAAATATTAACAAAATATTAAATTAGGTAAAGTAAAATGGGCATATTTAAAATAATTTTTTAGGTAAATTTGATTTCCCTTCCTTTTTTTTAAGAGTTTATGAAATTGTAATTTGTTCTTTTTTAAAGTTCATTGGAAATCATGTTTGCATTCTTGAATTTGTGAATTTAAATATAGATAATAGGTTGGGCAATCCATGTTGACTAACTGCAAACTAGGTACGTAACTAAAATAGATTTTCTCTAATCCAACATACTTATGAGTTATCATTAATATCGATTATGGAAATTCATTCTCTCTATGGTCGGGGATGGTGTCATTGACATTTCCAAATATTAACAAAATAGTAAATTTGGTAAAGTAAAATGGGCATGTTTTAAATATTTTTTTAGGTAAATTTGATTGCCCTTCCTTTTTTTAAGAGTTTATGAAATTGTAATTTGTTCTTTTTTAAAGTTCATTGGAAATCGTGTTTGCATTCTTGAATTTGTGAATTTAAATATAGATAATAGGTTGGGCAATCCATGTTGACTAACTGCAAACTAGGTATGTAACTAAAATAGATTTTCTTTAATCCAACATACTTATGAGTTATCATTAATATCGATTATTTTTCAGTTTTATCTTTTTAGCCTTTGAGTCTAAGCACTAGCACTTCTGATTTTGTATGGTTAATTAGCACTTGTCCTTCAGGTCTGGACACTAGCTGTTAATAATTTTAGAGTTTTAGGAGAACTAAGATATTTCCTTTTTTTTTGGCTAGTGCACATAGTTAGCATCTGTGCACTCTCGTTATCAGTCAGTTAGGTAAGGAATGAAGCACAAGAAATATTGAAGTGGGGGAGAGGTGAAGGGTGTGGTGGAGGGTCGGGGGTGAATATGTATTACAAATTAAAACCTTAAAACTTAAAACCATATAAATCAGAAATCAAAACATTAATAGCAACCATCAAACATGAAGTACACCAGATTTCACGTGGAAAACCCTTTCGGGTAAAGAACCACAGCAAGATATTGCTTTTATTATCAACAATGGGCACCAACCTAGATTACAAGTGAGAACCAACTCACTAAGAGCACCAACTTTCCTTCGAAGCACCAACTCTGAAAGGCTGAAGCACCAACTTTAGCTTGCGAACCAACTCACAAAGCAACTTCTATCAAGTTTGTAACACTGCATTGAAACACTGCCTTCACATGAACTGTGAGGCTCATACTTACACACACTAAATCCCTTCTGGTCAAACTCTCAAACCTTTTTGCAATAGAACCTGAAGCCTTTCTCTCTTTCTCAATATTCTTCAGGACACATTAATATTCAGGAAATACCCCTCTTTCACCAGGAAACAACTCGGAAATAGAATGCCAACCTCTGATCTTTTATCATACACATTGACCAAGTGAATAGTATTTAGAACATCTCCTGAAATTCTGTCGCAGCATATTAATAAACCACTTCATATGTACCCGAACATTGTAAATCATGACTTCATTAACAAAACTTTAATGATTTGTCATTTTCAGCACCCATACACCTGTTGCATACTGTAGATGCCAATACAAATACAAAGTAACTTCAACCGCTGAACATTGTAAATCATGACTTCATTAACAAAACTTCAATGATTTGTCATTTTCAGCACCCATACACCTGTTGCATACTGTAGATAATACAAAGTAACTTAAACGGCCTGCAACAAACGCTATGAAAGGCTCACAAAGAAATTTTCATAACATCAACCCCAACAACAATAGACTGCTTTCTCCTTAAAAGAACGTCTTCCTCCTTCCACACACACAGTGGCTCAAAATGAATCATTCAACACACATTCTGAAAATAACAACAATATCAATGAAAACCAACACAGTCCAAAAAGTAATACCTCGACTTGCCTGAGCAAATCAATATGAAAATGTAGACAACTCTAGCATACATGACTCCTTACACAAAGCCTGAAAACATGGTCGTGCTATCACTCACAAGACTCTGAATAAATGTCACTTGCAGCCTGTTACAAATTCAATGAATGGAAAACTCGGCTAGTGATCTTTGCATAAGATATCTCAGACATCGCGACTTCACTTGTGTTCACTATACTCATGTTTAAGACTATAAAAATGCTTTCATATGTATTTCTTGGATTATCTGCCACAACATAACAAACTTCCAACCACTCAGTGAATACAAATACCTTCATCTCATACAGCTCTTAAAAACTCTTCATTATGCAATGTCATGTCCCCGCCATCGTGATATTAAGATATTAAATTACACATTTAAAATACTAACTATTTGGTATAATTATAATTGTCATAGACAATATTATATTTATAATTATCATATTATAAATATTAGAATATGAACGCTAGTAAAATCTTATAATAATAAATACTGAAAATATATATATTTAAGATAAATCAATAAAAGGAAACATATAATTTATAATAATATTATAACTATTGAATACAACTGCAAGTTATTATACAAGATAAGGGACATAACACATAACTCCCGTTAAGTAACAATGGACATAAATTAATAAAGGGCTCCAAGTTGTCTAATGGATTAAAGATAGAAAACTTGCTCATGAGAAAGGGCTGACTCATTGAGGGAACGCTGCAATTAGTGGATAGCCGACTAATCAATAATATGAAGAGACGCCTCCCTCCTCTTGAAAGTCATATCTCTTGGACATTGAGGTGTGAGGAGTATTAAATGAATTTGTGACGCATGAAGAAGGGATGGAGAGATGGGGGAGTTGAACATGGTTTTAAGGTGTAATATCCCCTTGTCGTTCTTGAGCAGTATCGAGACTCAATTAGCCTATTCTAGAGTCCTTGTATGCTAGTTGATGTGGTTAGGGGACTCATTGGCCAGCATCGGTGTTCAGTTTGGGGCTTTTTGGAGGGGTTACTATTTATAGCAATGGCTGGTTTCAATGTTGTCATCTTCAGTTGGTCACAGTTTTCCTCAGTGGTCTTCAGTTTCGCTCAATTTTGAGCTTTTGGCATCTACTTACTATTTATAGCAGTGCTATTTTTAGTAAGTCACCATTGGGGGAGTTGGTTCCAGGCTTGGTTGGTGGCAGTAGCATTTTAATCCAGTTTCAGTTTGAGGGCCTAAGGTTGTAGGTTAATATTTATTTTATTTGACCACTTTGGCATTTTAATAAAGTTGAAATATAAAGTTAAATTATAACTTATATCAAGGGGTAAAGTGGTCATCAAAAAGGACCAAGGCGCCCAATGAACAACTTAAAGTTGTTTTTAAAAGGTAAATTAAAATATTATTTCCTCTTGGAGTGGGACGCCTATGCAAAGGAGAGTAAATATTTAAAGTTTAAAAATTAAAGTGTCTTGAGGAAAGGGGACGCCAATTTGAGGAGGCATTTATATATTTAAAAATGTTCAAAAATTTGAAAGGAAAGATGGGCGCCCATTTCATGAAATGAAATTGAGAAAATGTTTGAAGTCCACTTTGGCACTAATCTTTCAAAAAGAAGTTTGGCTCTCATTTTTCATTATGTAGACTTGACAACTTACTAATATGCTGTTGGAATTTCTCTGGTTGCTTGGAAAAACATTGTGAGGATGAAAAACATCCATTGTTGGGCTGATTTCGGTGGTGAAATATTCACCCTAGTCAGATATTAGTGCTGGTTCAAAGTTTAATTACAATAGGAGCTTCAAAGATTTACTAACAGAGGAGAAAACATGAAGATTTTTCAATATTTTTAGGAGTTTTTGGTGTGCTTGGGTTTGGCTTCAGTTTTGGTGTGATTTTATGAAGTTTTTGAGTGATATTTTTGATTTCTGGGTGTTTACAGTCATGGACTTGAAACTAAGTTTTTGCTCATAACTCTTTATCAGCTGAAGGTTTGGTTTTGGGTATTGTTTTATTTTGAAGTCCTCTCAAGGGCGATTCTAACATATTTCCTTGGACTTACCATGAAACTTAGATCTCCCATGGGATTTGGATCTTGACTCGTCATTTTTTCAGTCTTTTTTGCTTTTTTCTTTTACATCTTCCATGAATTGCAAGAACTTCCTTGGTCTGAAGTTTTCCTTTGGATCTCATCAAAAAGTAATGATGCAACCACCTCTTCCATTTTGAACTTGGTGGTGGTGCTCCCAATGGCCATCACAAAGTGGTCTAACAAATCCAGTAAAGAACATAATGGAGTCATACATTATCTTCCTCCATTTTCACTCCAATGGAGCTTAGTTTGGCAACTAACATATTGAAGATATTCAAATGATCGGCAATAAATCCATCGTCTTCCATTCAAAGAGAATACAACTTGTTTCGGCCTATTAAATTTCACCAAGCCTCTTTCAAAGAATTGCTGCGGCAGTCTCTTCATGAACATTCAAAAGAATTGAATCTGCCAAATAGTCTCACAAGACCCTTAGCTTTTCTATCCATAATGTAATATCCCCTTTTTAGTGTGATCTTGTTTTATGATGGTTAGCCTATTACATGGACTCTCGTAGGCTAACATGTGTGGATAGGGGGTCTCAGTGGCAGATAATGGTGGATATTGTTATTTCCACTCCTTCAGTTCAGTATTGGTTTCAGTGTAGGCATTTGCAGTTCAGTGTTTGCCAGCTTTTGATGGCACGTCAAAATACTGAGTTTTGAGGGAGATATTAATATTTTAATGGTAAAGTTATTTAATTAACTTTTGGGAATATTATAAAGTTATAATTTGACTTTATAAAAATAAAGCCACTTAAATATTATAAAGTGAGTTAAATCACTTTAGTCAGATAAATTACTTTAGTTAAATTACTTGGACTCTCGTAGGCTAACATGTGTGGATAGGGGGTCTCAATGGCAGATAATGGTGGATATTGTCATTTACACTCCTTCAGTTCAGTATTGGTTTCAGTGCAGGCATTTGCAATTCAGTGTTTGCTAGCTTCTAACGACATGTCAAAATATCGAGTTTTGAGGGAGATTAATATTTTAGTGGTAAAGTTATTTAATTAATTTGTGGGAATATTATAAAGTTTTAATTTGACTTTATAAAAATAAAGCCACTTAAATATTATAAAGTGAGTTAAATTACTTTAGTCAAATAAATGGTATGCCCAAGTGGTAAAATATAATTGCAAAGTTTATAAAGTGACTTAAATACATTTAAATGTATTTAAAATGACAAGTCATGCTTTTTGGGAATTTGCGCCATTTTGGGGTTATAAGAGGCAAAAACAAGGCGACCTCAATTACTTTGATCATTTGACATTGCTTTTGGCTTCTTGATACTAGTGCCTGAGACAAGGGTTTCAGAGTATTTTCACCATTGGAGAATGAGACTTCTTCAGTGTTTTGCGATTGTGAGGCTTTGAGATACCAGCTGAATTGTTGCTTCTAAGAGGGCTTCATACAGGAGTCCATCTGTGCTTCATCAGAGATTTTATGTTCAGTATTTATCAGTTTTCAATAAAGGAAAGGGCTTATTCATATGGGACGCCATCTTTCCTCAATTCTTCAACATCAATAAAGGCCATACAATTCCTTTCAGTGGCTATACTTATTCATTTGGAGGCATGCTTCTATAGCATAGGCGTTTGAAGCAGAAGGTTGAAACACCTTCTTTTTGGATTCCCTATTGCTTGCATATTGGACGCCTAGCATCCCCAGGCCTTGTGATCCAGTTTTTGTTTGGGAGAAATCACCATCTGGAGGTGGGTGTTGCTTTTTGTTAGTTTCAACATTTCTTGTCTGGCATGTACAGATCTTCTTTATTTAATTAATCTGAGGACTTCCATGTACATCTATTGTATGCAATTTACTTGTATCAATTGCCAGATCCACAATAGTATTGCTGTTACTCATAATTTACTTGTTATTCAGTTTTATCTTCATTTCTTGCTTGGCGCACTACTATATTATATGCTTAAAATTCATCAAAACTATTGAAAAACACAAAACAAGTCAATTTTAGCATCAGAGGTGTAGTTGGAACCAGTTGGGTTCATCACACATAAGTCCTAGTCTTCTTGTTTCAAACCTGATGGTTTGGTACTAGATATTGTAGTCCATAGATTTCTATACATGAGCATATCCTCCATCGTAGGTTTCCACAACTCAAAATTAGCACCATTAAATTTTTTAATTTCTATTTTTTTGGATGTACTTCCCATCCCTTCCTTTAGTAAGATAAAAATACTTTGCGCAAGCTCCCATTCAATTAAAGATTAGTACAAGAAGAAAAAAACCCTCTCCTCAAAATTAGGATCAAAGGTGATCAAACTTTGATACCAATTGAAAAAGAAGCAAGGTATGTGGAAGTACTTTCTACACAATTTAATGAGAGTATTGTGCAAATTCTTTAAATCTTTATAATTATAAAAAGTAGAAACACATATGAACATAAAATAAGCAATTTACCATAACACTTGGGGAAAACCCTTTTGGGAGAAAAACCTTATTCTAAAGCAGCCCAATGTATTAATTAGTAAACTAATGGAATACAATACAATTGCAAAGAAAGCTATTATAAGAGTATTACCAACATGAAATCCAATGTGATTCTAGCAACATAACAATACCTGCAAAATGAACCATACAAACTACAACTTTAAGCACCAATAAATAGATGAAGTACAAACTAGAAACCATGAATGGTTTGGGAAAATCATTTGCAAACCAATGAGAGGTATGGTACCCAAATGCATGGGTTCAAATTCTAATGCCCCTCTTTGGTCTTGGATTTCCTTTGTATTTTTAGTATATTCCTTAGACAATTTACAATGTCATAACTAGTCATATTTGACTACCCAAACTTGGGCTCCCCAATTTGTTCTCATTCAACATTCAGAAGATGCTCCATGACAAATGTACCAACCTATCATAATGCTGGCCAAGATTCTAATGTAACCTCCCTCTTCCATGCTCTTATGTGTCATAGAATCTATCATATATAACTCCCTTCAAGATGACCTTACACATGCCACAAGATGGTGACATATGGCCAAATCATGCTATCTCAATTTGGGATGCCTACCTCACAAGAAAACAAAAATCACTAAAAGATAAAGTCTAGTAAGCCTCTAAGTGGTACATAAACTCTCCATAAGAATACAAAGGAGCTATTACAAGAGGCAAAGATGGTGTAAAAAATGTTGATATTTACATTAGAGATGAAATCTCTTTATAATGTATAAAGATTACAAAAAATGGCAAGTTTCTAAAACGAAACTGCAAAAGGTCTAACAAACGATCTTATCTACAATATTATACAACATTGAGCATTAATTAATTAATTACTAAATATTATTTTAATACCCTCCTTAATGCTCAATTTGTCAACTACACCAAGATGCCCCTTGAATTTTATAAACTTATTTGGACTGAGCGACTTGGTGAGAATATCTTATGTTTGCTCCTCTGTTGGAACATACAAGTTTGAGAACTCCCTATCTTCAACAAGCTTCTGAATGAAATGACAATGAGTTTCCACATGCTTGGTTCTTTCATGGAAGACTGGATTTTTGGCAAGTTTGAGAACTCCTTGATTGTCACAGAACAAGGGAGTCGGACCTGCTTGAGATATTTGCATATCCATAAGGATCCGGTGAAGCCAAACTGCCTCACAAGCTGCCTTAACTACTCCTTGATACTCTGCTTCTGTTGAGGAGAGAGCCACTCCTTACTGCTTTTTACTAGTCCAAGTGACTACACCAGATCCCAAACTGAAAACATACCCGGATGTTGATATTTTGTCATCAACTGAACTTGTCCAATCTGAGTTTGTGTAACCAAAGAGTCTAGGATCGTGACTCCTAGTGTAAAGAACTCCATAATCAAAAGTGTCTTGCACATAACGCAACACATGCTTCGTTGCTACCTAATGATCAGCCTTGGGGGCTGTCATGAAGCGTGAAATGTAGCTCATTGCAAAACTATGGTCAAGTCTAGTGGCAGTGAGATAGATGAGGCTGCCCACTAGTTGCCTGAACAAGGATTCATCTACTATAGGTGAGTTTGACTTAGCTGACAACTTGAGCCCTTTTTCCATGGGTGTGGAGGTGGGTTTGCAATCCTGCATTCGAAACTTATCCAGTAGACTTCGAACATATTTGGACTAGGAGATGAAGATACTGCTCTTGGTCTGCCAAACCTCAACACCTAAACAGTAATGCAAAAGTCCCAAATTTGTCATGTCAAATGTGCTGCACAAATCCTGTTTGATCTCAGCGATCAAATGTGCCAAGCTATCAGTAATGATCAAGTCATCCACATAGACAACAAGAATAAGAATATCAGTACCAGTATGTTTGACATACAAATTAGAGTAAGATGGACTTCTTTGAAATCCATGATTTGTGAGGTACTTGTCAATCTTGATGTACTAAGCCCGAGGAGCTTGTTTCAGGCCATAGTTTGCTTTCACCAGTCTGCACACCTTGTGTTCTTTACCAACAACCTTGAACACTGGAGGTTGCGTCATGTAGACTTCTTCCTTCAACTCATCGTTGAGGAAAGTACTCTTAACGTCCATTTGATGGACTTTCCAACCAAACTGGGCTGCTAAGGCAAGAATGAGCCGAATGTTACTCATCTTGGCTGTAGGAGCAAAAGTCTCCTCATAGTCAATGGCTTCCTTTTGTGAGAACCCCCTAGCAACGAGACGAGCTTTGTACCTCTCAAGGGTTCCATTAGCTTTGTATTTAACCTTATACACCCATTTGCAGCTAATGGGCTTCTTCCCTGGAGGAAGATCAAAAAGAACCCAAGTGTGATTCTTCTGAAGACTCTGGTATTCAGCCTCCATAGCCTTATCCACTCAGGAATTCCTTTAGCCTCTGAATATGTCTAAGGCTCATAAACACTGTGAATGTTGGCCATGAGAGCAAAATTAATTGTATGCTGCTATTTGCTCTTGTTTTTGGATGATCTCCCCTCAATGAGCTCATCATCATGAAGATCACCAATAGTCTTAGCCCACCATTCAGGCTGGAGAGGAGAAGTGCCAACATCAGATGTAGTAGGAGGAGCTGGAATTGGTTGGGGAGTTGGAATAGGTTTATCAGGTGGAATATCAATATCATTCGGAGGAAAATCAGGTTGAGCATCATCAAAGATAGAATCTTCATCATCCCTCCCATCAGGTGGACCTAATGGAAGACGAAAATCCAAATCAGAAGCCTTCAAAGGCTGATCCTCAGAATGCTGCACAGACGAGGAAAGGTGAAAAGGTCCTTGTTCTTCATCAAAGACAACATCCCGACTGAAGATGAGACGATTAGTGTCTACATCAATCAACTGGTAAGCCTTATGGTTGTCATTGTACCTTGTGAACATACGCTTTTGACTCTTGGAATCCAACTTGGAGCGCTTGGCATTTGGAATCCATACATATGTTGAAGAGCCAAAGATTTTCAGATGACTGATCCTAGGTTTTCAACTAGTCCAAGCTTCCTCAGGAGTCTTCCCCTTAACAGCCTGTGTAGGAGACCAATTAAGGAGATAGACAACAGTGTAGACTGCTTCTGCCCAATATTTATTAGGAACACTTTTGTGTTGTAACATGGAGTGGGCCATCTCAATGATTGTACGATTGCGCTGCTCGACAACACCATTTTGCTGAGGAGTGTAGGGTGTGGTTAATTGGCGTTTGATTCCATGTGTATCACAAAAGTTGGAGAAAGCAGTAGAACAAAATTCCCCCTCATTATCTAACCTAAGAGTGATTATGCAAGAACCAAACTCTTTCTACTAAGGCCTTAAACTTCTAAAATACGATAAATACATCTGATTTCTGTCTAAGAAAGTACACCCACATTTTATGACTGAATCATCAACACAAAGCAAGAAATACTTGCAACCAGTAATAGGTGTATTTATTGGCCCACATACATCAGCGTGAACCAACTGCAGTACCTTAGAGGCTCGTGATGAGTCACCATTGGTGAACGGTGTCCTGTGTTGCTTCCTAGCCTGACAAGCTCCACAAATGCCATGAGGCCGAGTCTGGATCTCAGGTAAACCAGCTAGAAGTCCCTCCTGAGCTAGCTAAGAGAGATAGTGCACATTTAAGTGCCCATACCATTGATGCCAAAGACTGGTAATGGAAGAACTTCTGGCTGCCATGGCTAGCTCTAGAGAATCACCTGTATCGACAAGTCTGTATAGACCATGATCCTCAATACCAACAACCATAGTGGTACGAGTCTCTCAATCAACAATGGAACATTTGTGTGCATTGAATACCACATCCAATTGAGGAGAATGTCGCATGATATGACTGATAGAGAGAAGGTTCAGTTCCATGCCAAGGATGTAGTATACATTGAGGAATATGAGATTCCTCCCACTAGACTGAATTTGAATAGTGCCCTTACCAACAACTGTATACTCTTCACCTCCTCCAAAAATAATTGAGTCACTAAAGGGAGAGAAGTCTGTGAACCAATCACGCTGATGGGTGAAGTGTCACAAAGCACCTGAATCAATGTACCAGGTAAAGGACTTCACATGATCTATAGGTCTTTTAGCCATAAAAGCGTAAAAGGCAAATTCCTTTTGCTCAGTGTGCTCAGCAACATCTGCTTTCTGTTGAGATCCTCCCTACTTCTGTTCAAAAGCCAAACGCTGACGACAATCCTTCTTCATATGATCATAGTTGTGGTAGCAATTACACTGGATGTTCTTAAAAGTTGGAATCCAAGGAATGCAGGGTTTGTGGCAGATAATGTGGATGTTCTCAGAAGCCAAATGTTGACGACAATCCTTCTTCATATGATCTTAGGGTTGCCCGAAGGTTGACCTTTCCCTTTGTTCTTAGGCTGAGACTTAGTTGCAAAAGCTTGTTCTATAGAGGATGAAGAGGCACTACTACCAAATTGTTGTTTCCAGTGTTCTTGTTGCAAAAGGATGGTACAAAGTTCTGGAAACTTCAAATCAACATTAGTCAATGTAATGTTGAGGGTTTCAACAAAGTGCTCATAAGACTGTGGTAGACTTTTCAAAGTGATGACTACCATGTCTTCTTCCTCCATCTTCTTACCAATCGCCTCTAACTGATCATGGATGTCCTGAATCTTTGTCAGATGCTCCTAGAAGGACGTTCTCTCATCCATCATGATGGAGAACAGTTGGTTCTTGAAAAAGAATGCACGGCTCTTGTCGGAGGTTTCATGCAAGGTTTTCAAATGCTCTCAAATCTCAGCAGCTGATTTGCTTGATGGAACCTGTGGAAGTTGATCATCGGTAACTTAAAGCTTAATGAGCATCACCGCTTCACGATTTTTCTCATCAAACTTTTCCTGGTCTTTACCTGCCATTGTGGAACGAGTAGCATTGTCTAGAAGAATCTGATCAAGGCAGTGATATTTGAAAACAGTCATCATTCGCTGCTTCCAAGTATTATAATTTTTGTTGTTGAATCGTTGACTGCCTTCCAACATAATGTTGGTCAAAGATGTTATCTTTCATGCTTTCTGAAGCACGAAAAACGAGATACAAAGAAGAGGCTAAATGCATGAAACCCAAGACACGAATTGAAAGGTTTTGAAAACTGAGGTAGGTTTTGGCACAAAGATTGAGGTAAACCCGATTGCACAAATCCCAAAGCACGAATTTTGAGGCACCCAAAAAATTCTGATGACTACCCAAAAATCTTCTCGAAAAACCCACAAAAAATCCGTGATCAGAAAAAATTTCGGCTCTAGATAGGGGATTTATTTAAAACCCTAGGGAAAAATTATTCAAATTTTTTTCTAGAGACAAAAAATGCTCAAAAAAGTCACGGGATTTTGTAGAAAACACGTCTCAAAAGCTAGGTTGCGCTTAGAGAGGAAACAAAAAAGACATCACAGAGTCGTGGATTTTTGCAGTCAGAAATCGCACTAGATCAGATGACCAAGGGAACTCAGAAATCGCGTCAAGTAAAAAAAGAAGTCGTGCCCAAAAATTACTTAAAAAAAGGATGGTACAAAGTTCTGGAAACTTCAAATCAACATTAGTCAATGTAATGTTGAGGGTTTCAACAAAGTGCTCATAAGACTGTGGTAGACTTTTCAAAGTGATGACTACCATGTCTTCTTCCTCCATCTTCTTACCAATCGCCTCTAACTGATCATGGATGTCCTGAATCTTTGTTAGATGCTCCTAGAAGGACGTTCTCTCATCCATCATGATGGAGAACAGTTGGTTCTTGAAAAAGAATGCACGGCTCTTGTCGCAGGTTTCATGCAAGGTTTTCAAATGCTCTCAAATCTCAGCAGCTGATTTGCTTGATGGAACCTGTGGAAGTTGATCATCGGTAACTTAAAGCTTAATGAGCATCACCGCTTCACGATTTTTCTCATCAAACTTTTCCTGGTCTTTACTTGCCATTGTGGGACGAGTAGCATTGCCGAGAAGAATCTGATCAAGGCAGTGATATTTGAAAACAGTCATCATTCGTTGCTTCCAAGTATTATAATTTTTGTTGTTGAATCGTTGACTGCCTTCCAACATAATGTTGGTCAAAGATGTTATCTTTCATGCTTTCCGAAGCACGAAAAACGAGATACAAAGAAGAGGCTAAATGCATGAAACCCAAGACACGAATTGAAAGGTTTTGAAAACTGAGGTAGGTTTTGGCACAAAGATTGAGGTAAACCCGGTTGCACAAATCCCAAAGCATGAATTTTGAGGCACCCAAAAAATTCTGATGACTACCCAAAAATCTTCTCGAAAAACCCACAAAAAATCCGTGATCAGAAAAAAATTTCGGCTTTAGATAGGGGATTTATTTAAAACCCTAGGGAAAAATTATTCAAATTTTTTTCTAGAGACAAAAAATGCTCAAAAAAGTCACGGGATTTTGTAGAAAACACGTCTCAAAAGCTAGGTTGCGCTTAGAGAGGAAACAAAAAAGACATCACAGAGTCGTGGATTTTTGCAGTCAGAAATCGCACTAGATCAGATGACCAAGGGAACTCAGAAATCGCGTCAAGTAAAAAAAGAAGTCGTGCCCAAAAATTACTTAAAAAAAAGTGTTTCTGAAACAAAAAAAAAGTTGCCTCCAAATGGTGCAACAAAACCTCCAGGTCGTGATTTTATTTAAAGCCTTGGTTGCGTAGGTTGAAAAGACAAAACCCAAGTCGTGAATGAAGACAAAATTGAGAAACGCGGGTTGAGAGGGCAAAACCCAGGTTGCAAATGAAGAAGAAACCAAGATGTGTGCAGATAGAGATGAATTGTGCCGAAAAAAGCAGAGAAGTGACGCCTTCACAAAACGCGATTTCAAGAAACCTGATCTCACAAAAAAACGCATCCAGCAGGCCCAAAGAAGTTTGAATTACAACTTTTTAAAAAACAACAAAAATCTTAATAGAAAAATTGTTTTTCAAAATAAACCTCAAGAGTTTGTTTAGAAATTCTAGAAAAATGATTTTTTTTAATTAACCTACTCTGATACCATATTACAAGAGGTAAAGATGGTAAAAAAAATGTTGATATTTACATTAGAGATGAAATCTCTTTATAATGTTACACATATTACAAAAAATGGCAAGTTTCTAAAAAGAAACTGCAGAGAATCAAACAAACGATCTTACCTACAATATAATACAACATTGAGCATTAATTAATTAATTACTAAATATTATTTTAATAAGAGCTAGAAGACGAAATAGCAAGTGCATATAAAATGCATTAGAATGAACATTATGAATGTGAGGTTGAGACACCGTTTACAGTCACCAATAAAAGTCCTTAGTGCAGAGCTGATAGTTTTGAGAATGTCTTCATTATAAATAATATTCTGTTGGGAGGTGAAAGTGGGAAATCCAGACCAGTAGATGTGAAGGGTCAAAACCTGCATTCCTTGGCTTCACAAACAAGCGTGCCTGATGGTATAATTAATATCTGCCTTCCAATGCTTTATTCTCATCGGCTATGTGAATGGCAATAATTAGAAAGTGTCCGTTAACCAAAAATATGATATTGGGGCCCTCTCCAGCTGCAAGATCTTACTGGTCCATTCCTCCACAAACCCCAGTTTTGTGTGTATGTCCATGAATTTACAGATGGGGGCATGACTACAGAGATACAACATAATATCAGAAATAATTTCAGGGTTGATGACAACATGCAGTCATTGCTTCACTCTTTTAGAGGCAACCATTAATACTCTGGATATGATTAGATTTTTGTAGCTTGGTAGACAGTGATGAGACGGCGGTCTGCAAGTGATTCTCAACACTCTGGCTTCATTGTTCTCCAAAGGATTGACTGGGTCCTGCCTTGTTTGTGTAAAGTTTCAGGGGCAGGGAGAGCTTCATGCTTCTGTGCACCCCAACTCTGAGCTTCCTTCCAACCTGTTTTGGCAAGGTCTATGAGCTGGGACAGAGTCACCAAAATAAACAGCTGCACCGAAATACAGAAATCCTTAGCTCCTTCCTTTACAAACCCCAGAGCCCTCATCACAACCAGTTCATCTTATATGTGGCTTCTGTGAACCTTTTATTGGCAGATGTTACTATTTTTTTCCAAGTATACTGCCATTTTGAGGATCATCTTTTAGAAATTCATTTGATTTCTCAAGTATTATTACCTTCACATACATAGAAATAATAATTCTGTTTTAATTTCAAAGAGCACTTCAGAGAACATTTTATTGCGTAACTTAAATTTTCTTGCTTCTTTTTATATTGATCTTGATTATTGGGGGCATCTGTAGGTAGTATTTTTGGTATGCGGACTCTTATTAGCTCCTATCTGTTCCAATCCGTGTTATGACTTTTGAAGTATTTTAGAAAGCTTTATATAGGTTACCTGTGGTTCCTTGTTGCTCATTTTCCCAGAGCAATATAGAAATTTTCACTCTTAGAGATTGACCAAGCTTCCGTGTTCTCTTTTCTAATTAATGGAAGCTCATTTGAAGAGCATCACTAACTGCATCTGGCCTCATACTTAATGAAATTGTGAAAACAAACTCTATTTACTGCATACATTATTCACGACTTGAAATATCTTTGAGAAGCCGTCTCATATTCCATAACTGCAATTATTATTTATTTACTAGAACGAATGATGAACAGTTGTGCTTCTTCAAACATTTCTTTCATTGTTTTCAGGTACTTACAAACCATTAAATTTTTTTTTTTTGAGACTTTTAACTTTGCATTTCTGTGACTTCCTGTATTTTGGCAGACATTTCTCTCACTGTTTTACAGTACCTCAAAATCATTAAACCTTGTCTGTTTTATACCTTTTTGCTATGTATATACTTGAACTTTTTGATGCTTTGTTAGACATCAGTGTCCTTGTTTTCCACTACCTTGAAGCCATTACAATTTTTTAATAAAAGACTATTAGCTCTTTGTATGAACTGTATCTTGTTGCAGTTAACTCCAATGTGGATGCAGAATCAAGAACTTTTTATGGTGGATAGTTGTCATCATATTATATGTACAGTGTCTTAAATATACTGTTGAATTTGTGCAGGCTCGTAAAGGGACGAAACATTCCAGGCATGTGCCCAACAGAGACCTGGATACTGTTTTAAGTATTCATAATCCAACTTTTGACTCGAAGAGGTCAGAGCAGAAAAGCCCTGTATTGAAGCTGGTTTTACATCCCCATCTTAGGAAGCACATGAAGTTGCATCAGGCTGAGGGATTTGAATTCCTACAGAAGAACCTTATATCAGAAGAACCTGGTGGTTGTGTTTTGGCACACGCACCTGGCACAGGGAAAACGTTCCTTGTTATTAGTTTTATTCAGAGCTTTTTGACCAAGTACCCAGATGAGAGACCATTAATTGTTGCACCCAAAAGTATTTTGTGTTCTTGGATGACTGAATTTAAGAAATGGCAAGTGGAGGAGATTCCTGTGCACAATTTATATGAGGTTACCAATAAGGCAGAAACACTGAGATGCAAGCAGCTGCAGACACTCCGAGAGTGGAAAGAGAATAAAAGCATTCTCCTTGTTAGTTATTCACAGTTCTCTAGCATAATTTGTGAGAATGCAGAAAATGAAATGACAGCATGCTGCCAAAAACTCCTTCTTGAGGGTCCAGGATTGCTGGTTTTAGATGAGGGTCACTTCCCTCGAAATAAAGACACCAACATAGTAAATGCACTAACCCGAATACATACCAGGAGACGAATTTTATTGTCTGGTACACTCTACCAAAACAATACCAAAGAGCTCTTTAATCTTTTGGAGCTTACAAGGCCTGACATTCTACAACTGGACACCTTTCAAGCAATGTTCAGACGGTTGATCACAAGTATTCCTGGAACTGAGATGTTTCAAAAGTTGCTCCACAAGAGGCATTCTACAGATCCACTGCGGAGAATCTTCTGTGATGTGCTTGATCATGCGCTACGACCGAGTAGCTGTGAAGAGGAGAAAATGTCTGCTTTGAATGCTCTTCAAGAGTTAACTGCACTATTTGTACACTACTATAAAGGAGATATACTAGAGGATTTACCTGGACTGGTTGATTATACTGTCAAACTGGAACTAAATGAGAAACAAAAAGGAATGCTTAAGAAACTACAATTTGTAGGAAATAGAATGCGCAGAGATATCATGTCTGCAGCAATATGCATACATCCTTCACTCTATGGGGAGAATATTTCAGGATGGTTAGAATCAGATGGGAAAAATATTGGAAGTATGTGTACAAGTATGCATGCGGAGGATCCAAATGATGGAGTGAAAACCAAGTTTGTGCTTGACTTACTGTCCCTCTGTGAATTAACCAAGGAGAAACTTGTAGTTTTTAGTCAATACCTTCCACCTTTGACTCTGTTAGAAAATATGATAATGGCAGAAAAGAAGTGGACCAAAAGTCGAGAAATTTTGAGATTGGATGGTGGTAATCAAGCAGAAGTCAGGGGAAGTATAATTGAACAGTTTAACAATAGTCCTGATTCAAAGCTTCTGTTGGCCTCCATCAAGGCATGTGGAGAAGGTATTTGCCTCACAGCTGCTAGTCGTGTTATAATATTGGATATTCCTTGGAACCATTCAATCTCTAGACAGGCAATTAGTAGAGCTTATAGAATTGGTCAAAAAAAGAAGGTATATGCATATCGCCTGGTTGCTGTAGAAACACAGGAAGAGGGCATTCATCAAGTTTCCTTGAGAAAGGAACTTATGTCAAAGATGGTTTTTGAAGGAAACAAGCAATCTGAAGATAAAATCTCGCTTTTGGCTGAGGTAAATCAAGATGACTGTGAAGATATGTTCTTCCAAAGTGGCAGTCCTTTAAGGCAGAACCTCCATTCATTGTACAAGCAAATATTGGTGTAAACAGTAAAGGAAATACACTGTACAGATTTTCTACCCAAGGTATTTTGTATGCTTTTTCAGCAGTGGCATGTTCATAACTGTCATTTTCCCGTCCCTCATGTCCAGTTAATTGTTTTCTACCTGTCATTTAACTTCTCCTCAGCAGTCACTTTTTTTGTCCGAGTATTTTGTTTATAGCCTGTTAAACTTGGGGAAGCTTCGGCTAAAAGCTGAACGGTTCTGCTCACTTGGTCTAATCTCAGTTTGCTTTTGAATATTATGAAAGTGTTTTTTGGGTTTTTGAAATATGAACTTTTCCTCGTATATTTTAATTTTTTCTCCCACAGTTTCTTCTTAGCAGGGGCAGCAAAAAAGTGATTTGCTTGGGTTCTGAAAGCAAAATGCCTTTGTATTATTCTTGGCAGAAAAGACGTTAAATTCACCAATATGTGATTTGTGTGTTAATGGTAGGAGCGTTTAAAGTTAAAACTGATAGGGAAAATATAATTAGGAAAGTTGTTTGCATTTAGTTGGGCATTTGATAACTAAACTCGTAAGTTTATACGATGTATTATTAAGTTTGGTCTAAAAGATGTATCATCAAGTTTGGTCTAAAATTGAGTTGTATGTGATAAACCTTCGATGTCAATGTACTCTCTATTCATAAAAGCTGAACATATTTTTTTGTGTTGAACCAAGTTTTTTTGTTTTTGTATTTAACAAGTGTCCGGGTGTGGCAAGTACTTGCCTATCTAGTATTGCAATAATTATATTTGTTGGGTAGTCGATAAATTATTTGTGGATTACCAATTCAAGGGCAGGTCAGATAATAGTTTGAAATAATAGATTCTTGCAGGTCATGTATTGTAGTCACACAGTCAAGTATCTATTTTTGTAGAATTGAAATACAAGTATATTTGTTATGTAGTTGATGGATGAGTCATGACAAGAATTTAAAGGTAGGTTGTATAATAGTTTGAGATCAACAAATTGAATGTATAATGATTTGATTAGGTTTATGAATATTATAGTTGTGAGGGTTCACTTTGACCCCAAATTTGATTCATACTAGATGCAACTATAATTGACATAATTGAAGTGAGTTTGTTTATTAGAATATATATTAAATATTTATGAGCAAATGAGGTATTTTTGAGAACCTGTAATGTGATTGGTCGATTTTTGAGTTTGAGGGCATAGAAAATGAATTAATTCTTTATTAGTTCTAAAATTAAATAAAATATTTTGAAGTAAATAAAATTATTTTAAAAATGTTATCAGAAGAAATAAAACAACTTAAAATTGATATCGTAGACATACATTTAAAATATTAAAAATAAAAAAATAAAAAAATTATTACATAATTTTAAAATATTGATATAGATATTTAAAATGCATTTTAGTTTCAATATATATTTTAAATAACTATGGATTCTACATTATTTTTGAAGTATGATTATTGCATGGTGATCTGTACTCCATAATCTCTTAATCTAATTATTATATTAGAATTTTTTTAATCTTCTAAATGATTATTGCATGGTGATATTTACTCCATAATCTCTTTTTTTTTTTTTTAGACTGCAGGAATCGGTAGCACGACCCCCTATAAACTGCAGTGCGCCTGGTAAACTTTTTAACGTGACCAGCGGCGCTAGCGCGACACGCCCTCCGGTACCACGGGACGGGGGAGACTAGAACTCGTGACCAGCAGAGCCGCAACGGAATTACTTAGCCAATCGAGCTAGGCCCCCCGCCCAATATTTACTCCATAATCTCTTAATCTAATTATTATATTAGATTTTTTTAATCTTCTAAAAACATTGCATCATCAAATCCTACCAAATGCAAAATAACAAATAGAAAACAAGTATATATTTTTTTAATCAACAATATATTTTTTTGTTCAAGTATTAAAATTAATAATAAAATAATAACAAATCGATAAAACTATATGGAAAATATTAATAAGAATAAAATTTATTAATATTTTCAAAATGCTATTATCATGTGAAAATAATATTATGATAAAATACTAGTAAAAAAAATTATTTACTAATAAATGCTAATAATTCTTGTTAATAATTATTTATAGATAAGTATTATGTAAAAAATGTTAATAAACATAAAAAAATCAAATTTTAATTAGAATATATATATATATATATATATATATATATATATATATATATATATATATATATATATATATATATATATATATATATATATTTAATATTTGTATTGATAAGTACTATATTATAATAATTATATTGTTTAATGCACACATCTTAATTCTAAATGGTTATTTTTGTCTTTGGTTTATCATGGCTACTAAAGTAACTATTTTTCCTCCAAAATTTTACTATTAAAAACTAATATTAGTATTTTTTTAATATATACATTATGAAATTATAACAAATAAATTTTCATCAATAAGAATTAATTTATATTTCTAATGAATTATGTCATTATTTTAAAAAATATTATAAAATGATAATAAAGAGATCATTAGTATATTTTATAAATAGTGATTGAAGACAAAATGGAATATTAGTAAATTTTAAAAATACGAGAAGAATATTAATATAATTTTAGTATTTAATTATGAAAAAATAAATAAATAATATAAAGAATAAAAATAAAAATATGATGTAAAATTAAAATTTAAAATATAAAGTTAGAATTGTAATATTAGATTATAAACATATTGAAAAAAATAGTTCACAATCAATATATTGAAAGTGTTTAATATTACGGAAAATAAGTTAAATATTAGAAATAAAAATAATAATTAGAAAAATAATAATTTTTTACTATTTGTATTATTTCGAAATAAATAAATAAAAATTATAATTTAAAATTTAAATGATATTATAAATATTATTTAAGTGTGCATATTCTATTTGTGAAGTATGATTTGTTTGTTATTATTTTTTCTCCTTAACTTTTAAAGTTTGTAAGATTTCAAATATTTCAACCAATAGAATTGTAGAAAAGTTTCAAGTTATTTTTCTTAAAAAATCCATCTTAACTTTTAAAAAATTAAAATTTTATAACCAATTATGGTTTGCAATAGTTGGTGGAAAAAATGCCTAGAAAAGTTCATGTTTATATTTCCTAAAAACTCACTCTTTAACACCCAAAACTTTTTAGCCATTGTAGATGATTTTTTAGACCAAATATTTGCGTACATTAGGAATATGTTATCAAATGTACAAAAGAACATGGATTCATAAGATGTCTTTTTTATTTGTCATTTTTTTTGTTATTACCAAGTATCCTCTTTATTTCTGTTATTTAATCCATTAGGGGATTGGCCAAATCCAAGTTTGATTGCCCTATAAATGCTAGTAAAGCATGTGATTTGGGAGTTGCGGTTCATTTGGGATGAACTCAAGGAGCATCCACGTAGATCCAATTGAACCTATAGCAAACCCAATTGAATATATATATATATATATATATATATATATATATATATATATATATATATATATATATATATATATATATATCCCTTTTATCTTTGATTAGTTGCCCCAAAATGAATTTCTAACCCTACAAGTGCCATCTAACATTTCAAATACCAAAACAAATTCATTTCAGCTGACTTTATTGTAAGATATACCATCAAAAGGCTAAACTTTCTTTCTTGTTTGTTATTCAACAAAGGTTGTTGAAGATTGATCATTGTGTTCCACAATAGTCACATTGTTATTCCTACACATTTGCAAGTGTCCATTAGCTATCAAGAAGATCATAGAAAAATATTTTTGAAGAGGTTAGTTTTTCTTTCTCCTTGCATTTTTATTTACGAACATGAAACAAAATCTCATTTTTGTAATTCTTCTATGAATGTGTCTTTAGATGTAAAATTTGAAGAGATAGTTTTTATATACCTATTTTTTTATTTTTAAAATCTTATTTGTTTTGAATGTGTTTATGAGATTTTTCCCATAAGAATTACAATGAGAGTTAGTGCTAGCTCTACATGTTGACCCAAATTTAAAATAGATCTTAGTTCTCTTTATGTCGCTATGTTGTCAATTTCAAGTGGTGGGAGTTAAATTTCAATTTACAAGGGGTGTGATGTCTAGTATTCAAGTTCATATAGTCAAGTGGAAACTCATTTGTGTGGTTTTTTTGGGCTAGACATCAAAGTTTGTTTTGAAAAGAAAGGTGTATTTGTGTCGTCAAACCAAGTTATAACATATATTAATGATCAAGAGCAAGCAAATGAATTAATAGGATGTAGATAAAATCATGTTTTAGTAAATAGAATATCAAAGTGAATAAAGCCCAATATGCCTCTATCTAACTCCAGTATGGTATAGAGCAACCCATTTTTGGTCACTCTTGAAAAAACCCACTATAAATAAGAGATCAAGTGAACCTTTGGTGATGACATTTTGAAGTGAGACTTAGACATTGTTGATCAACACAATAATATGTATTTATGTGAATTGGTTGGATTTCAATGTTATTCACTCTTCATAGTGACAAAAAATATGGTTTTTTTAATAAAGATCCTAAAGAGTACAAGGGTTTGATTCATATGAATGTACATACCACCTTATTGAACAAATAAATAAATCTTGTAGAATATTCAGTAAATCCCACAAAGAATTCATGGGTTGAGATAGAGGTATCCAATGTTTTAGATAAATAAATAAAAAATAAAAAATTGACTTATGATTAATCTCATACTAGTGTCATCTAAAGGAGCAATTTTTTTGAGTCATGGATTAGGACTTGGGTAGGTGACAAATGACCAATTTATTGCTAATATCTTTATCACAACCATAGGAATTGAGACCTTGTAATGTTGTCGAAGTCATAACAAATAATGCAAATAATTGTCAAGGTGTTAGGTTGTTTGTTGAGAAACGATATTTGCACATCTTTTAGACACATCTTGTGCAAACCACTCTTAATTTTATGCTAGAAAATTATGAACAAAATTAATTGGATAAAAAGGTTTTATGCAAAGGTTAATAAAACCTAAATGTTTGTCACCAGCCATCAATATCACAAGGCATATTTATATTATTTTCAAAAGCAAAGCTACTAATGGCAAGTAAAGTAGTATACAAAGTTATATTTTTGTTTCACTCTAGTTAATTTTTTTATTAAAAATTAAATTAAATTAAATTATAATTTAATTTTGTATTTTAGTTCTTTTGTAAAGTTTGTTTTTAATTCTATCATTTTATTATTATTTTTGAATAAGTTGTTGAAACTTGTTTCACCTCTTAACACAATTATTTTGAGACGGTTAGTGAAGGTTTGAGAAGCACTTTCATGTATGGTATATTTTAGTTTCACTTTAGTTACTTGAAATTTTATTTTTTAAACTTAGTTACTTAAGACAATTTAATTTTCTATCCTAATTATTCTTTAAAGTTTGTTTTTGACTATTTTATTTTAATTGTCTATCATAATTTGATGCTTTTAACCCGGTTCAAGTCGAAGAGACTTATCTATGGTCACTATGAACTATTTCTAGTATCAAATTTTGGTGTTGCTTTCTCTAATAAACGTTGGTAACATTTCTTCACGTTATTTGTGTCAATGATTAGTTTATGGAGGAGTGCCATTGGAGTAGTTGGCCTAGCTCTAAACTTACATGCTTATGATTTTGTTTCCCAAGAGATTCGTGTAGCAAAAGATTTTGAATTTGAGACTTTTTGTACACAAGATATTATTTTGAACGAAGCTATTCGTGTTGAGATCTATTTTGCCTCTTAACACAATAATCTTGAGATGACTTGTCAAGTTTCAAGAGGCATTTTCAAATACACTTATTAACCAAACTTTATCCATATGAAATAAAAACAATATTGATAGAACAACAAATATTAAGCAGATGATTCTTGATGACACCTATTAGGATCATGTGGAGAATTCCATTTTGCATAAGATTTGTTATATCGATGTGACAAATGTTTACCTAGGAAAGATATATAATGGTATTGATTCAATAATCGAAAAGATAAAGACCATAAATGAGAAAAAGTAAAACTTTTAAGAAATTTCCTTCAAACAAGTACACAAATTTATTAAAGAAAGATGAAACACAATGACCAACTTTGAACATCTTTTTGCCTTTGCATTGATTCCAACATGTTCTAGTTACTAAAGGATACAAGGCAACATTTTTTAGATTGCTCCCTAATCCTAATTTACAAGATGTAGTCACGAATGAGTTTATTGATGTGGTACACTTTGATGGACAAATTATTAAGGCTCTTCATAATAAGTCAACTACAACTCTTTGCATTCAAAATTTTATCATAAGTTTAATAAATTTTTATCTTTTAATCTTTAAATTTTTATTTATAGTTTTTAAATGTTTTTAAAAGTTTTTAAATGTTTGTCTATCTCTCTACTTTATTTTTGTAGGTTGCCATCATTATTTGCATTTCAAAGGAATGGAAGCACATTCTCTTCCACCAAATAAAATGCAACACCTTTTTTAGGAGTTTGAAAGCGAGCATACTTCTAATGGGAGTGATAGTGACTACTTTTGGTTCTTAAAATGGTTCTACATTATTTAATGCCAATGATGATGATGATATTGATGATTTATAAAATCCAAGTGATGCTGAAAATTAATTGTTGAACTTGATATTATTTTAATATTGAACTTGACATTTGGAAAATGAATATTTAATAATATTTATCAGTTATGTTTTAAATAAAATTCAAGTTTTTGATGGTTTTGTTGATTATATGATGTTATCCAATATTGTAAACTTAATTCCTATTTTTAGGTTGTGAATCTCTATATGTAATCACTGGCCCTTTATTATTACTAATTTTCTTACAAAAAACTAACTTAATTGACCAAACATATTTCATCTAAATTAGAAGTGCCAACTTCAAAGATTTTTCATCCATCATCATGGTGACTTCACCCCACCACTTAGGTCCTCACGCTAGAATGTAGTAAGCTCAAATTGCTAGGCTCATCCATAAACTCAAACCTAATTCCTGAGGGTTCATTTGCGATGGACCTATCTACATATCCCTTTTTGAGAATTAGAGGTTTCATAATTTATATGCCAACAATAGAGAGAATTCATTCTCCCCTGTCATATGAGATCTTTGATCTTATTTATAATTCAAAACTATTCATTAAAATTTTTCTTTGCACTTAATCAAATTACAATTGAAAGATAACAAACACATTTTAGTTAAGTGCTGGTTCCATGTTAATCATTTTTTTTGCAAACACATAAAATCACATAGGGACCATATCCTTTTGACATCCACTATTTATATAGTGATTGGCTCAAACATACATCCTTTATACACAATGTGGCTAGCTCTTGCTTGTTTTACACATACATAGGTGATTGGCTCTTATACACCTCTTAGGTACAAATGTGGGTTAACTAAGGCATACATCACATGTACATAGGGTGACTAGCCTATACTCACATCACATGTAAACACAGTGACTAACTTAGGCATCCAACACATACATACTTAATGTGGATAACTTGACAACCCTATAATAATGCACAATGATCAATTAGCAAAAAAGAACTAGCTTCCACCTTATTGCAAGTTGTAAGGAAAGTCAAGGTGCGGAAACAACTCTCCTAATGCCAAAACCTTAGAGAAGAATGCAGATATACTTTTAATTTTTCCAATTACAGTTCAATTAAGATGCACTATGAAGTAGATAGCAAAAATAGAGTATATGACAATCACACAAGAACACCAGATATACGTGGGAAAACCCTTACGGGAAAAAAACCCACCACACCAAGAGAAATCTCTTTGTATTGCAGTAATGGAGATTACATACAAATGTCAGACTTATCTTTCTGGTGTTTTTTTACAGCAACATTCACCATGAACAATCTTGTACATGAACCTTCAAGTTACAAACTTCACAGAATAGAATACATTTACTGATCATACAACCACCCAGCAATCCGTCGATTCAACCAACTGATCAAAATCTGCAATCACAGAGTATAACCATGTTGTTCCATGTCTGTCGAGCTACCTAACAGAACTGTCACAACGAACAATCTTGTAACTGTTCAGATTCGGCTTCTCCTATTGGTCCACGAGACTCCACATAGGACGGTCAAATGGTCAAAAGAGTTCACACTGTGTTGGCATCTTGGTGAGACACTAACAGTGTCTCGCCGATGCCACATAATCTTCATATCAATATCGGCAAGAGTTATTCTTATCGCCAAGATGTTTCACCGAGCTTTCATGTGTTACACCGAAGCACCAAACAGTCGGCGATGCTTATTGCTTTCGCCAGGAGATCATAGCGAGGTCCAAAAGTCTCATAGATGTGAGTTTACCATTCGGCAAGAGTATCGTTCTTCGCTAGGAGCTCACGTCGAGTCATCAAAGGTTATACCGAAGTCACATGTTATACCGAGCTCCAATCACCAGTCGACAAGACTTATTAATATCTCCAAGAGGTTTCATCAAGATCAAAAATGTTACTTCAAAGACTTAAGTCATACCAAGCACCAAAGAATAGTCAACAAGACATATCATTTTCGCTGAGAGTTCTTATCAAACACATATATGTTACACCGATGACCATCGTTCGCCAAGAGCTATACCGAAGACTTCTCATCATCGGCGAGACACTCCATTCTTGCTGAAACTTCTCTTCGAGACTCTTTGTGTTACACCGATGACCAACATCTGAACCTCCGTCGGTGAGACCTTTACACATCGCTGAGACATCACAACAAAACAAACATTGTTACTCTGATGAACCCTAGTGATTTAACTTTCGGCGAGACTTTAGCTATTCGCTGGGACTTCTCACCGAGCCGCCAAAGGTTATCTCGAAGCTCGTGGTCGCCATAAGTCTTCCTGATGCCCGATATGAACGGCCTATCGGCCAAAGATCTCCATGCGATAAGAGGTCACTCCGAACACAATATGTCACAGCGATATGATCCCAAAGTGCAACCATTCGGCGAGACTCCTCCAAGGTCATAGCAACCTGAACAAATCATGGTGTTTCAAAACTACTAGTTAGCCAGACATGATGGATATCACACCGACATTGCTCCAGTAGAGGTTACAGCGTGTGATGATTGAGACATACATTTCCAACACAAGCACCATTTGATTCTCTTAGTTCACTAATACATAAACTTGTAAGTACATCCCATTAGAGAATGAAATGTTAGTTCATTCCAAGCTGCACTATAATGGTAATTCTTTTACCCTTGTTCTTTCCATCAACTATAATGGTGGAAAAACATCTTGTACTACTTGCAATCATCACTACATAAGGTGTATGTGTAAAAACATGCCTCACTTAAGGCTATTAATAATATTTTTATAGCCTATTAATTATCTATATCAACATACAACCATATAATGTTAGTTCATTCCAAGCTGCACTATAATGTTAGTTCTTTTACCCTTGTTCTTTCCATCAACTATAATGGTGGACAAACATCTTGTACTACTTGCAATCATCACTACATAAGGTGTATGTGTAAAAACATGCCTCACTTAAGGCTATTAATAATATTTTTATAGCCTATTAATTATCTATATCATCATACAACCATATAAATTACTTAATCGAAAGGTTTTATGGTCTTACTACAATCCCAAGACTAATACCTATAATATCAACCACCTAGACTATAGTAACAATCAAAGAGGCTCCTCTTCTGGCTATTCCTTTCGTGGAACCTTTGTTGCCTCGATCTACTGTCACTGCTCAGGCAGAACCTACCCGTCCCTCATTGAACGACTATGCTGGTCCTTTGATAGTTCCTATCTCATCTTCTACGCTATCGGCTCCCTTGCTATGTGGTGGCTCCTTGCCTGGGGTGGCTATTGAGGATCTGCTCCTCTCGCCTCGCTCGGTGGATTTTAATTCCGAGTCTTCCTAGTCTGTTGTGCAAAGGAAGAAGGGACTCCCCAAATCCTTCGCTTTTTCGCAACCTAGGGTTAAGGGAGTTAGATTAGTCCCCTTAGGTTCTGGGGTTGTCTAGTCCTTGTTTGTTGTCCTACAGTTGTCTGTCAACTATTTTTATTTGTGGCCTATTTGGCTTGTTTTTCCGGGCCCTAGTGGCTCCTGTTTGTTCTTCTCCTAGTTCATGTTCTAGTTTGAACTAGCTTCTTTTTGGCTCTGTGGGATTTTTGTGTGAAGGGTACAACACCCTGTAAATGTTGCTTATTTAATAAAAAACAATCAAATACATGAAACCATACCTTTAGATAACACAAAATATGAGACACACATTACTTTTTATACACCAATGTCAATACTGAACTCTTGAGATGGGTAGACCTTGACATCCATCCCCTACTATTAGTGAAATCCTATTTGAACTGTATAAATCAGGCAACTTCTCACATTTATCACTTGTTCCTACTAGTGAAAGTTGACTAACCTTAAGATATGGCTAAATACTTCTTTTCACAAAACACACTCCCCAAAACCTATCACATTGGAGCAATGATAAGATTGTGTATAAGTGGGTCATACGTTTTAAAATTTTGGTTATCATCTCAAGATGAGTGATACAAGCTACAATAAGAGAACAATTATTCTCTACCTATTCCTTGTTTTCTATGCTCCAGAATGAGGCTATGAAGAATCTCACGTTGAGTTTAAATATTCAACAACTCAAGTTGCAAATTGAGCAGTTGCACCCCCTTCTAATGCAAGTGCTAGTTAATAAATACTATCCAAGATACATTCTCAAAATTGGATAGACAATAGTCACATTACCAATCAAAGGTTTAGATAGGGCCAGGAATATGGGCATACCCAACAACATAGTTAAAACCAAATGCAAATCTATCAGCAGTTAGATTGTGCTTTTTTTTTGTTTAGCATTTCATTTTTATTTATTTTTAAATATTACAAATGGCCTACCTCGACCTTTGTTGCTTTTTAGTTATGAGTTTTTATGACTATCAAGTATTGAGTAATAGAAACATCCACAAAGTACCGAGAGCAGTCCAAAAAAGCAACTGCAACGTCTATCCAACCATCATATTGCCCATTTGACTATAATTATTAATTAAATGAAAATAAAAAATTGCATTGTATTCTAATTTTTAATAAATTAATAAATACGATCAAATGTACAGTGTGATGGCTGCATATACAATGACATAAAGGCCCGAAGTCAAAATTTCGTTACAATAGTGCATTAACACTATATGCCTGCAATGACAGGGTACCCTCAAGTGCACTCTGTAAATCATAATTTTTTTCCTTAAAGAGTTTTATTTGGCGAGAGGGGCTAATGGAAATGAGAACACCTGTACGTAAAAAAGCTAGGAAAATAAAAAATAAACATTCATAAGATTAAATTGACTTTATTTTGGAGCCACAATTTGAATTTTTCCCAATTTCTATTTGTTTTAGGGTCTTAGGATGCCCGTAGCATTTCTCTCAGTTAGCTTGGGATCCCCTTGCTTAATGCTTATGCTAGCCCCTGCAAAATCATAATCGCACTAATTAAAATATGTAGGTTTCCCAGCTCTAAATTCCCATTTCCCCCGATTTATGGAGCACCGAATCCCGCCCTCGTCACGCTTCTACACGTCTGATTTCCAGTAGTTATTGCATTCATAAATCCTTCTACTTAAATTGTCAAGGTATGCAGACTTTTCTGTTTGTCCATGAAACTGGCCGTATTTTTTCTGCGCAGAGTAAAAGTTTCAGTTTTTATCACCCCTTTCGATTTTAATTCCTTACGAGCAGTCATGAGATGGCGTTGGTATGGGCACCCTGTCATTTTTGGTGTGATGGTTTAAAGGTGGCATTGTTGTTCTTGTTACCAAGGTTCAAACCCCGTTGGGGTGGTATTGTTGAATGGTTGTAGTCTGGTTCATAGCTCCCGTTTAAAAGCGTTTAGCCCTTTAATAAAAAAAAAAAGGAGAGAATGTGGTAAGTTTTCAAAATTAAATAAATAAAATTTATTTATTTTCCACCTCATGCAAATAATTAATTAAATAAAATTATTTAATTAATTATAGAAGAATTTATAGGGCAGGGGGGCCTAGCTCGATTGGCTAAAGCATCCTGTTGCAAGTAAGAGGTCATAGCTCGATTGGCTAAAGCATCCTATTGCAAATAATTATTAAAAAAAAAATTATTTAATCAGAAGACGTGAATTAATTAAATGATTTTAATCATTTAATTAACAAAGAAATGAAGAGAAAGAGGATAAAATTATTTAATTAATCCCTAGAAGAAAATTAGGGTAATTTTATAAAATCATTTACTTATAAGGATGTGAAGAAGAACAAAATTAGGGTTAGACAGAAGTTAGTAAGAAAATGTCATCCTCGACTCAAGACAATTTTTAGTGTCTACAGATCCCATAATATTGACAAAAGTTTTTGAATTTTTTATTGGCATTCTTCACCATTGTCTATTCTTATTCCCTTTATCTTATTCCCACTTTGATTTTCTATTTGTTTTTTAAATATTTCAAATTGGCTTAACACTTTATCTTTTTTCTTAAGTAGGCCAAAAATTTCCTTGAAAAATCATTAACGAATGTTAACATGTCTCTAGCTCTTTCCCTTGATGGGGGGGGTTCATAGGTCCACATAAATAACTATGGAAAAATTCAAGAGATTTACTTGCCTTCCATGTAGATCTTTTAAACTTGTCTATGCATTGTCTTCCAACTATGAATCCAGTAGATACATTTGTGGCTACCCTTATCCAAGTCAGTCCATCAACCATATTCATTTTTAAAAGCATAGCCAAACTTTAATAGTTTAAGTGATGAAATCTTTGTTGTCATAACTCACTTGTGGAGGAACTTGTAATTTAAGTTGTCCTATCAATATATGCTAAAATTTTCTAGATGCCATCACTTTCAACTCCTATACCCATAATTTTGAATCCATCTTTCATGTTCTTGATTAGACACTTATTTGAATAAAACTCCACTTTATAATCATGTTGAGTTATTTGACTTACTGAAAGAAGATTTTTTGTTAACTTAGGTACAAGATTCACATCTATTATTTCTAAATTCTTACGGTCATTGTCATTTCATTTGAATTTAACCTATTCCTTCAATTTCATGTGAACTATCATCCCTAAGAAATATACTTGCACATTTCATTTCTTTGTAAGTCATATGTTAGCTAGTTCATGAATCAATATAACATGTGTTATTCAAATTTATTTAAGTAGCCAAAGAGGCTATTGATATAATATAATCACTCCCTTCTTGAACAAAATGTGATTTTCTTTTTTGAAAAAAAAACTCGTTGCTCTCCTACATGCATTTTCCTAAGACATTGATCACTTTTATGCCCTTCTCCACAATTGTAACATGTATAGTCTTTCTCTTTTAGAATTGTCTTTTTTATTTCTCCATTTAGTTTGTGCCTTTTGAAAAATATGCCTTTGTTCCTTATCCCTTGCCTTCGATTATTTTTGTGTTGATTCCCTTGATTTTGTTTTTGTTTTTTTATATGATTTGCTTTGATTGAAAACCACATAGGGACCATGTCCTTCTAACATCTACTATTTACATAGTGATTGGCTCAAACATACATCCTTTATACACAATGTGGCTAGCTCTTGCTTGTGTTAAACTTACATAGGTGATTGGCTCTTATACACCTTTCAGGTACAAATGTGGGTTAACTAAGGCATGCATCACATGTACATAGGGTGTCTGGCTTATACTCACATCACAAGTAACACAGTGACTAACTTAGGCATCCAAAACATACATACTTAATGTGGATAACTTGACAACCCCATAAATATACATAATGATCAATTAGCAAAAAAGAAGTAGCTACTACCTTATTGCAAGCATCATTTGATTCTCTTAGTTCACTAATACATAAACTTGTAAGTACATCCCATTAGAGAATGGAATGTTAGTTCATTCCAAGGTGCACTATACGTCCTATCTTTTACCCTTGTTCTTTCCATCAACTATAATGGTGGACAAACATCTTGTACTACTTGCAATCATCACTACATAAGGTGTATGTGTAAAAACATGCCTCACCTAAGGCTATTAATAATTTTTTTATAGCCTATTAATTATCTATATCATCACACAACCATAGAAATTACTTAATCGAAAGGTTTTATGGTCTTACTACAATCCGAAGACTAATGCCTTTAATATCAACCACCTCAACTATAGTAACAATCAAAGACATGAAACCATACCTCTAGATAACACAAAATAGGAGACACACACATTACTTTTTATACACCAATGTCAATACCGAACTCTTGAGATGGGTAGACCTTGACATCCATCCCCTACTATTAGTGAAATCCTATTTGAACTCTATAAATTGGGTGGCTCTTGACATTTATCATTTGTATGCTACTAGTGAAAGTTGACTAACCTTAAGATATGGCTAAATACTTCCTTTCGCAAAACACACTCCTCAAAACCTATCACATTGGAGCAATGATAAGATTATCTATAAGTGGGTCATAAGTTTTAAAATTTTGGTGATCATCTCAAGATGAGTGATACAAGCTACAATAAGAGAACAATTATTCTCTACCTATGCCCTATTTTCCATATTCTAGAATGAAGCTATGAAGAATCTCAAGTTGAGTTTCCATATTCAACAAATAAAGTTGCAAGTTGAGCAGTTGTTGATGAAAAAAAAAGTTTGCATAGTGCTAAGGAAGTTTGTACAGCTCTATGTCTTGTTTTAACAAGTTGAGCAACTGCTAAACATTTTGTTTAGCTACTGCTGAACATTTTGTTTAGCTCAAAGTTTAAGATTCAATTCGTTAGTGCTATGGATGTTTGTACAACTTTGTCTGACTTCAGTTTTGTAATGTTTCTGCTATTGATCCATTTTGTACAGTTTCTCTTTACAAATTTTCTACTGCACTTTCTACCTTATAATTACATTCATTCAATGTAAAAAATAATAATAAACCACCTTCTTTATCTCGAGTAGTGTTTTTAAAAATATATACTACTCTCAACACAGTAGCTTTTAGAGTTAGAGATGGCAAATATCTAACAATTAAATGCAGATTTAATTAATAAAACAAAGAAACTAAAAACACACACAGAATAAATCCTAACACAGAGAATTTAATGTGGTTCACCCAATCTGAGCTACATCCACCAAACCGCAGCCATCTAATACTTTTATTAACAAGTGCAAAACTTATTACAATCTTGTGAATAATCACGTTTTTCATCATACTGTAACCCCCATCCAAACCCCTTTTTAACAAGCTTTAGAAGCTTCCAAATTAGGGTTTTACAAAATCAATTTTTTTCCCTTTTTCAGTCATGACGCGAAAAAGTAAGAGACAAATTTTTCTCAGATGTTGCTATTCTCGAACCCCCACCCAGGGCCCAGCTCAGCCCCAGACCCTGGCAAGTATACATGCCGGGGTGTACAGTACACCATGGGATATACAATATAGCATGATCAGTTGCCACACACCAACAATCTCCCACTTGGAGACTGATCAGGCTCCACACCATCACAACCTCCCACTTGGAGACTGATCTTGGACGACACTGCTGGAATTATAGCTCTCACTAGAAATAAGCACTTTGGACCTTGCTGCTCTGTTTTATCTTGAATTCAACCTTGAAGGCCAACTGAAGCTGAAGAGGAGCTCAGCTTCTCCCTTGTCATCGCCTTTGTAAACATATTCGCTGGATTGACATTTGTATGTATCTTGTCCAGCTTGACCTGTCCATCCTCCAACATCGACCGAATGAAATGATATCTCAACTGTATGTGTTTTGTTTTAGAATGCAAGGCAAAATTCTTTGCAAGATGTATAGCACTTTGGCTATCTGTATACAAGTAATTTCCAGCCTGTTGTTTTCCCAACTCATCCATGAAAATTTGCAGCCATATTATCTCCTTTGCCGCCTCTATTGCAACAACATACTATGCCCCTGTGGTGGACAAAGCAACCACCTTTTGCAATCAAGAAATCCAACTCACTGCTGTCCCACCAACTATGAATACATAACCTATAGTACTCCGCCTGGTATCTATATCTCCTACCAAATCTGAGTTAACATAGCCTTTTAAATCAGAATTAGAGCCCCCAAAACATAAACACTTATTGGATGTACCTCTCAAATACCTGAGAATCCATTTTACCGCATTCCAATGCTCAACTCCAGGATGACTCAAATACCTGCTAACAACTCCTACGGAATGTGCAATATCCGGTCTCGTGCATACCATGGCGTACATTAAACTGCCTACAGCTAAAGCATATGGTACCTTGGAAATTTTTTCTTCCTCCTCTTGTGTCTTTGGACACATATCCTTAGTCAATTTAACATGACTAGGCAAATGTGTGTTGAAATTTTTTGCATAATTCTCCATATGAAATCTCTGCAACACTTTTTCAACATAATTAGCTTGAGATAAAAACAAATTTCTGTTTTTCCTATCTCTACAAATTTTCATACCAAGCATTTGTTTTGCTACCCCCAAATCCTTCATAGCAAAAGATTTTGCTAACTATTGTTTTAGCTCACTTATGTGATCCATGTTAGACCCAGCTACAAGTATGTCATCAACATATAAACATAAAATAATGTAGCTGTCATTATCCAACCTCTTAAAATAAACACAATGGTCATAATTACACCTGTTGTAGCCTTGCTCAGCCATAAAATTGTCAAATTTCAAGTACCATTGTCGAGGTGCTTGCTTCAAGCCATATAAACTTTTTTTCAATCTGCACACTAGTTTCTCCTTACCTTTGACCTCAAATCCTTGTGGCTGTTCCATATATATTTCCTCTTCCAAATCACCATGGAGAAAGGCTGTTTTAACATCAAGTTGTTCTAAATGCAAATCTTCAGCAGCCACAATACTTAAAACAATACAAATAGAAGTCATTTTAACAACAAAAGAAAAAATCTCATCAAATCAATACCCTTTTTCTGTGCAAATCCCTTTACAACTAATCTGGCTTTAAATATTTTCTTACCTCCATCCTCCTCTTTCAGCCTATAAACCCATTTGTTTGGTAAAACCTTTTTAGTTGCAGGCAACTTGCATAATTCCTAAGTCTGATTTTTCAGTAAGGAGTCCATTTCTTCTTCCATTCCATGCTCCCACTGAACCTTGGTATCCACCTACATAGCTTCATCATAATATTCTAGTTCACCAGCATCAATTAACAAAATAGTATATAAAGAGAGAGAATCTTTCTGGAGGTCTACTTATTCTTGAAGATCGTCTAAAAGGAGTTTGTGGTATTTTTTGTTGTTGTTGTTGCCCAACATGAGGAACCACTGAAACATCATTTTTTGGAATATCATCCAACACTATATAATCATTTTTTTTCTTCTCATGCTGCAGCAACAAATCTTTGTACACCACTTTCTCATTGAATATGACATCCCTGCTTCTCACAATTTTCTGATTTTCAAAATCCCAAAGCCTATAACCAAATTCATCAATACCATATCCAACAAATATATATTTCTTTGATTTTGCATCAAGCTTGGTTCTATTTTCAGAATCTACATGTGCAAGTACTTCACAACCGAAGGTTTTGAGAAAATAATAACTCACCTTCTTACCCTTCCATGCTTCCTCTGGAATACCATAACCCAAAGGATTAGAAGGACCTCTATTAATTAAATAAACAACAGTGTTTACAGCCTCTGCCCACAATTTTAAAGGAAACCTAGCATGCAATCTCATAGTCTGTGCATGCTCCATTATTGTTCTATTCGTGCGCTCAACCACTCCATTTTCCCGTGGAGTCTTTGGAACCATTTTTTGCCTACGAATACCATTAGAGGAACAATAATCTTCAAACTCTTTGCTGCAATACTCACCACCATTATCAGATCTGAGACATTTTATCCTTTTACCCGTCTCATTCTCAACCAAGCTTCTCCATTTTTTAAAATTTTCAAATACATCAGATTTTTGCCTAAAGAAATAAATCCATACCTTCCTAGTTGCATCATCAATGAATGTAACGTAATACAGAGAGCCACTGAGAGAAGATATTTGAGCTTGTCCCCATACATCCGTATGCACAAGCTCCAATTTCTCATCTTTCTTTTGCTTCCCATCCTTGAGAAAACTTACTCTCTTTTGTTTTTCATATACACAACTTTCATAGAAATTCATATTAACACATTTTAGACCTAGTAAAACATTATTTGAATGAAGTACTTTTATACCTTTTGCACTCATATGCCCAAGTCTATTATGCCACAGTGCTAATTCTGAGTCCACAACAATTGCATGATCTTCTACCTACTAAATTGTAGCAACTGTTCCTGAACATTGACATTTTTCTGTAACAGTTAAAGTAGAAGGAACAATATGACTTGTACAAAGGTATAAGGTGTCTACTTTCACACCTTTTTCTACCACTAAGGCACCCTTTGTGACCTTCCAATTTTTATCACTAAATGTAACAACACAACCTTCATCATCTAGTTGCCCTGTTGAAATTAAATTTCTGCTTAACTTTAGAACATGCCTTACCTCATGTAGTAGCCAATGATTCCCATTATGCAACTTAATCTTGATTCTTCCCTTTCCAACAATCTGATAGGGTTCATTATCTCCTAAATAAACCAGCCCAAAATCCCCTTGGACATAATCAAGAAAATAACTTCTATGGGGGGTAGCATGAAATGAAGCCCCTGAATCTAACACCCAAGAATTATCAGCATTATCAAGGGAAAGAATCAAAGCATCCTCATTAGATTTATTACTTACTACATTTGCCTCTTTACTTCCTTTTTGTCTCTGTCTTTATTTTTCTGAGACCAACAATCTTTCTTTAAATGACCCAGCTTACCACAGTACCAGCAATCCCTCTTGTCTCTAGATTGGGACCTTTTGTCCTTTGATTTTCCTTGTGACTTCCCATGATTTCCAAAATTGTTTCCTCTCTTTTGTTCTGCCCTTGCTTTCTATATTCAAAACATTACGTGATGTGGATGTTCCACCTGAGCTTTTCCTATGAATTTCTTCACTCAAAATAACACCAACAACATCATCAAATTTCAATGTATTCAAACCAGAAACAAAATTGCTAATAGCCATTACCAAGCTATTCCAGCTTTTAGGCAAAGAACACAAAATCGAAAGAGCCCTAACTTCATCAAAGTTTACTTTTACAGAAGTTAATTGACTGGTGACCGTATTAAACTCATTCAAATGATCAGTAACTGGCTCACCTTCTACATTTTCATATTAAATAAACGCTTCATAAGAAATACCTTATTCGAAGCGGAAGGCTTTTCATATAGCTTCGCTAGGGTTTGCATCAACTCTTGAGTTGTCTTTTCTGTTGTAATGTTGAACGCCACCGATTGTGCTAGGCATAAATGAATATTACCAAGAGCCTTTCTATCCAAAATATCCCAGTCCTCATCAGACATTGCTGCGGGTTTCTTGGCTTTCCCTTCCAATGGCTACCATAAATCCTTCTGATAGAGATAGTCCTCCATCTACATCTTTCATAATTGATAGTTCTGCCCATTAAACTTCTCAACCTTCTTACCCATGTCTGCTATTGCTCCCACTCAACTGTGAGACTCCTACTCAGCCGTGAGACCTTCCTACAAACGATAATCGAAACACAACTCGCTCTGATACCACTTGTTAGGGTTAGAGATGGCAGATATCTAACAATTAAATGCAGATTTAATTAATAAAACAAAAAAACTAAAAACACACACATAATAAATCCTAACACAGAGAATTTAACGTGGTTCACCCAATTCGGGCTACATCCACCAAACCGCAGCCATCCAATACTTTTATTAACCAGTGCAAAACTTATTACAATCTTGCGAATAATCGTGTTTTTCATCATATTGTAACCCCCATTTGAACCCCTTTTTAACAAGTTTTAGAAGCTTCTAGATTAGGGTTTTACAAAATCATTTTTTTTTTCCTTTTTAGGTGATGACATGCCGGGGTGTACAGTACACCATGGGCTATACAGTATAGCATGATCAATCGCCACACACCAATAATAACAAGTGAAGAAATAACTCAACACACACTAAATGGATTGTTTTTGATATTCGGGGATAAGCGGATTTTGAAGGGATCCGTAACCCTTTACAACAAGGAAAGCTAGGTTGCAGAAAGGACAGCTTGCAGCCACCCAAAACGCAGTGTCCAAACAAAACTCATTAAGATTTACAATTAGTACTTTTCTTGTTGGAACGAAGAGTCAGGTTGAAAGAAGGCCGTGAAGATTTATCTTTTTTACCCTTGACTGTAATCCATCCTTCTTCCACCTGCACAGCCAAACTTTCCCAGACCTTCTTAATATTTTCATGGTGATTAAGGCCATCAGCCAAACACTTGGGGTTGTCCTCCTGACTGCTTTGTAAAGATAGCGACTTCTCAGGAAAGCTTCCGGGATGAACAGCCGAGGCGCTTTCACCCGGAGAGGTAGCCAAAGACTCAATAGGGGTTGCTTTAACAACCTCACCAGTAGAGACAACTGGGGCGGGGGTTCTAAGGTCCTGTGGTTCTGAAGCAGCCACCTCAAAAAAACTCTTATTAAGATCAGCAGTCTTCTCAACCGTATAATGACGTTGAGAAGCACCATTCCACCAAGTTGCCTTATGTATTTTTTTCTCAAATCCACAATGAGCAGCGGCATGTCCAGTTTTAAAGCATCTTCTACAACGGAAAGGTAATCCTTCATAATCCAGTGATTGGACCCAAGTCCCCTTGGAGCATTCTAATGAAACCTCAGCAGGAAGTCCATTAGTAACATCAATTTCTACAAGTATTCAAGCAAAAGTGGAATGAAAGATACCTGAAGATTCTTCGTCAACGAACAAAAAATCCTCGAGAGCCTCTCCCACTGACTCCAGAAGAGAATCCTTCCAGAGATGGAGGGGGAGATTAGGAAGGCGCACCTAGATTGGGAATTTATTAAAGGTTTCAGAGGCAGGATTAAAATTTGAATACCAGGGTTTGATTAGCAACTGATATTGATCCCCCCAACTAAAAAAATGACCACATAATATAGTATTTATGTCCTGGATATTATCAAATTTAACAACAAAGAATCCCTTGGCCAAAGGGAAGATGTGAATTTTACCAGACAAGAGAGGTTCCCACTCCTTGGAAATCCATGAGTGCAGTTGAGGAAGGCTTGGCCAGAAGCCCCGAAACCTGCAGATGATCCCACATTGCTACATTAGTCTTGGCACACTAAATGGATTGTTGCTACATTAGTCTTGACACAATAAATGAATCTTACCTAATTATCAACCAAATATCAACCAAACTTGAAAGAAACAACATAACTATTGAATTAACACTCCACACTCTCACTGGTTTAAACAAATAATATACCTTATAACCATCATTCTTCATATCCACATGTTTCTTATTAGACTGAATACATGCATATAGGCGTACAAAGAGAAAATCAGGCCAAGAACCTTGACGTTTAGATTTTAGGTCCATATTTGCATTTCATTAGAATCCCTTGATTGTCTCTCTATTTCATAGGTCATTACTAGTTTAGCTATAATCTATGGCAATAATAAATCGTCATAAAGCTCATGGCATACCTCCTAAATCTAAACACTTTTTAGCATCCAAATTATGAGAGCTATTAACATCACTAACGTTCAACTCATAGTAATTGTGCATAAGAAAAATAATTGATAAGCCTTTTAAAAGCACCAATAAAATGTCTTGGAGCAAGCCTTCAACATTAACGCTAAACTACCATGCTCATACCTGAAATAATCATGGTGGAGAGTGAGGCCTTCAGCTATCTGATTGATACAAATTCCCAAGAGACCACCAAAAGTGCCTTGTTCTTTTCTCAGGTTTGGGAGGCGGTGAGACACCCTTCCTCTTGGAAACCAATGTAGCCTTGCCTTTAACAGACGAGCACTACCATTGGTGGTACCTTCCACCTTCTTTAGAATGGGGTCAGTTAAAGTTTCCACTAACTGAACATTCTTTTTCTAGTTTTCTTGCCAGCCACTCTATGAAGCTCTTTTTTGGTTCCTTTGTTTGCACCTAGGAAAAAACCTTCACCATTGGTAGGGGAAGGCTCAAAGAAGCCATTGCCATTTTGCTGAAAGGAAAAGATCAAGAACATTCTTTTTCTAGTTTTCTTGCCAACCACTCTATGAAGCTCTTCTTCTTTGGTTCCTTTGTTTGCACCTTGGAAGCAACCTTCACCATGGGTAGGGGAAACCTAAGAGATGCCATTCCATTTTCTCAAAGGAAAAGATCAGGAACGTGGGTGTGTTGATGATGTGGAAGGGTGTGGACCGAATTTGATCCAGAGGGAGGGAATGTGTTAAGTAGTGTGTAGGAATTCCACATCCCCTATACACCTCATCCTCTCTTATGCACTCTCCCCGCTCCTCTCCTATAACAAAAATCTCCCATTCTTTAAACTTGTTGGACGTCCATAACCTATTCGAAAGCTCTCATTTCAGCAAAGGCAGGGATTATGTCCACAAAGGTTGTGGAGTCTGGCTTTACACCTGCCGATTGCATTTGCTTGAAAATTTCCAAAGCCTTTTCAACAGATTGATTCTGTTCATATCCTGCAACAATCGTATTCCCTGAGAATGTATTTCTTTTGATGGATTTCATCCAACATTCACTCCTCCATGCTCCCATATTTCTGCATACATATCTCTTGGGCAGTTGCAACAGCTTCCATTTTCTTCTGACGAATCTTCTTCTATCAATTTGCTTTGCTGGATGTCCATACTACCTATCTGGACGCCCATAGCAACGCCAGCTCGTGACTGCTCGTAAAGGAATTAAAATCCAGAGGGGTGAAAAAACTGAAACTTTTACTCTACCCATAAAAAATATGGTCAGTTTCATGTACAAACAGAAAAGTCTGCATACCTTGACAACTTGAGCTGAAGTGTCTACGAATGCAACGACTATTGGAAATCAGACGTGTAGAAGCGCGACGAGGGTGGGATTCGGTGCTCCATGAATCGGGGGGTAAAATGGGAATTTAGAGCTGGAAAACCTGCATATTTTAATTAGTGCGATTATGATTTTGCAGGGGCTAGGATACGCACTAAGCAAGGGGATCCCAAGCTAACTGAGAGAGGTGCTACGGGCATCCTTGCGGGAAAAAAAAATAGAAATAGGGCAAAATTCAAACTGTGGCTCCAAAATAAAGTCAATTTAATTATATGAATATTTGTGAATTTTTTTATTTTTCTAGCTTTTTCATGTACAGGTGTTCTCACTTCCATTCGCCTCTCTCGCCTAATAAAACTCTTTAAAGAAAAACATTATGATATTTACATGGTGCACTTCGGGGCACCCTGCCATTGCAGGCAGAGAGTGTTACGTGTTATGTAACGGAATTCTGCCTTAAATGCCAATGTAACTTTACCGTTACCGATCGCTTACTTGGGCTGCTCTGGGTACTTCGTGGGTGTTCTATCACTCTGTAGCTGACAGTCATAAAAACTCATAATTAAAAAGTAGCACAGGTCTAGGTAGGACATTTGTAATATTAAAAACAAAAAGAAAATGCCAAACAAAAAAACCAACACAATTTAACTGCATCTATCTTGTTGGGTATGCCCATATGCCTGGCCCTACCCGAACCTCTGATTGGTAGGTAATGGGCAACGTCTATGCAGCATTCAGGATGCATATTTAGTAGTATTTGACTGTATTTATTAATTAATTGAAATTCAGAATACTGTTGTATTGTGAATTTCAATTAATTAATAAATATAGTCAAATGTGCATCCAAAATGCTGGATAGACACGAGCGTAGGTAATATGACTTGTTTATCTAATTTCGAGAATGCACCTTGGACCATATTTATTAATTAATTAAATAATCATAATGCAATGCATTTTTATTTTCAATTAATTAATAATTAGAGTCAATATGCATTTAGCAATGTGTGCTTCACCTAATTTTTAATTTCTTTTAACAAGTCACAAAAGAATGGAAAAAGAAAGTCAAACTTCCAAACTTTATTCCAAACCATCAAATGCATTATGTATTGAAATTTTCTGTAGAGATCAAATTGGCCAATAACATGCATACATTTTTACACTTTGACAAGTTCTATAGTTTATCAATCATAGGATTGTTTAGCTATTTTATTCTGGAGTATGAGTTTTAGACTGAAACTTATTTGATGAAGAGTTAAAGATTGAAGAGTATCATATTTGCATTTGGCATATTAATCTTGATGCTATTTACTTAACCTAAAATAAAATATATGAAAATTATAAAAAATTCATACCACAAAGAATATGTTAATAAATAGTGCATATGCATATAACTTTTAATGGTCATCTTAGAAGCATGTATTTTTTTATTTTAGGAATAATCTAGGTTCTGGATATCACGAGGTGTTTTAATCCATGCTATGCAATTTATATTGATGATATTTAAGGAGAGTGGTGATAATATAAATAAAATAATATTAAAATTTTATTCTATTGCCCTTATGCTCATGAAATCTGGTCCTAGGTTCTCTCTTTACTTCAGATTGATTGGGTCTTTCCCAAGACTCTTATGCAACTTTTGAAAATCTAGTTATGATGAACTTTCTCTCACAATATCATAATGGTTCTCTTGAATCAGATCCCCCCCTTTTTTATTTGGAGTTTATGAAAAGAACACAATAACAAAATTTTTAGAGACACTAAGAAGAAAACAACGAGATTTTTCTTGGCCATTAAACAACAAATTTAGGAGAACATCAATGTTGGTGTCTATGGCTACTCTAGCCAAATGCCTTCCTATAAGGAGATTAGAATAAAATAGAATTGGGGGATAAAGTAGGATTTAAGTAAAATTAATTGGATAACTAAATTCAACAAGAATAACACTTTGTGGCTACTTCTTGATAATGGTGGGGTCAAATACAACTTTGATGGTTGTTCTAAAGGGAACTTTGGGTTGGCTAGTGTTGGGGGAGTAATTTTTGATCATCAAGGGAAATAATTAAAGAATATGCTAAAAATCTTGGTACTACCTCTAACAGTTTTGTTGGAGCTATGGTTGCTTGGTGGAGAATCAAAGGATTGAAAGAGTTGGTGTTTCCTAGAGTGATTGTGGAAGGAGATTCATAACTAATTATTGATATTTTGGAAGGTAAGGTTATAGGACCATGTGAGATCAGGGATATTATGAAGGATTGTAAATTGATCTTAAGGATATTCTTTAGTCCAAGATTGTTCATACCTATAGAGAAGGTAATGGAGTTGTTGATACAATGACTAATGAAGCTTTGAACTACCATCATTGGGATTTATGGAATTCTAATTTAATATTTTGTTCTACATTAAGGATATTATTTTAAAAGAAAGATATGGGGATAAATGAAATTATGACATAAATTAGTGAAGAAATATTTGATTCTTCTTATCTTAATTGGATGGTGATGAAGAGGTATATTATGATTTTAAGTAACTTGATTAAGGATATGATTAAATATATTAACGATGGAAGATAAATTATTACCTCTAGAAAGGATCATAAAAATCAGCACCTTACATTTCCTAGAGGTGTTTTATGCTTTTGATGGTTAGTCCTCTCATATGTGTGGATTGATTGGATGACTTACCTCCCAATTAAATCTTTGAATTTTAATATTTTTTTAACAGGTCTTTTTGACATGCCTAATCTTAGCATTTGAGATCACTCAAATCATTCACCCCTTTATATTAAAGATTTTGAGCTTAATAAATTGTTTTTTCAAATGTATGAGGCAAGTTCTAGTTTCGACGTTGGAGATATTACTATTCTTGTGTTTTCTAATGCAGATGGTATGGGACTTGGGGAAGATTTCTTGGTGCTATGAGGGAATTTTTTGATTGAATAAAGTTTAATAGGAGGCCTTAGAAAGAGGTCAAATTCGGTTAACTATGAATCTCTCCAACAAAATGTGCAACTTTGGGAGTTGTTTGAAAAGGTGGGTTTTACCTCTTTCATTCATGCGATGCAAGGCTACAATGATGCCTTAACCTCTAAGTTTACAAAATCTCGGTTTAATGGTGAAGTGAATATTAGTGGCACACATTTTATTGTTTTTACAATGCTCATAGAGGAAGCAATTAGGTTGAAGTATGAAGGCAAGAATACTGTGGAAAAAAGCTTTGGCAATTATCATAACTTCGTTTATAATTTTTCAAAAGAAACGAGAAGCCCAAGTGGTTCCAGAATAGGTATGCTAGACTAAAACTCCCCCCTTGTTATGCTCTTGTTTTTGATAGAGGAAAAAATAGGTTTTGAAGGGACCCAAAACTCTTTACAGTAAAAAACAGGGCTGCAAAAAGAACAATTGATAACCAACCAAACACCAACCCCCAACAAAAACTCGTCAAGATTTACATTTAGAACTACTCTTGTGGGAACGAAGAGTCATATTAGAAGAAGACCTAGAGAAATTTTCTTTCTTTCCTTTAACAGTAGTCCAACCTTCTTCCACTTGTGTTGCCTTACTCTGCCAAGCCAACACACTATTTTCTTGAAGACAAATGCTTGTAGTCACCGTCACGGGTAATTCATCATTAATGTTTAGTGTAGGAAAAGGCGAAATAGAGGAACCACCAGAAATGATAGCCGGAGCGCAGTCACTAGGAGTGGCAATCATAGACCCAATCTCACGATCTTTTGGGGGTTCAACATGATGTTCAACTTCAGCAACCCCACCAATTGAAACATCCGAAGGGGATACCTCACGAGCTTGTGATTATGAGGAAACCACCTCAAAAAAACTCTTATGTTGATCAAAAATCTTCTCAACTGTATAATGCTAATGAGAGGTACCTTTCCACCATGAAGTCGATGCATTTTTCTCAAATACACATTGTGCAGTACCGTGACCTGTTTTAAAACATCTTCTACAACAGAAGGGAATCCCTTCATAGTCCAAGGATTGGACCCAAGAGCCCTTAGAAGTTTTAATTAAAATCTCAGCAGGTAGCCCTTTTGAAACATCCATTTCAACCAAAATTTGGGCAAAGGTGGAATGAAGTATGTTAGAAGTAGCATAATCTACCAACAAAAAATCACCTAGGGCATCACCCACTTCTTCTAAAAGGGGATCAATCCATAAGTGGAGGGGAAGGTGAGGCAACCAAACCCAAATCGAGATCTTGCTAAAAGTTTCAGAAGCAGGGTTGAAATCAGTGTGCCAAGGCTTAATCATCAATAGAAATTTATTCTCCCAGCTAAAAAATTGTCACATAAGATAATGTTTCTGTCTTGAGCATTGTCAAACTTAACCACAAAAATCCCCTTAGCCATGGGGAAAATAAGAAATTTACTCGAGATTAGAGGCTGCCATTCTTTGGAATCCAAGAGTGCAGTTGAGGAAGGTTAGGCCAAAAGCCCTTAAATCAGAAAATCACTCCAATTACAGAAAGCTTAGAAATGTTCTCCTCTATTTCCTCTTCTGTCTCAGCCTTCAGAGCCACTAAAACAACAATAGAGATAGGGATGAAGCATCCAATCAACGACCTCCTAGACTGGAGCCGCGCAACAGACCTAGCCTTAGCCACATGGTCACAACCTCTTCTATGAGCACCACCAGACCCCGTTCCAATTACTTTCATGCAACCCGCAAGGGATTTACCTCCACCGCCAGCAAGAGCCACCGTCGAGGGGGGTCCATCACCTGCGACAATCGCAGAAGGGGTGCCATTTGAATTCCCATCATCGCCATTCTTCCTGCTCATCGCCGTTGACCCAAAAGCTCGTTATGCTCTTGTTATCCTACATATAATGAGATATTTTACATTAGAAGGGAATTACATGACAATCTATGGGTACCAATTCCCTGTTTTGAACCATATAAGGCATAAGGAAAAGATTAATCTTTTTTTCTTTTTGTTTTCCTCCCTTCAACAAAGCATTGGGAAAAAAGTGTCCCCTCCTTTGCATTAGGCTCTGATTAGGGCTTTGTACAAATATGTATTGGCTACCAACCCTCAAAGAAATCATTTTCTCAATTTAATTTAGAACCCTTCTCCCCCGACTAGCTCTATTAGGATAGAGCTTATTAACAATCAACCCTGGACTCCCTGAGTAGGGTTTCTAATCTATAAAAGATTAAGAATTTCCCCACTTCCACCTTGGGCCCCTATCACTAATGATATCCTAAAAAAAAATATTGAGAAATGTAAGACCTCTCCCCTCTCCCCTAGTTCGTGAAATAAGAGAAAGGTGGATTCAAATGAGGCCAAAAAGAAAGGCCCCACTATTACTATTTTTGATGATCATGATGCTAGTTTGGATAGTGGTAACCTGAAGAAGATTCTAGTGATATGGTTCATTCAGGGGGAAGAAGGTCAATTTGTATTATGAAGGTTACCATTAAGGATAAGGAAGAAGCTAAAAAAGAAAAAATGGAGGTTGCGGAGGAGGATATTGGGACCTCCGAGGAAGATTTCATGCCTAAAAATTTAGGTGAGAATGGAGAGTTGGAGGATGAGATGGCTAGTGACTCCGATGTGGAGGAAGATGGGTTCCAAGAGGAGGACAATAACTTCAGATAGAGATCATGGCTATGAGGATATAAAGGATAAGGAACTTGAGACAGAAGAGGACAAGGATGAGAAGCCTATAACTAAAGAAGAAAATGATACTATTATGCAAAACACCCAATTGCTAGATAATGCTCATGATAAGGATCTTAATATTCTTGTTTCTTAGGGGGAAGCCCTCAATGCTTGCATGATCCCAAGTAGAAATACAACTTGAAGGAATAACAACAATAAAATTTTATCAAATTTGGAACAAGTTATTAAGAATATTAGTGTTATCATCGATGGAATAATAACAAAATTTATGATGGACACGGTGTCTAGGCAGGGTAAAATCAGGAAACATTAGAAGAAAAAAGGAAAGGCTCTTGGAAAGACTAAAGCAGCTAGGACTGAGAACAATGGGAGTAATGAGAGCTGGATGAATATCGTGGCTATGCTCTAGGGGAACTGGAGTCTTATTAAGTACTCTTAGTGTTTTTTCTTCTCTTTATTTAAGTTTTGCATCAAAGACTTAAATTACCGGCATGCCTACTTAAGTATGGTTTTTTGTTTAGATGTTTTAGTCATAGATTATTTAATCTTCTATGCTTTTAAAAGTTTCAAAATTCCTAAGTTTAATTAAGTTTTAATACTATTAGGATCTTTATGGACTTATTGCCTCCTACTAGGATAGTCATGAATAATGTTTTTGATGATGATAAGTGGCTTGTATACCTTAAAGCTAAACTTGATTGAAGCATGCATGCCTAGACTTGATGACCCTTTTGGTTTGCTAACATTGGTTTATTCTAGGCCTTTTTTCTATTTTTTTGGCTAGCTACTGTATACACCTAAAATCGGTCTAGATAATCAATTAATTAAATACAAGTTATTTAATTAATAAACCTTTTGATTTGTCTACTTATAAATAAATTCTAAATTTATTTATATAGTTCATTCTCTAATTCTTTTATCTTAAATCATATTCTTCTAATCCTAATTAAATAAACTAATTTAATAGTTTGTTTTATTTAATTAATCTCTTCTTACTAAATTTGAATAATTCTAAAATTGAATTTAGTCACATGTCTACAACTTTTTCCTTCTTCCACCTCATCATGTGTCTCAACAAATTGAATATGTCAAATATTTAATTTAGCATTATCCTCAACAAATTTCTAAGCAACTTTGAGACACTTGGATTTCTCCTCCATTTGATTCTCCTTCACACTTGTCAGTTTGTTCTACTAAAGGGAACACTCTCCTTGATTCTCTCCAACTTCTTCATCCTTCACCATTCATCTCTCCAGATTAAATCTAGACCGTTCGTTGCTGCCACATCAAAATATGCCTTGATAAATCTATAAATACAACCTCATTCTACAACAAAAGGACCCACATCCATAACAACTGCACTATGTAGAATTTTCATTAGAATCATGGCTTCACCATTAGCTGCACCTTAGTTATTACAGTAGTTTATTTACAACAAATTTAGCATCATATCATAACATCATTATCAAATCAATCATACAGTTTATCATCATGTAGGAAATAGATTTCTTATATTTTCCAGCATCTCATTCTTCAGGTTGTCATTCTAAAAGTTATAGTGCACAAACAATCTGAGAGCCATTATGATTTAACGAATCCTTGGAGTAGAGAACAATGGGACGATTTTAGAGAGTTTTTTTGTTTCAATTTTGAGTAGATTTGTTATTTGAATTCTCTAATATAATGTTTCATTGGTGTGTTGTTTAGCTTTAATTGCTTATTCCACATTTTAAACTCACACATAAATTGGTGCCCACCATGGGGCTTAGCTCTATTTTTATTAACATTTTCTGGAAAGTTTGTTTACAGATCTGGATGTGAATTTCTATGTAGCACATCCATGGTTTCTTTCAGCGCATACGAAACATCTTTTAGCGCACCTAGTCCTTGTTATGACACATTTGGATAATCTTCTAGTGCATCAAGATCATCTTTCATTGCATTCAATAGTTCTTTTAGTGTATTTAGTTGTTCTTTTAGCACATTTAGTTGTTATTTTAGCGCATATAGTAGTTCTTCTAGCACATTTGTGTGATCTTTTAGAGCATATGTTCTCTATTTTGGTGCATCTAGTCTTCTCTGCAGGAATTCAAAATTCTGAAAACTGATCTATATTTTCTGTGCTACAGGTACTCAAATACGTTTGTCAAAGACAATATATCAGAATACTAATGGTGTTTGTAGGGGCTGGAGTTATTTTCTTCTTCTTTTGATTAAATTAGGCATCTAGTTTAATTAAGAGGTTAATAAACACCCTGTCTACAATACTTGTAAAGTGATAGGTGTATGCTTTCCCTTTCACTAGGTGACTAGAATGCCAAACTCACTCATTTACTTTCTTGCATTAACACCTTTAGAAGGCCTACCATAGTGGGAAAAATTACTCACCCTACAGGAATGACCTAAGTGGGGACAACTAAAGCCAAGTTTTCCAACCCACTATATAATCAAAAGTGAATTTGAGGAAACTCACAATTCAATGGTAGTGTGCAAGATGACCATCCCCAAAGCCTTTGTTCTAAAGGTTGGGAGGTCTCCTGAGGGAGTTTATCATTTGTTGCACTGAATGAAAACCCTTACTACAAACTTTAAGTGTAGAAGCCAGCTGAGTCAGTCTTTGAACATCATAATATTCATAGTACAAGGGGAGGGAAGAATCTTGCCCCAAGATACTCATCAAGGTATGTGCAAGTTCATGATGGGCCAAAAAGTGGTGATATGATGGGTATGTGGCTGATGACTTTTTCTTTACCTAAAATTGATGAAATGAAAAGGGTTTTTAAAGGATATTCTCAACTATCCACCAACATAAATTATGTTTTACTTTGAATTTAATAAATAATTATTGTTCATTTTCTATTTGAATTATGACTAAAGTCCAGATTGATAGGCTGATTGAAAAATATCTATGGCTTCAAACAATATCACATTTTTTGAATCCGAAATATGAGTCACATTCTATGCTTCACATACTATTGGATTAAAAAAATGAAAAATTGAATTTCATGAAGTTTTGACCAAGTTAAGGTGGTCAGACATACGAGTTTTTATATTTTTTAAAAGTTGTAATAAAAAATTCATAATTAACTATTTACTTGGAAAAAAATTACAAAAAAATATGCATCACATCGGGACATGAGTCCTCTACTTATATCTAAAATATTATAAAAAATATTATTATTTTATTGTGGTTAGGGTGGAGATAGACACCTACTTTTTTCCTTGAAATTTAAGTATTCTTGCATTGAAATTTCAAATTTTCACCAAATAGATTGTTTTTAAAAAAAAAACTGAGTAGTTTAGAAACTACATTCAATTTTCTACAAATTCTATTCTTACATATTTTTGAAATAATATAGATAACTTATTCAAATTTTTACATCAAGTTGCCTAACTATGATTTTTCTGAATTTTTCACCACTTAATGGCCTATTTTTTCCATGATCTTGCACATACTCACAAAATAACTATCAGGCATTAGTGGAAAAAAGTGGAGGATTCGACTTTGGTTAAGACCCGGGAAAGGCAAAAACATGGGCGCCCTCTAGGGGGTGACACAACTATGTGAGCTGACATAGTTCTAAGATGTGGGCTACGATATTATTGATGACCCTTGACATTAGGAGTGTTTGATCTATTTTCTCTTGTTCTACACTTGTGGAAATCAAAGGAATCAAACTAGATTCTTGAACATACACTTAATGTTTAGATCATAGGCTCAAACAACTATTTTACAACTTGTTGTGTTTGAAGTCATTATTCAAGAAATCATCCATTTAAGAATACTTAATTCACATGATTCACAAAAAACGAAACCAAGCAATAATCATTATTTAGAAGGTTATCCCTTGAAAACATTCAAACTCATTGATTCAAAGAAAAATAACCAGACAAACTTTCAAAATAGTGAACATTTCTAGTTTAGCGTGTGCATGCCCCGTTTCAACACATTGAGCTCATATTTTGGCACATCTGAGTCATTTTCTAGCACATTTAGTTCATCTTTTAGCGCATCTAGGGCATTTTATGGTGCATCTATTCCATCTCTTAGCACAATTTTAAATTTGTTTAGCACATTTACCTAATAATCCAATAGAGAACTAAGTTGAAATCACATTTAGGGGCAGTCGAGCACATCAATGGCTTATTTTAGCGCATTTGACCCATTTTCTAGTGCATTTAGGGCATTCTCTAGTGCATTTGAGTCATCTTCCAATGCATACATACCATTTTACAACGCATTTGATCCATTTTTCAGTGCATTGAGTCTATTTTCTAGCGCATCTAGGGGACAGTCTAGCGCATCCACTCCATCTTTTGGTGCATTTGTTCCATCTTTTAGCACATTTGTACCCTATTTTAGTGCATCTAGTTAATTCACAACTAGAGAGCAAAATTCACCATCTGTCCAAAACTTAAAACCACATTCAGGGATCCTTGTCAAAATAGAATCATTGCTCAATCACAATAGTGTTTTAAACTTGAATAAACAAGACTTTTCAAGTGAAATCCTTTAAACTAAAACTAAGATTTAACACCTTAAAGTTCCTAATCATCAAACACATCTCTAATTGTTAAGATAAGTCTCATCATCAGGATATGTCATCCTTCATCACGAAACAACACTGTATAATCGGATTTAACTTAGTCTCATCAATATAATTTGTCATTCTATTTGACTTAGGTATATCCTTGGTACTTCTCAAACAAAGAGAAAAGTTTAGTCCAATTTATAAAACTTGTATGCCCATTTTAACAAGATCTCAAAAGCAAAAACTTAAAGAAAAGGAAATTGAAACCCAAACCACCATGGTAGAGGGAGAAGGAAATACTTTTCACATATTTCATCAACCTGAAATAGATGAGGATCAATTGAATGCTTTAACTCAACAAATGCAAAACCTTCAACAATAGATCCTAGACATGCAAAGGGGAACCACAAAAAGATATTTTTTGCCAAACATCTATCCTTATTCTTTTGATAGAAATGCAGACATGATACCTTCTCTACCAAAAACTACATCATCCAAGTTCAATGTCTTTGAATTTTTGAAAATGTTAAATGAGAAGCCTAAATCAAAGTCATATTGAAAAATATTATCATGTCATACATTTATCTCCATCCCCGATAATCCAAAATAAACCTCATGATTCTTGTTAGAAACCAAGATTTGAAATGCAAACTAGAAAATAACCTTCCACAAAGAGAAAAACAAAAAAGTGAAGAGTTTGCATGAAGATGTGAAAATTGATATATTCGAAGTACAATAATTACAAGAGATAATTTTCTTTATAAAAGAAATTATGCATAACCCTAATCTTATCTTGAGCAAAAAGATAGCTCAACAAGATAAGGATGAGAACCTATAACCTAGGAATTAAATAATGCCTAAGTAAACTTATGTAAAGTGTAATTAAATAATTAATTACACCAACAAACCAAGATCTGAAATGCAAACCAGAAAATAACCTTCCACAAAGAGAAAAAAAAACAAAGAGTTTGCATGAAGATGTGCAAATTGATATATTCAAAGTACAATAATTACAAGAGATAATTTTCTTTATAAAAGCAAGTATGCATAACCCTAATCTTATCTTGAGCAAAAAGATAGCTCAGCAAGATAAGGATGAGAACCTATAACCTAGGAATTAAATAATGCCTAAGTAAACTTATGTAAAGTGTAATTAAATAATTAATTACACCAACACCCCCCCATAAGTGCAACTTAGGGAGAAGCAGATTATTATGCAAATGATGTGAGATGGGTCCCGACAATAAAGGCCTGATTAGGTACCCATTTACAAATGCAAAGAGAGAGAAAACCCAGTGGGAAAAATCCCCCCTCAATGAGATGAACTGTTGCAAAGAATCATTGGAAGAATTCTGATGAAGCAACACTGGAACCCCAAATCTGGAAAGCAAGGAAATATACTTCTGTTTGCAAGAAACCATAACAAAATCACAAATGCAACAGTAGACTTGATTCCAAGGAACACTAGAAAACTCACATACTGGATCAACCTTGGAATCTGTTAACAACAATAGATGAAAAAAAAAGAAGCCCCCCATAATGATGACAAAAATTTGGAAGTTGTGTCTCTTGATGCCGATGCCAAATTGAAACTAAAACCACCCCATAAGACGAGTACCATCAAGATTATAGAACATTAACCATAAAAACATGGCCCTTAAATTGAGAAGGATCTAAACCAATGCAGATCAATAACCATAAACTCCCAATCTGAAGTGTGAATCGATGCGAACCAACAATGTATCCAGCTAAGCAAGAAAGAAGCTAAAAGAAACAACAGGAAACCAAAAAAACTCATGTGAATTGTCACCAATATGAAAGTGTGATGCAAGAAACCCCCCCTTAATGGAACTTTATATCAGTTCATTTATTACAATTCCCAATGATTGCAAAAGGAGAAAATGCATAAACTAAAGAAACAAAAGCGAAAATGAAAACCTAGTGCATGAAACAAAAAATGAATGCATGCAAAAAATAAGGTACACATATTCTAAAAAGGACCTCAGATCTGCATAGAGGTCGAAACCAGCTATCCAATGCCACAAGAATGGCAAAAAACGGATAAGCGAGCCAAAAGATATGTCTCTCGGAGTGAAAACAGTAACATGCGACTTCTGAGGCTGAAAAAGGAATCAAAAAAGAAAAACCAAAAAATAAAACCTCCACCATAGCGAAGAGCTCGGAACCAGATTTTTGACGATATCTAGTTTGCAAAAAAATGGTGGCGTAAGCAAAAGTTACACCCGTTTTCATGAAAGTGCTCCGTAGAGGCTCAATATGCCCTTCTGCAGCCCTTAGGGGCTAAAAAATAAAAGCCCCTGGTCACCTAGGCAGACCAGGGGGCTGGTGAATAGGGTGCTGGGCCGAAGCCCTTGGTCACTGATGTGACCGCCGCAGGGGCTGGCCGACTGGCAGGGGGCTGGCATGGGGGCTTGGACCCCGATGTGACCCTACACATGGAAGTAGAGCCCTAAAGGGCTAAACCTGGATGATGAATTGGCTGAGAAGAGCTATAGAAGGGAGGAGCTGCTGGAGGCAGCAATCTGTGCGTGGCCGTTGGGTGGCAGGAGGGTGGCGACGCCCATTTGAATGGGCAGTGCAAAAACCTTTTTTGATTTTTAATTTTTTTTTTCAACATTCGAACCTCAAAAAACTTGCCTGGGGGCTGTATGACCCTCAGAATTTTTTTTTCCCTCCCCAGTCGACGGTGTCCAAATTGGACAAATTTTATATGAAAATAGGGGTTTTTGGGCGCTGTGAATCCAATGGCGAGGTCCGTTTTGGCCCAAAGTGCCCAAAAAATTAGGCGACCCCCCATATCTCTCAAAAAAATCACCGAGCTTGAAACCCTTGCAGATCTGGAAAACAATGATCAAAATGAATGAAATAAAAACCATTTTTGACTTTTTCCAGCGCTTTGAATCCAATGGAAAACCCCAAACTAATCCAAGATGCATAATAAATATACTCAAGGAATGAAACCCTTGAGGGACCCTGAATGAGCTTTGCAATGTATTCCTCCAAAAAAGCTGAGAAGGGGATGCAAATCGAGTCTTTGATACCATGTTAGAAACCAAGATCTGAAATGCAAACCAAAAAATAACCTTCCACAAAGAGAAAAAGAAAAAAATAGAGCATTTGCATGAAGATGTGCAAATTGATATATTTGAAGTACAATAATTACAAGAGATAATTTTCTTTATAAAAGCAAGTATGCATAACCCTAATCTTATCTTGAGCAAAAAGATAGCTCAGCAAGATAAGGATGAGAACCTATAACCTAGTAATTAAATAATGCCTAAGTAAACTTATGTAAAGTGTAATTAAATAATTAATTACACTAACAATTCTTTCACTCAAGTTAACAATTCTATCCAACCATCTTCTTCTATCATACCTTCTACATCCAATGATTCATGTCAATCTCTCAGTCCAAAGCATGCTACCATAGACTCCCCTACACATCAAGATCAAAGTACTCTTTCCACTCCATCCAATGATACCACAATTCCACAAGCTCTTCCAATCTTTGACCAAGATCCCATCTCTCAAGAACCTTATGATGATCCCCTCATTTCATTCTTCATCCAAGATGATTCCCTTCCATCTCAAGAGAAAAATATCCTTCCAAGTCCTTCTTCCACCCCATTTAATGAATCCATATCATCTCATGATTCCATTACATCCCAAGAGCATGATAGTTCTTCCATCCTATCTAATGATGTCCTACCATCTAATGATCAAGATATGCTTTCCACAAAATCTCACGATTTCCTTCCTCATCAAGATCAAGATATACCCCCATTCAAAGATATCATTTCATTCCATGAGGATGTTCATCCCTCTCAAGATCAAGATATGCCTTTCATACCACTTCATAAAGAGAAAGCTACTCCATCTCCTACACATCATGATCCTTTTTCAAGTCAAGATAAAAGTACCCCATCATCCCCATGTCAAGAGCCTATCAAACCTATTCAAGCTATCCATGAACCCCACACCTATAAATTGGGATCCTCCACCTTTATCCACTCTGGTTTACTTCCAACATCTATCCTTTCATCCATATCATATCCTCCCCAAAATGGACTCGCATCTTGTTTCACAAACAATACATATCCTGTTGGTAAATGAATGTGTCAAAGTATGAACTACAAAGGCAAAGGATTAGGTCTTCATGAACAAGGTATCCTAGAACCCCTTTCTATTCAAGAAAACCCATATCACCACAACCTTGGTTATATACCTAAGTGTCCTAGTCCATCAAACCTTCCATCTATCCAAGGTCCTCATCCTAGTCCATCAAACCTTCCATCTATCCTAGGTCCATATCTTATTCCTCAAGAACAACAAAGGCACACATCCTTGACGCCCTAGTACATCAAACCTTCCATCTATCCTAGGTCCATATCTTATTCCTCAAGAACAACAAAGGCACACATCCTTGACGCCCTTTCAAAATTCTACGTACACTAACTCACCCATGATACCTCCATATCATTCATCTCAATCCACCCCTCCCATTGCTCTTGGAAGCAATTTGGGTGCCAAATGTGAAAAGATTCCATATCAAAATCCACATATATCAAAGGATCAACATGTTTCCTCAAAGAGGCATGCAAAAATAAAAGAAAATTTGATCCAAAATCAAAGAAAAAATAAAAAAGGCCACAAAGATGCATCAAAGAAAAAAGAAAATTTTCAAAGACCACAAAGGTCTATAAATCAAAAGAAAAATTTCATAGGCCACAAAGGCCCATCAAAGCAAAAATAAAAATTTCAAAGGCCACAAAGGTCCATAAATCAAAAAGAAAAATCTCAAAGGCCACAAAGTCCCACAAAGAAAAAATCAAAGTCAAAAGCTATGTGGATTCCTAAAAGTATCATAAAAGCAATAAAATCTAAATTGGCATCCAGATTTTCTACTCTAAAAGCTTCCTCCAATCTTCCATATAAAAACCTATCACCGTCCAAATCCATCTTTCCTCCATCACTCCACCACCCTTGAAGGTGTGTGCCAATGTTGAGCTTTCCATCCTTTCCATCTATCCATCAACAGGCCTTCCAACCTCCTATCCATTATTCAACATTCATCCCCCATTATTCTCCTTTAATCCAAACCTTTGGATAAGTCCTTGGTTTCCTCCATCATATCATTAATTTTTTAACATTTATGAGTCTAATTCTCATGGCCATGGTTTATTAGAGGGATATTTGGTCATGAAACTTGATGCTTAAGTCCTTCCTTCATCTCCCAATCATCCATATCCTATCTTCCATATTCCTCTTGCAATCTACACTTGGGGGAAAGTTTCGTCTATCTTATCATTCATGGTCATCATCCTCTTTATGTTCATTCCTTACATCTCCACCTTTGATCTTGACAAGGTTAAGGATTTTCTTGAAGATCATATATCTTATCCTATACGCTCCGTCCATATCTTTTGTACCATATCCTTCACCTTATCCATGTTCCATCATTCTTTGTAAATACATCCTTTCTTCCCTTCCTTGGTCTTGATGAGGAATAGGGGAAAAGTACTTGGGCCTTGTGTCCATATCTTATCTAGTTGATCTTGATCATCCCATTCATTATCCTTATCCTTGCATTCTTCCATCCCATATCTCCTAGCTTATGAAAATCCATGTCTCATTTCCTTCCTTTTTCTTGATGAGATTAGGGGAAAAATTGGAAACGCATGATTTGGATTTCCTTTCATATCCTTATGTGTTACCCTTCCATCATAGTTCACATCCTTATCATTTATCCATGATTATACTACCCCAGTGTGGGTCATCATGTCCCTTTGCAACCTTGAATCTTATCATGTAAATCATAGTTGAGCCTAGTTGTAAAACATTATCCAATCCTCATATCTTTTGTCAATCAATTATCAACAATCATCAATCTTATCGTACTTATCATCATCATGCCTTATGGAATCAATCATTCCTAACATATTAATCAATCAACCATTATCATCTTTCGACAAGAGATATGTTGCTTGTGTGACATGTTTTGCAGTGAATCTTTCATTTTGATCTATCATTTATCCATGGTTGCATTACCTCTTTTGTGGGGCATCTTGTTCCTTCAATCGGTCATATCATATCATTTTATTTTAAATACCTTGAGAAAATCCAAAAAAAAAGAAAAAAAAGAGAGAAAAATCCAAAAAAAATAAAAAAAAAAATCCAAAAAAAGAAAAAGAAAATGAAAAAATACAAAAAAAGTGAAAAATGGAAAAAATCAAAACAATAATAAAATTTGAAAAAGTGCAATAAAAACAAGTAGTGAAAACTCAAGGTAACAGGGTGTTATTTGTGATAGATTAGCTTTTCCATCTATTGGAGCATGTGTCGGTCGTTCGCTTTCGCCATCATTTTTCCTATCATCGAAAAACCTCATGTACATATCCTGGCATTGTGGTTGTGTTTCACCCTGGCTTGGGGGAAAAATCTTGAACTCATTGGGGGCAACAAACTTTGAGCTTAAACCAAACAAACAAATAATTGTAAGACAACATCACAAACACATCAATCACTGCAAAACACTCAACATTGAACACACATCCAACTTTACACATCAACCATCCATATCAAACAACTAAATCAATCAATCAAACACCAAATCTAAATAGATGATGTTCTTCTGAATCATGGTTTTATCATTTTAGCATGAATGTTCAATTGTTTTACTTTGATTTTTGTTATCATTTCTCTGGAGCAGCTCGAGGATGTCATGAACTAGAGAAACTAGGAAGGAGTATGATTTTTTTCTTTGTCTGTTGTCTGTGAGTTAATCATTACTACTATGTAAATTTTTGTGAGACATGCTCTACAAAGTATCACTAATGACATTCCAGACTTGCATAGGAAAATGATTAACTCTTGTCTATTTTATGCAAGCAATGCTCAGGTCATCTCAGTTCAATTATACCTAGATGCTTGTGTTAACTTGCAATATCAAAAATCATGGAAGTAGTACTCAGGTCATCATGGTCTAATTATACCATTGATGTTTGTACTCACTTTCAACAATTCAAAGGCTCAATGACGATAAAAACACGACAAATCGGCTGACACGATGACAACATTGAATATTTAGATTTGCATGGTTAAAATAGATTGCATCCATATTAGTTTGCATGTGTATTTTAGATTTTCTGAGGCTAGAAAATTTTACATCATCAAAGTGGTAGAAATCATCAAGTCTGCAATTGAATAAATGTATACATCAAGTCTTAGTACATCAATCAATCTCCTAGCCAATGCTGTCAAAAGTTCCCTATTGATCCTATACTGGGGCATATCAATTAGACAAGTCAAACCACATCACCCAATCAAATCCAAATCCACCTACACTAGATGCAAAATCATGTCCCATGTCTCCTATGATTATAACATATCACAAATCAACATCATATCAATCAATCAATCTATCATTGATCCTCACCTATCATGAGGTCAATCACCATCAATTCTATCATTGATCCTCACCTATCATGAGGTCTATCATCATCAATCCTATCATTGATCCTCGCCTATCATGAGGTCAATCATCATCATCCTATCATTGATCCTCACCTATCATGAGGTCAATCATTATTATCATTCCTATCATTGATCCTCACCTATCATGAGGTCAATCATCTATCAACATTATCAAACATCATCAATCAATCAATTGATGTGATAATCAAACATCAGACACAAGGAGGCAAAACACAAGGGGCCTCAATTAATCAATCTGGTAGACTCAATCTTCTTTATTGGGAGATGAATCATTGAACCATCTTGAAAATTTGAAAATCATTAGAAAATCATAACAAATTCAAAAAGTCTCAAAAATTCAAAAAAAAATCATCGATTTATTTCCTGAGGGGGCATATATCCATCATCATTTGAAAATCAGTGTCTTGGGCATATCGAAATTTTTTGTCAATAGAGTAAATTTTTCTTTGAAGCAATGTGTAAGCACATCACTTCAAAGAGGAGAAAAATGTATACACCTAAAATCGGTCTAGATAATCAATTAATTAAATACAAGTTATTTAATTAATAAACCTTATAATTTGTCTACTTATAAATAAATTCTTTAAATTTATTTATATAGTTGATTCTCTAATTCTTCTATCTTAAATCATATTCTTCTTATCTTAATTAAATAGACTTGAATTTAATAGTTTGTTTTATTTAATTAATCTCTTCTTACTAATTTTGAATAATTCTAAAATTGAATTTAGTCACATGTCTACAATTTTTTCCTCCTTCCACCTCATCATGTGTCTCAACAAATTAAATATGTCAAATATTTAATTTAGCATTATCCTCAACAAATTTCTAAACAACATTGAGATACTTGCCTTTCTCCTCCATTTGATTCTCCTTCACACTTGGCAGTTTGTTCTACTAAAGGGAACACTCTCCTTGATTCTGTCCAAGTTCTTCATCCTCCACCATTCATCTCTCTAGATTAAATCTAGACCGTTGGTTGTTGCCACACCAGAATATGCCTTGAAAAATCTATAAATACAACTTCATTCTATAACAAAAGGATCCACATCCATAGCAACTGCACTCTGTAGAATTTTCATTAGAATCATGGCTTCACCATTAGTTGCATCTTAGTTATTACAACAGTTTATCTACAACATTTAACATCATATCATTATCATAACAACATATCACAACATCATTATCAAATGAATCATACAGTTTATCATCATGTAGGAAATATATTTCTTGCATTTTCCAGCATCTCGTTCTTCAGGTTGTCATTCTAAAAGTCATAGTGCACAAACAATCTAAGAGCCATTATGATTTAATGAATCTTTGGAGATAGAGAACAATGGGACGATTTTAGAGAGTTTGTCTGTTTCAATTTCGATTAGATTTGTTATTTGAATTCTCTAATATAATGTTTCATTGGTGTGTTGTTTAGCTTTAATTGCTTATTCCACATTTTAAACTCACACAACTACTATTTTGTCAGTCTATTTCTTTGTGTTTTTCTTCTCTATTATTAGTTTTTTTACGGGATCGAGGCACTTCCCTACTTATCTAATCAAAAATATTTTATTCTTATTTCACACCTACTATATTTGTTTATCATTAGCATGTTATGATTTTAAATGGAGATGTAAAGGAGTAGGCATATGATAGGGAAAAATTTAAGTTATAAATGTCTTACTTTTAACACATTTTTATGGAACCTCTAGAAGGTATACACAATGCTTCTTAATCTTTAATTTACAACTAGAGCTGCTATTTTTTCCAAGTAATTGTAATGGTACTAGCATGTGACCATTTTTAGGGGATGCCAAGGAAAAACTATTGATCCAACTTGTGATTTTTATTCTTATGCATGCATTCCAATAATAATGAATATTTCAAAAAAATAAAAAATAAAAAATAAAATAAAAAATGATTCATTACACTATATTGAAATTTTAAAATTCAATCTTTGAATCAAGAAAATAATTTTTGAAATATATATTCCTTAAGATTGTTCAGGGAGGTGTATTATATCCCTAGAAAGTTTCTTGTGATAGATCTCATTTTAAAGATGTTTAAAAAAAATTTAAGAATTTTGAAAATGGCCAAGTGATATTTCATAATCATCCCCACATATCCATAATCATCCCCACATATCCATAAGAGTACAAACTTAAGGATGACTAGAAAATTTCTATAATGAATTCATGGATATCCTTATTACAATTTAATCTCATTGTCCTTTCTTTCAAATGATAACAAAGGAAATGATACGTAATGGAAGAGTTGAGTTTCAAAATGAAATGTTATAATCATATGATTAAATATTGCATCCAAAGAAGTAAAAGAGGAGTTGACAAACTTGGTCGAATATTCTTAGATTTATAATTAATCTATCCAAATGATCATATCAAATAAAAAATGGTATTTGTTAAACTCAAAACATGTGAGTTAAACAAGATATTCAAGTCTTCTCTCAAAAGGTTTTGTATACTTTTTCTATCAAGGGTGCCCACTAACTATGAGAACATGTGATTTTATTAGCAATGAAGAAATATTGATTATGTCTTCCCTATCTACTCAACTAAATCTTAATATAACTACTTAACATTATACATATATAATTGGATAATGAGAAGTTTCAATTAAAATATCTTGTAACAAAATTTAGACATGCATGCATATTTATTCACTACAATAGAATATGGGGTCACCAAAAGACTCACATTAACAAGTTGGGAAGAAAATAATGAGATACATTAGGAATGCCATATTCCAAAACTAATAATTCTGATTTAATTGGTAATACTAATAGTTATTTCAGAGGTAACATAGATGATTGGAAGACTATTTTTAGAAATACTTATCATGTTGGATTAGGTGTTGTTCATTGGCATAAAAAGTAAATAAATTATATTAACAATTTCAGCATTAGAAATAGAGTGCATAATAGACCCATCAACAACATGTCAAGTCATTTTGATGAGGAAAGGATTGAAAAAATTTACTGCATGAACAAGAAGATCTAACACTAATATTTTGTGTTAACAAATCAGCAATGATATTGATACCAAGTACCATTTCACACGAGATTTACTAAATAATAGAGAAATCTATTTAATATTACTCAAATTTGAAAACTTGTTGGAAAATATATTAAAAAAACATTGAAAAAAGAAAATTTTCAATCTTTTGAAAAATATATTCACAAGACATTAGAAAAGATTTTTTTTGATAATGCTAAAACAACTAATAGTGAAAACCAAAAAAATATTACTATTTTTATAAATTATTTTTTATTAATTTTAGTAAGTTGTTAGTATAGACATGGCAGCTTATTTTCTAACATCTTCTATCATTCTCTAAAATAACCCTATATATTAAAGCATTTGTAATCATTTTCATATTAAAAAAAAAAAGGTTGAAGTCTCCTGAGTTTGTAGTGAGCATCTATCCACCTTTCAACAGTACCATTTCACTCAACTTAAAAATTTCAATCAATTACATGCCAAACAACTTTTAAAATTCCATTCCATTATAGAGCAATAACAGAGATCAATGAAATATGCTGCCACTGGAATTACTATAAGGCAAAGATCAGGTCCGAATAACCGAAACATCTGGACAAATATCATTCTTCCAACAGAAAAGAACTTCTGCAGAAAAATAAATGTTAATCTGGTGGACTCGTTCCAATGTAAGAATTGTTATACACCATATAGTAGTCTCACAAGATGTTATTGAAATCGAAAACAGGAGACATTTGCAGGAATGGAAAAATCGAAGATCGATAAAATAAACATGAAACATATGCTGAGACATTCTAGACAACTACAAAGAAATGCGATAGAATTCACCATAAATATGGTGAGAACAATATATGAATTTAAGAAACCATAAAATGCAATACGATGAACACGAATATACACAAAATAACCAACAAGTAGAAGGTGCCTACGGATCATTTAAACGTAGATATTTATATCCTGCAATTTTCATGGGTAGGCCCTGTTTAGAAAGATAGCAAATAGCTCGTGTTTGTAATGTGGGTAATTGATATGTACTATTAACACGACTACTCTATTAATTACTCCAAGCATGTGAACTTTCTTTTCTGCAGCTCAGATTCATACCCCTCTCTCTCTTCTCTTTCTGTGCATTAGGAAAGTTTCGAATATGAAGTAATTGCATGATCTTATTATTAGGATTTTCTAACGCGGAAGCTTTTGTAATTAATTTCCTCTTTGTAATTGCTCTTTTTGTTGGGCATATACACTGATAGCAGTTAGTTTCTGATCTGGCAATGAAAGAATAGAAAGAAGACAAGAAAATGCTCTGCTATAAAATAACAGAGCAGCAAAAATGACTCCAAAGCTCTTTTTAACATCTTCCAAACAATAACAATGTATTTTGTTGAGGGTTGTAGCAGCAACAAAGTAAAAAAAGAAACAAAAAAACATGGGATATCCTCCAAACAAGATTTCAAGGAATGCTCAAGATGAAAACAACTAAGTTACAAGTCTTAAAGAAGAGTTTTTGAGACCATATACTTGATTTATTCTTTATTCAAATTATTGGATTGGTTTATCAAATCAAATCAAATTTTCTGGTGAGACTCAGGATGCAACATGATAGGGACCATAGAAATATATTCCAGTTTGGATGAGAATGTAAAATAATGTGACATTGGGCAATTACAACAAAGTATCAATTACAAGGGAAAAAAATATGAATATTCTAAACAATATTTCTGCTATGTATGTTAGATGTAAAGAGGTGAACACGTATGGAAAATAAGCCATATGATGAGAAGCTATTGAATCAAAAAACCATGTGCTAGTTTTTTGAATTGTGGAAATTGTAAGAACATGCCCCTTTGATTTCTCTTTTGTTTTTTTGTTGGTGTTTAATGATGATGATAAAGATTGAGAGCTAACAATCTTATTCTCCTCAGTAACTTGAATGTGGTTGTTGATCTTCTTCCTCATACAATCAAGTGTTGTATGTCTCAATTTTTCACAAAAAGAACATTTCACATATTTTTTTGTATTTTCCTTTTTTTGTGATTTTGACACTCCATGTATTTCTTTATCCTTGCTTTCTTCACCTTTGTTTGTCACCTTTTTTTTTTCTTTTTCTTTTTCTTTTCTTTGTTTGTCACCTTAGTTTTTCCACTTTCAACAATTAGTACATGTGACTTATAGGAATCTATGGGGCCCATATGTATGAATTTATCTTGCTCCCTAATTAGATCAACAATAAAATCACTAATTTTAGGCATTGACCAGTTTGCACCTAAAGCCCTCTTTATGGAGTAAAAAGTTGACGCAAAAACTGAATATGAAGAGTCTAATTTAGAAAGAGTTGATAATCATTTTTCTCTATCCCACATTCTTTTAGTTGTTGGCGAAATGATTTGAACTTTATAATTAATGACCTTTGAGTTTTCCATACTTCTTGTGGGGTTTTTAAGACATTGACATGAAATAGGAGTTGATCCCATTTGTTGAACCACTTCTTTTTATCTTTAACCGTATTTGGCTCCTTTTCTCTACCCATAATTACTCTAAATAACTCTTGTATCTTCCATTCATGATAGTTAAATGGTTTTAGAGGACTAATTTGTTGATTTGGCTCCATACTTAGTTGCGAAAGAAATTTTGAAATGCTTTTTAACACTTTATTTTAGTGCATATATTTTCTTATAAAAATGAAGGTGGAAAAGACACTTTATATCTTAGTTTGAAATCCCCATCATTGAATAGATCTTAAAAAGTAGAACTTTAGAAAAAAAGAACTCAATAATTTAGAAAAAATATAAAGTATTTAAGCCCCCTTGACTGAAAATAACCAAGGGCTAAAGGTTGAGAAGCTTCTCGCCATATTAATGGTGCACTTGAGCAAATTAAGGGATGTCGAGGGTGCGGGAGGGTTTGTGCAAGTTGCACGGCCTTCAAAAACTCCAATTGCAGTGGGTGATGAAGGATCCCGACCTGCAGTCACGGCAGCTGATGAAGGATCACGGCCTCCCTCCAACAATATCCAGGTCTCTCCGCAATCCACGCTTCCAATGTCAGATTCAAACGCCTGTAGTGGGATTAAAACGCGTCCACAGATCGACCTCCCTCTTTCTCTACAAAAACTTCTATAGATTTAAATTGTAGCTCTCTTTCTATGTGGGGCGTCTTCGAATGTGTCAATCAGTGGTCTCCTACAAAACAATTAACTTGCATATAGGGCCTCCCGAGCATAATACAATTTCGTTCCAATTTTATCTTGGAATTATGTTCGATGGCTATGATACCATGAAATAACCAACAAAAACAAAGATTGATTAACAAGCACGGTGAACAAATATTCACAAACTTGATTGGTTTATTAGTTGAATAAGATGCACATAAATCAGTGTTCCATGGAGTTTCCTGAAGGGGACGCGTCCCCAATGGGGGGACAAGGGGTCTAAGTTTGGGGATGGCGGGGGGATGGCGGTAGGGGGCGGTGCTGATATACATATGGTACTTGAATAACTAGTTATAAAAAGATGTTTTAGAATAACATTTCAAATTAAACTTTGGCAAATTAGTAAAATTGCAAATCCTAACATTTTGAATACTTGAATACTATTAGTAATCAAATAAAATATTAAAATTTAACAAATGAAATTGTCAAATTTGAGATTTCTATTATATGAATATCGAAATATGACATGTCACATCATAATATCATATCATAATGATAAAAATGATTACAATGAGTAGCATGAGTACATTGATATGAGATATCATAATCAAAATAAGTACAAAATGCAAAAATGTAGTGAAGGGAGGCCTCTAATCATCCCCAAACTCCTCATCACTCGAACTATTGAAATCCTCGCAATCAAGCTTAGCCAAACTAACACCAACTAGCCCTGCATCTGAAGCCGAAATTGAAGCATCCTCATCAATCTGTTCTGGCTCCTCTGGATCTACATCCCACCGTGCTGCTGGACTCTCTTTGTACAAAAGTGATTTGTGATCAATGAGACGCAAAGCACTATGTACAACCACAAGCTTCTCTGCTCTCCTAGAGGTGAGTCTGTTCCTCTTAAGAGAGTGGATGAAGCTATATGTAGACCAGTTCCTCTTAGCAGCTGAAGAACTAGAAACCTAAGATAACAATCAGATGGCTAGAGTGGTAGTCAAAGATCCCAATCCATGGCAAGTCCACCACAAAATTGGGTCCTCCTGTGCCATAGTTCACATATCCATCTTGGCTGCATCTGAATAACCCTTCAGAGTGGAAAATTTGGTCTACTTAGTGCGAATCACACTAGCATCTACATCATCATACATCCTCTTAATGCACCTGAAGAACCCTACCTTCACCTTAGCATCATGTATCGGTGTCACTCTGCCAGGCCTCGTCAAGTACCACTTAGGATTAAGTGCATAGGCTGCCATGTGCAAGGGAGTGTTGAGTTTCTCCCATCTCCTGTGAATGATTGGCTGAATGTGCTCATGGTAGAATGCTAATGTGGGGTCCCTCTCTCGCACAACAACCCTCATCTGATCAAGTATAGAATCGATGCACTCATACACCTCTCCAAGGTTAGGTGCATCTGCATCCCCATACCCGATAACCTAGAAAAATGGTTTAATGATGGCAACAATATATTTTGCATCAGCCCAAAACACATCACTCTTCATCGTATCCTTCACCTTCCTCCCCTACTCTGTCTTAGACTTGACCCACCTACTCCACTTTGCTATCATGACCATGAGTTGCAGTGCCTCTTGTAGCTCAATCATTCTGTCCAAGAGAATGAAATAGGAAGCATATCTCGTATTAGTAGGTTTCAAGAACTCCTTAGCGAAGGTCCTGAAGAGTGCATGTGATGTGTGGTGGTTGCAAATAAACATTTGCACATCTCTCGCATCATTAACTACTGCTCTAATCCAATCAATCTTTCCCATGTTCTTGAGTGCATTGTTCATGGCATGCACACAACATGGGGTCCACCAAATATTCCTATAAGTAGCCTCAACAATTCTCCCTGTAGCTTTGCACACATGTGTAGCATCTGTCACAACTTGGACCACATTTTGTGGCCCAACCTCCTTAATAGCATCCCTAAGAACCTCAAACTCAAAATCAACATCTTTGCGATGCCTTGAACAATCAACTGCCTTAAGAAAATATGGGCCCTCAGTACATGTAACCAAGATGTTAATGAGTGGACGATGGCTAATGTTCATCCACCCATCCATGACTATGCTGCATCTTGTCTTAACCCAACACTCCATCTTCTCCATCAACAAATTGTTCTTGGAATAGTTCTTATCCAAGATTGTGCTCCTCAATTTCGTCTCACTTGGTGGCACATATGATGGTCCTCCCTTTGCCACCATCAATATCATATCCTTATAATAAGGAGATCGGGCAACGTGAAATAAAATGCCATTGGAAAAGAACTTGCCAATGGCATCATCTATCTCATCCTTGAGCTGCACATTAAACAAATCTTCAATGGAGTTACTTTGAGTTTGACTTTGCAATTTCTGTTTCCCCCTCCCCTCTCTTGCATAGGCACTAGAAGAAGAACCTGGTGCCCTTCCTACTCTCATTTGTAAAGTATGGATGGATCTCTATTGCTAGCTATGCTGAAGTTGTGTCCTATGAACCAAAGTAGTAGGCACAGGTCCAGCTAGAGTATCATTAGGAAAACCCCATAACTTATTTATTTCAACTTTGAATTTTATGTTTCCTGGGTTTTCCAAAAATTCACATATCTCCACACCTATTTCTCTAATGAAAAGAAGGTGTGAATTGACTCTAGTGATGCTCCCATACCACCCCTCACCACAAAAGTTGCATTTCCACCTCGTTGTGCCACCATATGTTTCCCCTTGCCTGCTTAGATCTTTTGTTGCAAATTGTTTGAGGGGATTTGGGATTAGAAGGACCCTAAGCATACTTTTCCAATACTATAGAAGGGAACTGTAAATTACTTTCTTCACTTGCCATGGAACTAGTTTGGGATTCACGCTTAGCCCCATGGTCATCCCTCTCAGCCTCAGGTGCATATTCAGGATCACTATCACTATGTGAATGAACCTCATCCTCACTCATGCTGATGTCATGAGATCTCATTGTGACACTGCAATAAAGTATAAACAAATAAATTCTATAAGTGCCTAGTTTCAGCCTAGTTTAACAAATTTGAAAATAAAAATTTAAAATTTCATAATGAATCTTGATGGAAAGATGAAAAAAAAAACAATGAGCCTTGAAATGAAAATTCAAAATATGAATATGCATTTTCAGCCATGTATATGAAATTATGATTAATTTTTTAATCATAATTTCATAGACATGGCTGCAAATGCATATTCGTGTTTTGATTTTCATTTCAATTCCCATTTTAAACATCAAACTAAATTTTCAATAAAGTATAAAAACTTGGAAAACAAAACACAAAAAAAATTGAAAAAACTAAGAAAAATAGTCATAAAACCCTACCTTGTGCTTGAAAAATCCTTCAAAATTGGTGTGGAATGCTCCTCCTCCTCTTCTTCTTTCTCTTTCTCACCCCTCTTGCACTTTCAACACCTCAAACTCACTCTGTCACTCACTCTTCTCACTGTTTTTGCTCTTCTTCACCTAGTTGTTGCAAAACATCAAATGCATATGTGAGTAAAAAAAGAGCAATTGAGACTTTTATTTCATTTAAAAGCTTTGAGATGGGTCCCACAAGCCTTTAGGGTTTGGCCCCAGGCACAAAGATCAATAAAAATAAAATAAATTTTTAAAAAATGCACTTTAAAACATGTCCCAGCGCGGGGGACACCTGGGTGTCTCTGAGACGCTTGAGGGATGTCTAGACATCCCTAAGACGTCTCGAAGATGCCCAAGCATCCCTCGCATCTTCGAGACGTTTCTCACATCCCGACGGCGGTGGAGGGATGGCGAAGGGACGTCTCCCTGGCGTCTCCAAGTCCTCGAAACGTTTGGGATAGGGGGACGACAAAAAAATGGGGGGGACGCATCTCCGTGGAACACTGACATAAATAGGCAGGAGAAAAGACCCTCGATCTCCATGAAATGAGTTCAAGACTTCTAATTCATGGAGTGGTGCAGATTTTTCCTACCACTAAAGTAGCATGAGGTGTCGAAAGTGAGTCGAAACCTCAATAGAACTCCTAACTAGCTTGAAATCTTGCATATGCAAATGTTATAAACACCTATGTAGGCTTAATGCATCTTTTATTAATATTACACATTATGAATTTTCTTCTACTTGGGAGCAGGGTACTAGTGATTTGAGAGGTCATGATTCTCCTATAATAAGGAAAAAAAATATTTTTGTGACTCATTCCTCCTATTATGGTTTTGGTGGAGGAAATGTGAAGAAATGATAATTTTTTTAATACAAAGGGATGATCTCTAGGTTTGATAAATTATTGCCCTAACTTAAATATTTGATCCTATATATCTCTAAGTATTATGATCCCATTATGGATGGAGCGATAGTGATTTACCCTCATGCAAAGGGTATTCTCATGGTTTTCTTCATTTTCATCTCTAATCGGTATGTTGTCCTTAATACCCACTCTTCATTTTGGCGATAACATTCCCTCCTCAAACCTTGGGTGGCCTCTCTTTATCCTCTCACAAAGTCTTTCAACAAGTTACAAGTTTGAATTAACCTCTTGAATCTCTCTCTTCATTTTTGGTGTAATTTAGTTATTATATGGGCATTGATATTCCATTGAGATTTTCTTAACTTTTCTTGAAGGTTTCACATTTCTCCTCTTGCCGGAAGACTTCAAAGCATGGAATTCTCATGATGAAGGGCTTCAAGATTTACATCAATTTTTAGCCTTATATTTTTCATGATGCTATCGAGGATTTGGCTCCTAATCCACCTATTCCACCAATTGTTCTTAATAACTCATTGGTTCCTACTGGTGTTTTGAGTGATCCTCATGGATTGTCTCCTTCTAGTTCCAATCAAATAGGTTCTCCTCCATCTTCCTTCTTTGGTGTTGATGATAATATGTTTTCTTGGATTATTGTTCAATGAAGGAAGAAATATCTTCTAAAGCATGTATCACATTCACATGCCTGAATTAAGGGTGTGCATGTATCTAGGCCTTGTTATGTAATTGTCTAGTTGTGTTGTTTGTTGATTGATGAATGCTAACAAAATTGTAAGACAACTATGGCCCTTGTTTTCCTTTCTCTTTTCTTTATTTGATGTCATTGAATTACTGTTTTTAGCTAGTATCAATGTATTTTGATTTATCTTTGGGTACTTTTGTAAAGTGATGGGACCCATTTTTCCTACTTATTCTAATAGAAAAATAATTCATGATATCCTAGAAAAAGAATAGAGTTTCAAATCTACATTCTAGTGCATTTCCAAGATTGGGTGATAGGAAATATGAGAATGTGTGAACTATAAATTGTAGTGACAAGAGGTAATTTTTTTGGAGCACTTTTAAATTAGATTTTTAAATAAAATAAATAAAATTTAACATACAAAAAATCATTATTGGTTTCTATTTCGTAATGATATAGACCATTATTTATTATCAATGTTTGGCTCCTAGAATAAGATATTCTTAAACATAAGCTAGTTTTACAATGAAAGGTTAAATTTAGACAACAAAAATAAGGGAAATATTTACTAGTTTTGAGTATGAAAGATGTCAAAATTTTCTATGTATTTTTCAATAATTTAACTAGATGATGTTTAAGTAGAGTGCTTATAATATGAGTAAAAACATATTTATATATTCCTATTTCTTTACATGCTATATTATTTGACCATTAAATTGGTATACTTTTAACTTGATATACAAAGGAAAAGATGTATGATATAGAATAGTTTAATTCATAAATATTTCACTTTGGACTATATTTTCATAGCACACCTAAAAATCATGCATAGTGCTTTATAATATTCAATATACAACTTAAGCCATTAAGCTTGCTAAGTAATTGTAATGGTATTAACTTAAAGTTATTTTTTGTTAGATGAATGAGTGAATTAGTGAACTTGATGAATGGGGGTTAAAATGGATGGAAAAACACTTATTTATACACACTTATGCCGTAATTACCCAATAATACAACATCACAAGCCGATATTTACTAAGGAATTTGAGAATAAAAACCTGAAAGGAAATTTAAATTATTTTGAATTTTGAGCCAAGAGGGACTCATTCGCCACCCATGGCGAATGGGTCCCACTCTAGGCTTACAAGTGGGTGTTGGAAATTAAGATGCATTTAATGTTGTTTGTCGGGTTTATATTAAAAAATACACTTAATTGAGACCTATAAGTGTATAAAGGGGCCAAATAAAGCATAAGAAAGGTGTAAAATAGTGATAACAAGCCTAGAAAAGCGTGAAGCCTTGTTACAAGACTTTGCAACACTTTAAAATAGGACTTGATAAGGAATAAAAATGTGATACTTAGATAAATTATAATTATTAGAGTCTACAAAAGTGTAGAAATGTGTTACAACACTTCACTACACCTTCACAAGACACCATAATTTGAATATTTAGGACCTAATGTGAATGTTTAAGTTACATTACAACATTGAATCAAAGAAAAATGAACCAAGCATCATAGGAAAAAGACCTAAATAACCATGAAAATGTCAATGATCCATTTTTCTATTGTACATTTAGCCCCCACTTTAGTGAGAGAATGAACTTGCTTTAGACTCACACTAAAGTAGCCATTCATATCGAAAAAGGATCCAAATGCACTTATGCTAGTAAGATGGAATTTAACAACGATCAAGAGGGATGATCAAGCCCCCAAGATTAAGACCTCGTGGCCAACTAAACATAAGAACAAAGGAACACATGAGAAAGAGAGAAAGAAAAGAAGGAAAAGGGAAAAGGTCAAATCAAGCTTCAATTGTTTGTCTAGCTATTTGTATATTAGATATAGGTTATTTGTCCAAAAAAGAGAAATGCATACTCACTTTGGGGCGATGGAACTCATGGCTATTCACCGAGTTAGAAGGCCCAAAAGGTTAGAAACATACACTATTTGGTATGTACTCACAAACACACAAGTGGCTATGGGGAAAGTCATGCCTTAGAATGGGTTTCCCACTCAACCATACCAAAGTTATACCTCCTGATGACTTTAATAAGGTTCCACAAAGGACAAGGATGATGGTTTGAGCTCCATGAGACAAGAAAAACTTTGTATGCTTAGAACTCATGAACAAACAGGCTGGTACCACAGGCTTGCAAGCTGTGTTATGCAAGGTGGCAAAAAAGTAAAAATGCAAAATGGAAAAAGGAAAATGTTCAAAGGAGTCTTGTTAAGATCATGCGAGGTCTATCACTTAGGGAACATTGTGTCTAATGTCTGGGTGAACCCACAATAATGGGTTACAATTATTTAAACGAAAAGAAATTAGAAATGCACAAAAAAATTTAATTGGGTGGTTCGAATGAAGGGGGGCCTTCTAATGAAGGGGGTTCATTAGAAGCACCCCCCCTTCATTAGAAGGGGGGCTTCGAATGAACCCCCTGCCGCCTCATGAAAATTCTTTAAAATTTTAAAATCAAAATAAAGAATGGCTTCGTTCGAACCACTCCTTCGCTTGAAGACCTAATTTTCTCCTCCAATTTTAGACAATGCCCTTATTTCTCCCTCTAAAAGTTTAGAGACAGGTTCATTTTGGTCTTTTTCGCGGGTAGGTCGTTTTCACAGGAATTCTTTTTGGCGGGCGAGGTTGCTTTCACAAGATTTCCAACAAACAGTGCAGGGCATTTCTGGCGCTTTCACTATCTGGGCATTTACGCAATGGACATGCATGGAGGTAAGACTCGCTGTGAGATTGTGAAATAGAACAAAATTCTGGTGCTTTTACACAATATACATGTGGTGATTCATGTGTGTGATAGACAATTTGTGGCGCTTTCATTTCTGGCTACAGTTTATCAATGGATTTTCACATTTAGATTAGTCTTTGCTGAAAGTTACTTATATAGTTTGTATTTTATTTTTGTAGAGTTGTAGACCACTTAATCTGGGAAAAACAGAAAACCCTCCTTGGAGTAAGCCGTTCCTCAGCAGTTGATGCCTATTCCTCATTGTTGATGGCTATTCCTTAGTTGTAAGCCGTTCCTTTATGTGCTTGTTACACATAATTTCTTGTTGATGATAGATTGGAGAAAACCCTGCTTGCTGGTGTTTCTCTTACTAGGGCTCGTGATTACAACTATGTCTATCCATTCATGCATTGAAATGTTTGTCTTTGATCTTAATTAATTGTCACTGTTCCAAGCTCTATTTCCCAATGACTCTCATTGTACATAAAACTCGTTATAAGTAGCTCTAAGCTATGTATTTGAATCAAATGTCTCCATGCGGTGTCTAGTAGTCTAATTTGGCCTATATGATGCTCACATTATACCCTCAAGATATAGGGATGAGATCATCTCTACTTTGACTCAGTTGATAAGGTGAAGAAACTCTCACGTCCATGGTGCAAAACCAAGAAAAAAGAGAAATCAATATCACATCAAAGCTAGATGTCTGATTTTGTTGAGTCATTTATTCTTTTGCATTGCTTTTTGTTCTCAATCTTTTCTTTTAGATTTTTCACTAATATTGATACAAGTTAGAAGGTGCAATAAATTCACCTTGGTATGAGGAAAATAAGGTAAGATAATTTCACTTTGATACAAAGATAGGAAGTTGTAAGAATTTTGATTCATATGGTTTAGCATCTACTACTTAGACGTATACCATAAATTAAAAAATGTTATATATGCTTTGAAAGAGCACATATTTGAATAAGGTAGTTTAACATGATTTGAACTCTCCCTTGCTTCAGGTAAATCATTGAATGTAATTTGATTATTCTTCTAGTGAATCCACTTGATCTTCTATTTTCTGGTGGGTTTTGTGTCTTTCAACTTCATGCATAGCTAACCAAAAGAAGATGCCTATCTCTAATTACTTCTCGCTTATACCATTGCTTTTGAACAACTAAAGTCATATATCCAAATGATCCCTCTTAGTGGTTTTGAAAATAATATGAAGTAGTTTTTATCTAGAATCAAAGGCCTCAAGATATAATGGAGTCTATGCAATACTAATGGACTCTAGCTGATAAAGATGCTATATAAATTTAAATTTCATGTAGTTGTTATCCTTGCACACATGAATGATCTAACACTAAAAGGAATCAACACAAAGCAACAAAGACCTCCATAGAAAGGACATCCTAAGATTATTATGTTTCATTTAACCTACTAATTTATTGGTCACCACTTTGAGCATCGATATATGTTGTGATTACCCTTGGCCTGTCCTCCTCCATTTTATACTCCACATCCAAACCTTAAGCATCAAGATCCCCTTTAGGGGCATCCTTGAAAGGAATGATTGTTGGATAAAAACTTCACTAGTCGGTGTACCCCTATAAAACATTGACATCATCCACATCCAAAAATAGATGATCGTTCTCTCCTTTACTACTTAAGTCACTCAAAATGACCTTAGTGATTGTTGGATGAGAGAGGTGTCTAGCTCTAATGGTAATGTGATGTGAATGCACATAAGTGGTATTATCGATGGCACTTTCCATACTAGTCCAAACTACCTCATCAATCACATGTACTTAAATTACATGATGATATAGTCATAGTGACCAATAAGTAGGTGATCTTGTTGGATACAAGCCATCTATCTACCAAAATCATCCCATGCTCTCATTCCTCTATATGGCTACTATATAATCTCTATGTTGTACAAGTGATCAAAAGATTATCTCCAAAATAGTAAATCTTAGAAACTCTAATATCAAATTAGTGGGTATTATTGTGGTCATGGTGCATCCAAATAAATTTTCCTTGGGTAATTGATATATCTTATACACATGATGTTCTTGAATTCTCATACCTAAAGTAATGTGGAGTTCATGAGTATTTTCCCCTCATGATGCACAAATCTACCAAGGTCTTAGTAAAGGTGAGCAAGCATACTCTGCTCCAATACAAAAATAGTATTTCACTCCTCCATGGCCTTGATTATGTGCATGAGGCCCACATACAAATGCATGCCTTGACCATCAATAGTCATTATCATGGATACTATAGTGATCAATATCCTACTAGTTAGGGGAATAGGTATTGACCCTTGCTCAAGTCACCACATAAGAAATGATCAATATTGTAACTCATGATGAATCATGCAAGTGTATATCACTATCCCTCCTATATAGTGACTAATTGTCTCTCATCCTCAATAGTAATGCAATAACCATGGACTAGGAATCTAAGAATGTGTTATACATCAACATGAATAATAGTCATCTCCCCTATTAGGAGATGAAAGGTGGATGTATCCAAATTCCATTGATCCATCAATCCCAAGAGCATCATGTGGTGCAATCACATCTCTAAGAGTATGAATACCAAATAAAGGACTAATCATCTATAAAAAACCTACTCCTTCCTTGATAGAGTCTCCAATCAACTCATGAGTAGTGTAAAAACAAATCCTCTCCAAAGTTTGACAAAGAATCCTTGTATGTTGGTAAGAATGAACAGATATTGTAGATCTTTGCACCTCAACAGATAATCTGTATGATCTACATTAATTAAAACAATTGGCACAGAAAGTACAAAGTAGCCCTTAAATATGCTTGAGACTGTGGCAGATATCCAACACGAATTGCATGATAAAGAAGTATTCATCTGTTTCATATAAGTTCATGCCAGAGATACCTTACAAGACCTACACATTGATCTGAAAATGGATCAAGAAAATGAATTAGTCACACTGAGGATCCATGAAATGGTAGAGCATGGCTTGTAGCACACTTTTGTTGGAGGGAACAAGTGTTTTTGGACAGAAAACAGAGTAGTTTTTCACAGTTGTGAGAAACTGCTGGATCCAATAGGAGACGATTATATAACTGCATGTTCTAGAAAGTAGTGATTTTGTACCCACCAGTCTGCACCAAGCAGTGGTTTTTCCATGTGTATAAAACTGGCTTGTGGTATTTCAAATTCTGACCTTCTAACTTCCAGGCATCCTTTCACCTTCTGCTCTCGCTTGCAAAAGCATATATACATGTTTTGTATGTGTTTTAGCATAGAATTGCAGGATTTTAAGTGAATTCCAAGAGAACTCAAGCGTTCAAACTTCCAAGTGAACAAGTAGACTGTATTAAGGTGAGCAGAACCGAGAGAGAGTGTCGAGGAGCTGCTGTAAGCTATGTTCCAGGGGGACACATCCCCTGGGTATTTCCACTCATCCCCACACAAGACATTTTGAGGACACGGATACAGATAGGGAACATCCTTGAGGCCATCCGCTACAAATAAAAAGGAATAAAAATTAGGAAATGTTTCCAATACACCTCAAAAACAGCAGGGGACAGCAGCTGTCCCCCAACCATCCCAGGAACAGCTAACCTTTGGGGGTATAACTATTGTGTAATTCAGAGTTAACTGAGAAACTATATAATATATTATATAGCTGTTGTGTAATTTGGACCAGATCCAGACTGATCCACATAAATATGAACAGCTGCATTACATGTGCTTTATTCATTGTCATTTGTTTTACTGATAATGGTCTGATTTTTTATCCCCTTGCACTTTGAAGGAATTTCAATGGAGAATATGCACTAAATTTTGAATATGCTTTCAGTAACAAACCCCAAATGAATGTCTACGCCACTCTTACCCATGTTGATTTAGCTGTGTATTGAAGAGATTACAATCTATTTCTCTTTAAAAGAAAGGTAATGTGAAATTATGAGATGGGAAGTGTTCAACAACATTTTTACATTTTATTCAAGTGACCAAACAAATAACTCTATATAATTAGAGGAAATCAATCATTTTGACGGAAAGGAATAGTTGTGTTGTCAACAAATTTAAGAATTTTATATTACTGATGCAGATGTCACTTAATCTCATAATTTTCTATTTCTAACTTCTCTTCATCATTTTGGAGTTGTAACTTCTAGCCTTAAGGACATTTTGTAGTAATTTTATATTTATTACATACATGTTAACATGCAAGCAATAAAATTTTGTTAATTTGTGTGTCAACTCTCATTTGAATTCTCAATTCAGCTCTAGTTTTATGTTAATATCATTCTATAATGTATAATATATATGATGAACAACTTATGCATGAATAACTGAAATTTCCTATATTTTTTAAATCTTCCCTAATTTTTATTTTCATTCCCTCTTATCCCCTAAAAATGACCTTCCATCCCAACCATCCCAGAAAGACATCCTTTTATCCACCGCCGTTCCCATCCCGGAAACTCCATGAAACATAGGTTGTAAGTGATCTTAAGGACTGAACATTGCTTAACCTCATGCTACAAAACTTGGGCAAGAAAAAAGATTGGATCAAACAAATCTAGGTTGAGGCCAAAAATATTCAAATGTTCATCACAAACCAACACATGTCGTAGCCCATTTCAAGATCATTCTCCCAATTAGAGCTATTGAAGGTAACTAAAACAATGCAATTTTTTTTTTAATTTTATGCTTCACTTTAAGTATGATTCTTTCTTTGTTTTTAAATTTTTTATTATTTTTTCTAATAGGTTGTTGTAGAGGAGCGAGATCTTATTTGCATCCACTACAATCATCTTGAGATAGCTTGTGTAGGTGTGGGAGGCACCTTCTAGCATAATCATTAGCCAACTTTGATCAATATAGAGCCAATCTAATAGTCAAAGGGAATCAACTATAAAGCAAGCCATCTTAAACAACTCTTGTTGGGATTGCATGTAATATCTTCTTAGTTTCACCAAATCCATCACGAGTATGATCGGCTTCATTGCAAACATAAGTCATGCTTGGAAGAGGTATATGATGGCATTGATTGAATAATTGAAAATATGAAGTCCATCATAACTGAAAAAGAGCAAGATCCTAAATAAACTTTTTTCAAAAGGGTGCAATCAATTTGTGTTGAGTGGTAGAATAAAATGACCACCCCATTACAGCAATGCTAAGTTACCGATTTGTTTTTGGATTCGGGTACAGGTACATGAATCCGGTATAGGATTCGGTCAAAGAAAAATTTGGGGTTAGGTACGGCTTGGGTACGACAATACAAAAAACATATAAAAATTAGAAATATATACATATTTGCAGCAGTAATTAAGTTCAGAATACACCACCGTATTAATAGTCTAATAACATAGCAAAAATACATCACCACTTTCATTAAGAGTTTCAAAGTCTGTCATACTACATCTTGGCAAGGTAAGGCAACAAATTGATTTGGAATAGCATTTGGCTGATGTTGGAATATTGATGAAGAACCTCTGTTTGGATTCAAAAATAAGTAAATGTTTATAAAACAAAGCCAAAGCAGATTAGATAAATGAAAATTGTAGACCATGGATCTCTATGTACTAGAAACAATGATATGCAGATCATATTAAAAAAAAAGTAGGGATCTAACAATGATGCCTCAATAGATTTGAATTGCTTATGGAATAAAAGATATCATGATCACCTCCAGGAAATAATGTTCTTCAAAGTAGTCAAGTCACTTAATGGCAATCTATCCATTTTTAATAAAAGGAAATAGCCCATTCCCACCACTTGTGATCTAAGGGAGTGTTTGCATATTGGCATTTTCTTCAAAGACCCAAAGCTCCTCTACACGTTATACCATTTGAAATCCATTTGTTATACACTAAAAGATCTGTTACTTCCAATAATATATAGCCTCTCAACTGGAACCATCAAAAAGAACCTGTATGCCAGAATTGTGCACTTATATTCTGGAAAATCAGTTACAAGTTAAAATTTGAATCTTTGCACTTTCTCCACAGGCTGCTAAAAATTGCAGACCACAATTCTCTTTTCCTTTCTTAACAAAGCTCAAAACCATGAACAAGAGCATGAAAAGCTGTACACAAGATAAACAAGTACATTTCTTATATTTTAGAACTTCTGAGCATTTGTAGTTTGGGCTCGTTAAAGTTAATTTAAGTTATATTTTAGAACTTCTGAGCATTTATAGTTTGGATTTGTCGTGTATTCCTCTTGCCGTATCTTGGTCGAATCCGAAGTGGTGAATCAAATCCAGCTCGAATCCACACACCAAATTTTGAATCTTGGTTGAATTTCCATCGTACCGTACCCGAATTTCGTATCTTGTACGAATCGAATCGTATCCAAAGGCTATAGGTGGTAAATCGGTAACTTAGCAGCAATGAAATCCTTATTGTGCCAATAAGGGTGCCACCATAAAGTGATACATAAGTCAGCAAAGAGTACAAGAAAGTGCTTGCTAAAGTCTCCCCCGGTCCTAATATGGAAGATGTAGTTATAAGTGAGTTTACTGATTTTGTAGCCTCCATTGGTCAACTTGTTTCCACTATCTGTGCCAAGTATTGGAAGGATGCTCACTCTTGGTGGTACCTCATTGCCACACATCCAAGCTCTTGTGATCAAAATTTTATCACAAGTTTCTTAATTCTTATTGTACTCTCTAAATTTGAATTTTTTTCATTTTCAAAATTCTTTCCAAGTTATGTGATCGGGTTTTTTATTTGTTCTATGCTTTTATTGTTTTTCCTTACTATTTGTTCTATTCTAGGGTTCAATCTTTCACTTTATAGAAGAGAAGTTCATTCATATTGATTGTACCTGATTGGTTATAGTGGAGTTTGGAGAGTACATAATCATCCAAGTTTTCCCCCTTTTGGGTTTCTCTAGTCCAAATCTTGTGTTTTGTTTCTATTTATCTACTTACTTTTGCTTTGCTTTTGGTACTATATTTTTCTTTTGCATTCAATTGAAATATGTTTGGAGTAGCTAGAATTAGAAATCCATAATTGGTGAGCTGTTTAGGAATATCTACAGTAGTTTATAGGTCAGATTTGCATCAAAGAAGATTTCTTACTATCAGGTTTACAATTTATCCCGACTAAGACGAGTTGGGGCTTGATGAATTTCTAATAGTGTTCATAATGTCTGTAACTTTATTTTTATATTTCTTGTGGATAATCTAAATAATGCTAATTTAAGAAATTTATGACTTTTCCTTCTATTTAGAAAGTCAAATTTTCTTAAGGTTTGGGTATTAATAAGGAATTGCATGAAATTAGTTATAGAAAGAAGATCATTATAAAATGTACCTATTGGTCTTCACCTCCATTTGGTTGGACTAAAGTAAAATTTGATTGTGATTTGTTCACTTAAATTTAAACATTAGGATGTTTAAAGTAATGTATTTTTTTAGACAAATCAGGGACTAATATGGCAACTCAAGAACCACCACTTGTGGGTATATTTGCCTATACAGACGAGGAGATCCATAAATTGGATCGTATTCTAGCTGATCCCACCACCATAGGGGTTTACAAGGATACATGTGTGTCAATTCTAAATAGCTTAAAGAAGATTATACGGAAATTTCACACCACAAATGCTTATTCTGCTGACACTATAGCAACTATTCTTGCCGAGATGCAGCACGAGATTAGTGGTGAGGTTTCTCTTGCAGTTGTTCAGCTGCAAGTCCCAAAAGATACCCTCAAAGAAAAATGTTTTCCATATTACGTTGGTAAATCCAAGGTTAAGGGATATCAGGTGACTCAATGTGTTGATCCTCAGATGGCCCCTTTGATATACCCACACTTTCTTGCAGCATTTGGTCATTATCCAAATAACGACCAAATTCCTTTGTACTTTGCACAACAGTTGTATACTGAGGTTCATTTGGGCCTCAACGTCAACTACTTGGACCTACCACAATATTATGGTCAGGGGCGTGGTAGGGTTGCTGACAGGGAGGATTTTCGTCGACCAAATCAACAACATCAATCTTGTCGAAATTTGGTTGGGGAGAGATTGCCTGCTATCTCCCCAACCCTAGCACCTATTGCAAAGCAAGTTGTCATTTCTTCCCAAAGGGAAGCAATTGACGGTGTTGGTGATATAGCTGCTGCTGCGTCTACGATATCTACTGATCGTGTGGGGAGATATTTGACGAGTCATTCTGCACGATCTAGACCATTAGATGATGGTATTGATCCTTATGCTATGGCAGGTGTCCTTTCACCCTCAGACATAGATGGTCTCAAAGGAGAGAAAATGCTTTGGAGTATGGCTCATTGTTTGTCAGATGACCTATTGGAGGCATACGGTTTCATTTCGGCAGAGCTTGGGATCCTGATAAATGAGGTCAGAGGACATGTGAGTAGAGCTCGTTCACATCTAGGATCCAGCCAAGCTACAGGTCCTTCACATCATTCTCATCACTTTGGAAACACTGCACATTTCTCAGATCCACCTACAGATCATTCAGCTGCTGGAGACGAGGGTACACCTACTAGTCCTTCTACGAGTGTTCGACATCATGCATCCCAGGGCTTAGATTTAGTTGAAGATCAGTTGCAGATGGGATTGTCAAGTTTTGTGGATATGCTAGTACATGGAGAAATTTCATCGATGCCATCTCACCTAGTTAGTCCACTACACCCGTCAATACTGGAGCTAGCCAAGGAGACCCGTGATACAGCCGAGTTGACAGATAGGGTCATTGCAGTAGATCCTGTACCACCTGATACAGCCGAGTTGACAAATAGGGTCATTGTAGTAGATCCTCCACCACC